>CM047740.1:4077912-4128209 GCA_026225825.1 Pistacia integerrima | reverse complement strand
TGTCATACTTCAACATTTCACACAACCATCTCTCAGGACCTATACCAGTAGGAAAACAGTTTGATACATTTGAGAATAGCTCTTTTGATGGGAATCCGGGATTATGTGGAAAACCTTTGTCAAAAAAATGTGAGAGTTCCGAGACCTCTTTGAATGAAGATGATCAAGATTCTGAGTCTCCAATTCGGTTTGGTTGGAAAATAGTTCTGATAGGGTATGCAAGTGGGTTTATAATTGGAATGATGGTTGGGCAGATATTCACCACAAGAAAACGTGAATGGTTTGCGAAGACTTTTGGGGTGCAGCTGAAAAGAAGAAAGAGGCAGAGAAACTGAATGTAATTTGCTTTATTTCGTCGACTAATGAGTTATTAAATGTAGTCACAAGCATCATGTACTTTATAATTTGAAGAGCTTAATAATTATGAATAAATGCAATTTCGTCAATAATTTTGCTTACATAAAAGGATTTTGATCCAAAGTTACATAACTTGATATCAACTCGCTTTGAGCCAGCGGTAATTTGAGTATCGTAACATCAAGCATGGACGTCAAGGATCTTTATCCAATTGTGTGGACATTACAAAATTCCACGATGTTGGACTCTTGCCATATGAATCTTATCATTCCGAATAGTCAGAGGCAGCTGTGCGTCTTCATTCAAAACAAAGAGTCTTTTTCATTTAACACAAAGAAGCTCAATAAATGACAATTTGTTGGCATGGCTACACCTTTTCGTCAACAACTGGGTTGCGAGTATCAAAACTTAGGAGTTGAAGATCTTTGTTTTACAATATTTACTGCTAGAAAGTATTTTATCAATCAAGTTAAAACCATTTACGGGTCGAGAAAAAATAAAAAGGTTAAAAGAAATCGAAACAGTTACTTTAAATCGATCTATTATTTGGTTTAACAGAGAACGCAATACCTCAAAATACAAAGCCTTAGTGAGGTGAAGACTTCTTCTTCCATACCTCAGACTTTGGCAAATTTATCTTCTCTTAATCACTGTGAATTACAAGGTGAATTTACTACAGAGATTACCAGTTACCCAACCTCACTTTCTTAGTTTGCGGCAGATACCAAAATCTCACAGGATATTTGCTGGAATTTGACAAGACCAGCCCCGTTGAAGAATAGAATTGATAGTTAGAGGGAACTGCTGAGATTCCAGATTTAATAGAAAATCTAAAAATCGTTATCTTCCTTGGATATCAAAGTTATCTTGACCTTCTATCCAATCATTTCTCAGGCCACGTTCCACCTTCATTAGCTGATCTTATCTTACCCGCCTGAAACATCTATAACTGTACGGTAGCATGTTTTTGGGTAATTTACCTACTTCCATCGGATCTCTGTCTTCCTTGCAAAAACTATCCCTTCATTCTAACGATTACAGGTGCATTTGGCTTATTATTTCTGCCCATATTCTCAATCCTATTCTCCAAATAATGTTTGGCGTATTATTCCAGAAATATTATCCTATTTTTTTAATTATTTTTAGACCCCCTAAGGTTATTAATTTTATTAAATACCCCCTAAAAAAGTTTAAAAACTAACAAAAACACCCTCGTTGACCCATACTTGCCAGATTCCGACAACCACCATCGATGGTAGCCGAAATCTGCCACAACAGTGAATTATCGACCAAATCGGCCGGCACCTACCGACCGTCGCCTTTCGGCCATCCACAGGTGGATCTGGCCGGAAAAGGCTAGATCTGGCCAAATCTTGGCCATCATTAACCGACAACGACGGCCATATCTTTGGCCGTCATTGACGACCAAAGATGGCCTTCTTTGGCATTTTCTGACCGATCTGGCCTTTTCCGGCGAGATCCGTGGTAGATCTGGCTGAAAAATTCCATAACGACGCCATACTGGCCAGATCCGGCCGGTATGTATCGTTACACAATTTTTCGGCCAGATTCCGATGGTGGTGGCCGGAATCTGACACTGCGGGTGGTGGGGGTCTTTTTGTCATTTTACAATATTTTTATATATTGGGGTATTTGTTAAATTAGCAGACTTAGGGGGTTTTTTTTATAAATTTTTAAATTTTACCTCGTAATACTCCTATATTCAATTATCCAATACTATCCCCAAAATCCTATCCAAAATAATAAACCAAACGCACCCTACAATTTTCTGGTAGAGTATGGGAAATTTTCGTTCCTTAGAAGAAGTGGGCATCTATAACTGCAATTTCGCTGTCGCTTCCATCTTCACCGAGCTCTTTCCTAGCTCGAGCTTCTACTCTTTTTCTTCCAGCAACTTTTCAGCCCAAACTTCATTTTTATTTTCTTCAATCTCTAAGTTCCTGTATCAACTTGGTTAGTGAGATTCCCTCTACCTTACATAACATAACACAAATACGAATGAATTTAAATCAATTAGGGTGCGTTTGGTTTAGTATTTTGGATATGATTTTAGGGATAGTATTGGGTTGTTGGATATGGGAGTTTTACGAGGTAAATTTTAAAAATTTATGAAAAAGCCCTTAGGTTTACTAATTTAATTAAAGACCCTAATATATAAAATGACAAAAACACCTCCACCACCTATAGTGCCAGATTTCGGCCACCACCGCCTACTGGCCGGTAAAAATTTTGTTACAAGACTGCACGGTCGGATCTGTGCCGTAACACGTCGTTATGGCCTTTTCCGGTCAAATCCACCACGAATTTGGCAGGAAAAGGCCAGATCTACGGTCTGTTATGGCCGTTGATAGCCGGAAAAGGCCAAATGACGGCCATCTTTGGCTGTCATTGACAGTCAACGACTGCCATTTCTTTGACCATCGCTGACGGTCAGATTTGGCTATCACCGACGGTGGTTGCCGGAATCTGACAAGTAGGGTTGATAGGGGTGTTTTTGTTAATTTTTAAACTTTTTTTTCATGGAGTATTTAGTGAAATTAATAACCTTATGGGGTCTAAAAGTAATTAAAAAATAGGGTAATATTTCTGAAATAATGTGCCAAACATTATTTGGAGAATAGGATCCAGAATATGGATAATAATAATAAGCCAAACATGCCCGTTATTTGTTTTTATTTTCTTTCTCTCCAATCAAACAAGAGGCTCTCTCTGACAGTTATGATTGCTTCAACAAGTTCCGTTATTGGAGGTCATTAGTTTCAAACAAGAGGTCTCTCTAACAGTTATGATGGTATGACAGGTGTTGGAGATGATGAATGCACAACAGGGAGCAAAGAAGTGGTGCTTGAGACGGACACAGACTGGTCCATGGTAAACTGAGGGGCGGGATTATGGTGCTTGAAATTATGTATGGTAGTAGCTGTACATATTTGAGGCAAACATGTATGAGCAGCTCGTGAGCTACCATTCATATATATAATTAGTTTATTGTATTAGATGCCCCCTTTGCATATCCTTGCACTGGACGAGCCAAAGCTTTTTAATATCATCACGTAAACATATATGTATATATATGGAATACTTTGAGAATAATGTGAGAAGAAATGACCAAGAAAGATTAACGCTTGAATGTATTAAGACAAATTAATTCTGCAACGATACGCAGCAAAGAACTAGAGTAAAAGAATAATAAACATGATGACAAAAATGAAAAATACGGTAAGAGGGTTTGAGACACCACTCTTAAAAGAGTAAGAAATGCAAGAATGCCTTACTCTTCTAAGCAAATCAGTTAAGACTATTTGACCTTCAAGTTTTACAACAAATGAAAAACTACAATAGAAGATAACCAAGCTGGTAAAACTTGAAGGTGGAATGTAAGGGAAATATTATGGTAAAGGGGGCAACCTTTTGGATGATTGGATGGCAACCATAGAACATTGGGGGGGCAACCTTTTTGTGTGCAGCAAAGAGATTATTAGTGGAAAGGGGTTTCTTTATAATAAAAATTTTAAACCAGTCAAAACACCCTGATTTGAGGTATTTTATAAATCTCTCAAAAATACACTACACTGGTTTTGAGGGGTTTTTAAACCAGTCAAAACCAACCCATTATAAATCTAGCAAGTAATGGTTTTTAAACATCTCAAAACCAGTCTAATTAAAAACCCCCCAAAACCAGTGAAAAAAAAACTCCCAAGCAGACCCTTAAATAGTTTATTTCTTAATTAGTTGATTATAAATTAAAATTTAATTAAATTAAAGTCTTTACTCGATTATTTATTAGTTCAAGTGTAAAGATGTTTTTTTTTCTTTGTTTATTTAATTAATTAGGAATATTAATTAGGAAAAATGAAAAACATTATAAATTTAATAGATCATTGAATAATAGTAATGAGATATTGATGACATTATAAATAAATAAATAAATAAATATTAAGATCATTTAACTTTAGATAATTTCACAGCATTACTCATAACTTTTTAGGTGGAACTAACTACTTTTTCTTTTTTGACTTTTTAGCTAATTAAAAATTTATAAAGTCAAAATTTTAAGGATACTTTTGTCTTTTTAATAAAATATTAACGAAAAATATAACATAACCTAACAAAGGGTGAGAAAGTGTCATTTTCAAACTTGAAGGGTGGGAAAGTGTTATTTTGTCAAACCTTGGGCGGGAAAATATCGTTCTCCCTTTATAAAATTATAAATAGAGGATATGTTTGTAATTGTATATATCTCTATTGCTAGATTAAAAAGATGAAGTGCGGTGTGTGACTAGACGATAAATGGAAGGGATTTTATTTTTTATTAATTGAATTTTTATTTTCTCATAAAATTTAATAGAAATATTTCTTTAATAATAATTTTCCTAGTGCCACCTGTTAGATTAAAAACTGCAAGGACTGACCTACCTCCTCTGCTACTCACACACCTAATCTGGCAAGACAATTCATCCCTATACAAACATCTCTCCCTGCGCCATCGTTTCATTCTATTCTATTCTGTTATTCCTCGAAAATCTGGCGCAGGCCCCAACATTTACTACTTCCTCACCTGCAAGACCCAACAAACGACAATCTCATCACTTCCACCAAAAGAATTCTATAGCTCTCAAGCTCTGGGTAGCAGAGTAGGTAGGCCATCCAGTACTTTTGGAGGCTACCCAGTGCTTGGTGGCTATAGAATTCTTTATGTTGCCTTCTGAACCACCCGGCTTACTTTCTGCAGTTTATATTCATGCCCTGCAGTTCTGTTGCAGAATTGTTGAAGTGCCTCTTTTTTAATGCTATTCATTGTGCTTTCAGGCTGGCTTGATCCCGGGCGCGCATGCTAATGATTTGGCTGGCAACTTGGCGCGTGGACACATATTCCCTTGACTGTCATCTCGATGTTCTCTGGATTTTTCTTCCCTGGAATTGGTTTATATCACCGAACTGCTATTTAATTATGTGTTACATTAAGGATACTTCTATGTTGATGTTTGGGCTGTGAAATGTATTTTAATTACTCTTGAATACTTTTGTAAGCTTGCTATTATTTGGGTATTCTGTTGTGTTTATTGTTGAACTTCTGCCTTTTGAGGCTGCTTTTGTCTACATGTTTGCATAATTAGATTTGTTTTTCCATATATCGTTAATACTATAAACTGCTAATTGCTGATACCAAGGGGTTTAGAGTTATTTCTGATACCCTGGAGTTTAAGTACATGAGGGAAATCTTGGAAGGTTTACAGCTTCAATCCCAATATCACTGTTGGATCTCAGAAAATGATAACTTTTAGAGTTACTTGACTCTCTGAGGTTTCATTTAATAACAAAAATCCCTATGAGATTTTAGAAGCAATACAGATCTCTTTAGAGGTCAAGTGTTCGAAAATCTGGCGGGTTTGATTTGGTTCTTGAGTGGGTTCATCTCCAGTTAACATAATTGTTGTTGGGTTTCCCCATTGGTAGTCCGACATGTTTGCAGTGGAAAGTCCGGCGAGAAAACTACGTCGTATAGTTGTAACGATGGGTCCTTTTGATCTGTAACAGTAAGAAGAGTTAAAAAGAAAAAGTTACATGATTTCAAAATAAGCTCTTTGAAGAGTATAATATCCAGAGAATTTGGAAGAGTTATATGATTTTCTCTGGCTCTTAACAGATTATAACTCACGACTTTGACATTGCATTGTCCAAAGCATCAACAAGAAAATCTGCATTTCCACAACACAACAGTGAGATTAAATGTTATGATGAAACAAATTTACAATAATAGATTAAATGACAACCGGGAAAATCTATTTGATGAAAGGAAGCTACAGAAGGTGACCTGAATCATCTTTGGCGAAGCACATTGGTGGCTTGATTCTGAAAACATTTCCATGTAGTCCACCTTTCTCAACTAGAACACCGAACTCTGCAATTGCAATGAGAGTTTCAGAATGAAAAATGCATGAGAATAAAGAGTTTTTCTCTGCAGAGGAGAGTAAGTATTTTGTACGTCGTTGGCAAAAGTCTTCTCGTTCCTGTAAGTTACTAATTCTACCCTCACCTTAAGCTCCTCCCTCTCACATCTCCAATGATTGAAACAAGATTTGATCAATGTGAGAAGAACTGCATAATAAAAATCACCACTCTGAAGCATGCAATTAAGAAACAATAGGATTGTGGGTGTTGACAAGAAGTAAAATTTGTTTATCATCATCATTATTATTGTTTTGTGTTAGTCAATCCAACTGCCATTCTCTCTATCATCTCCATAAGCCATTATAGGCAGCATCATTTATTTGCTCCTCAAATCTGCCCTCACCTCATTTAATTGCCCAACCAAGGGCGGTTTAGAAGCATGTCTGGATAAAGATGGCAAGACCCCCCAGGCCTGGCCCGGCCCGACCCCCATGGTGGCCAGGGCCCGTTACAGGCATGATGGATAAAACCCTAGCCCAGCCCGATGGGCTTGTTGTAATCCCAGTCCCGACCTATTTTTATAATTTTAATTTTAGAAACAGTTTTCAAATACTAATCTTAATCATTATTATGAAATAAAATAAATTTCAATTATTTTTTATATTTTTAATTTTAGAAACGGTTTTAAATATTAATTTATTTTTTAATACTCACCAAATATATAAATAACAATCCAACCTCATTTCTTTTTATATAATTTTCATTTAGAAGGTATATATATATAGGATAATTCTGTAATTATATATATATTATAAGAATAATTTAGTAAAATTAATAGTAAAATTGTCGAGCCGGGTCAGGATTGAAGATTGTCCCATGGCCGGCCCGCACCCGAGGGTGGGCCCTAAAATTAGTACCTACAAGAATTTATTAGCGTTTTGCCTTCGAATAAAGGGGTCTGGGTCTCATCTTCCGCGAAAGTGCTAGGATAGATCTCGTCTTTGATCTTTGGGTCTCTTAGCCCTAAGTCCCTGAACACTTGCCTTTCATAGAAGTAGAAAGATAGAGCCGCACAATATCCTTTCCTCTGTTCTGTCTTCCTCGACTTAGCAGCCAAGTCTTCTCTTACAGGTGGACTTCTTGTCCCTATTATTATGTCATGGTCGAACTTTATATATAGGATAATTCTGTAATTAGATATATAATATAAGAATAATTTAGTAAAATTGTCGGTCCGAGTCGGGATTGAAGATTGTCCCATGCTTGGTCCGCATCCGAGGGTGGGCCCTAAAATTAGTACCAAGCCCAAACCCGCTAACACCAAGTAAAGTCTAACCTTTTTTTGTCGGGTCGGGTACTTGAAAATACCAGGCCCATTGCCATCTCTATGCCTAGACACGAAAGTCCTAAAATGCGTCCATTTGATTGAATATAAATAAATATATATATATATATATATATATATATATATATATATATATATATATATATATATATATATATATATATATATATATATATAAAGAGAGAGAGAGAGAGAGAGGCATACCCAACCCTCTAAGGGTAGGCCCTACCCTCGTATTTTAAAAAAAAAATAGACCAAAGTATCACTACTTAATAAGAGATGTTAAAAAGCAGAGAAAGTAGTGTCTCAATATAGTGATGGTTTGATTGACTTAGATCCAATACCTTTCATAGATTTGCCAACAAATGTTTAACATGATGTTCAGGATGACCAACATGATTTAGATGATGCAGATACTTCTATGCAAGTTGAGACAAATTGTCAGACTACTGATCAGCTTCCAAAACCAAAATTTTCACTCAGGAGGTCTACTAGAAACCAACCTTTTTCCATACGGTATTCTGCAAATAAGTACATATTATTGACTAACGGGAAGAGCCTTAATGTTATGTAAAAGCAATGGAAGACGAAAATAAGGCAAATTGGGTTGATGCTATGGAAGATGAGATACAGTCATTACATTTGACTTACTTCGACTTGAGCTATAATTAATTCGAAGGACATCCGATTCCTCAATTTCTTGGTTCTATGAAGTAGTTAAGATATCTTAGGGTCCGTTTGTTTTATTATTTTAGATAGGATATTGGAAATAATATTGGGTAGTTGAATATGAGAGTATTAAGAGGTAAAGTTTAAAAATTTATTAAAAAAACCCCTTAAGCTTTGCTAATTTAACTAAATACCCTAATATATAAAAAATTTATAAAATGACAAAAACACCCCCATCACCCACAATGACAGATTCTGGCTAATTTAACTAAGCACCCCAATATATAAAAATTTTGTAAAATAATAATATTTGGAGAATATGATTGGAAATATAGATAGAAATAATGTGCCAAACGCATCCTTAATATCTGCTTTTCTGGATTCGGGGGAATGATTCCTCACCGACTCGGAAATCTCTCTAATCTGGAACATCTTGATCTCGGTTGGAATGAATATTCTTGGGACGCTGAAAATATTCAGTGGCTATCTGGTCTTTTCTAGGTTGGAACATCTTGATTTGAATGGCGTGAATCTCAGCACATGCTCTGATTGGTTGCAGGTGATAAACTCACTTCCTTCTTTAACACTGCTGAATTTGCAAAGTTGTCAACTTAATCACTTTCCTCCACCACCTATTTCAATTAATTTTTCCTCTCGTCTCTTA
Organism: Pistacia integerrima; assembly: GCA_026225825.1. Taxonomy (NCBI): domain Eukaryota; kingdom Viridiplantae; phylum Streptophyta; class Magnoliopsida; order Sapindales; family Anacardiaceae; genus Pistacia; species Pistacia integerrima. The sequence continues at coordinate 4,119,261 of CM047740.1, read as the reverse complement.
GCATCATTGATTTCCGTTTCAATAATTTTGAAGGTCCAATCCCTGATTTACTTCAAAACATGACTTCCATTAGACATCTTTACATTTAACTATTTCCGGACTAAACTGTCTTGAGGAACTTTCTCTTATGGCTAATCACTTGCAAGGCACGATAGATCCTCTAGCAAACCTGACTTCCATCAAAAAACTTGGTCTTTCAGTCAATAAATTTGAAGGTGGAATCCCGGTATCATTCGGAAGACTTATCAACTTAAGGACAATCCTATTTTTCCGAGTCCAATTGAACCAAGAAATATATCAAGTCCTTGATATTTTCTTTAAATGTGCTTCAAATGCACTAGAGGTTTTGGATTTGAGTTTGAGTCATCTTTTTGGCCACTTGAACAACCTGAGCGAAATAAAGAGTAATATGAGAACAAAATAATGGTAAATAAACAAACACAAGCAATAAAAAGAAAAAGTAATACGCACGATTTACCCTGATGGCTACGTTTAGTAGAATCAATATTATTTCAATACTGTCTCACCTCTCTCGTTTTACAATGAAGTTTGTTATCACTCCTAAAAAGAGAAAAGTATGTTTATATACTAGATTTAAAAGACTAAATCTAGTTTTACAAAGATTTTTATTCCTGAGCCCAAACTCAATAAGAATTAGTAACTCAAAGAAATCTTTCAACAACTCTTTATAAAAAAGGCTCAAACTGCCTACGAGCCCGGGGGTGTTGCCCCCTCGACCCCCACCTATTGACCGATCAACGGGATCTCCAAATACGTCTGCATAACCTATTAATACTATAGTAGTGGACAACTCCAACACAACCTACTTAGAGAATTTAAAAACGTAAAACTCTCTTACTTTAGTTGGTAACTCTATTTCGGGTCCTATTCCATTGTCATTGGGAGAACTTGTGTCTTTGCAATATCTTTATCTTTCCAACAAGAAACTGAACGGGAACTCTTTCTGAAAATCATTTTGCCAATCTTACAAGATTGTTGCGTTTGGATGCGTCTGAAAATTCATTAACGTGGAATGTCAGTTACAACTGGGTTCCTTCTTTTAAACTTGAAGTTTTAGGATTGAGTTCTTGCCATTTAGGGCCTCGATTTCCGATGTGGCTTCATTCACAAAAGCTGTTGGTTTATATAGATATATCCAACCCAGGAATTGTAGACACTCTTCCCAACTATATATGGGATGATTCCAAATTTAAATGAAAATACTCAACTTGAAGTTGTTGACTTGAATTCAAATAAACTATCAGGTCCATTGCCACCTATGCCGTCCAATATTCATAGACTGGATCTTTCCAACAACACTTTGTCAGGTTCAATTTTCCAGTTCTTATGTTATGAGATGAATGAGTCAAAAGAGTCTGATGCAAATTCTCATCCTTAAAGACAACTTTTTACATGGAGAATTGCCTGATTGTTGGACGAAATGGAAGCACTTAGTTCTCCTAAATTTAGGTAACAATAGATTTACCGGAAAGGTTCCAAACTCTATTGGGACTTTAAGTTCTCTTCAGTCTTTAAACCTTCGCGAAAACAACTTTTTTGGAACAATTCCTGTTTCACTTAAAAATTGTACAGAGATAGTGGCACTTGATATCGGTGAAAATAAGTTCGTTGGAAACATCCCTAAATGGGTTGGAAAGAGATTTTCAGGAATGAGGATTCTCAACCTTATATCAAATGAGTTTTATGGTCTTCTACTAGAGGAACTCTGCCAGCTCTCTTCTTTACAAATTTTAGATCTTGCCCATAACTATTTGTCTGGAATCATACCAAGATGTATCAAAAACTTCAGCGCCATGACGATAATGGGAAATAATGAAGAAATGGATAAGGATTATGGATCTGATGGGGTTTTTTCTTCGTTTTATGTGGAAGGTGCGTCACTTGTGAAGAAAAGTCAAATGGTCGAATATAACACAATTCTGAAGTTTGTGAGAGTTATAGACCTTTCAAGAAATAATTTGAAAACTTGCAGCATTGTAATCATTGAATCTATCACATAACAGTTTTACTCGTAGAATTCCAGAGAACATTGGTGCTATGAATTCACTAGAGTCCATTGTTTTCTCTGCAAATCAATTATCCAATGAAATCCCACAAAGCATTTGAGATTTGACCTTTTTGGGTTACTTGAACTTATGGAACAATAATTTAACTGGGGAAATTCCTTTAAGCACTCGAGTTCAAAGCTCTAACGCATCTTGTTTTACTGGCAATGAACTTTGGTCTTTCACTTCCAAATAACTGAACTGTAACTAGAGTCGACAGTGGGCTGTGTCGGCTCGATACGAAAAAAGCATAGCACAGCACAGTATGAAAATATGCAAGTCGTGGGCCTTAAAAAAAAGCCCATGGGCTGGCACCGCACAATACGAAAAAAATAAAATTATAAAATTATAAAATTAATAACTATTTTTTAAAATAGATGTTATTCCTCTGCACTAAGGGGTAACGGCTATTTTAAACTTAAAATTGTATTGCTGAAGCCATTATGTGTATAAAAGATTGAGTGGCAGCAAGTTCAAGCTTCAAAATCGTGTTACTGAAGATATATTTGAAAATTTTAAGAATTTAAAAATTAATGAAAATAAAGATGTATACTAATTCTTAAGCCTAATTTCTAGATTTATATTTATAATTTATAATTATAACTTATTAGTAATAAAACGTGTTGAAATTCAATTAATATTTCAATATCTCATTATTTTATTATATTTCATAGTGATTGTATATTTTTAATTAATATAAATACAAAATGTCACTAAATATAACATATAAAATATTTTTATAATAATTATTAATAATAAATCAAAATTGCCATAATTTATAAATATTAAAAAAAATATTTTCACAAAGCACGTGGGCCGGCCCATGGCACGACACGATATACAACGGGCTGTGTTGTGGATTTTCAAATTTCGTGGGCCGGCACGACACGACAGGACACGAAACTGTACGAGCTTTGGCATGACATGGCCCACGACATGATAGGCCTTGAAATTTTAGGCACGACACGATCCACCGCCACCTTTAACAGTGATTGTTTCAACATTGAATGATCAAAACAATGTAGAGAAAGATGGTAATGAAGATGAAGTGGACTGAATCTACGCAAGCTTGGCACCTAGATTTGTGGTCGGATTCTCGGGTGTAATAGGACCTCTACTCGTCAACCTTGTATTATCAATTCTTGAATCGCCTATAGAACAAAATTTGAAGTGTTATAAGAAAATATTACTAGACCCCTTTTTATATCGGCCTCAATTTCATGTCGACTCCTTCATCAACTTCCTTAAATACAATGTTTGGTAAGTTGTGACCTTTAACTCAGATTTCAAATTCATGAAGATAAATATAAACATTGTTTCAAAACATATTAGCCATCGTTCACGATGGCAATAGTATAGTTTATGTAATCTTATGCTCTATTGATCTGCAGATGAAATCAGCAGAGAACCTTCAAATCCTGTTTCTTTAGTGGAGGGAGATGAGTAGCCAATTGAGCCCATCTCTGATATTGGTATCCACAAAATCAATGATCCCATGTTTAATAATGGAAAATGACCATTGTAAATACCTATTTTTTTCGGTGAATTTATGATCTGGTTCGTTATTTAATCAATTTTGAGTACGTTTTGAGAATTAAATATGGAAAAAGAATTAACTTCACAAGGTCCATGATGATCAAATTCGTAAAAGCAGTAATAAAACTAAAGAAAGAGTGAACAACTAAATCACCAAATTTTGATGGAAAGTTGGAAGTTTTTCTTAAGTCATTTTATACAACTATCATTTATGAAAAAGGATTCCGGACTAAATCCTTTTCTCATCCTAATGCATGTGAAAAACTCTAAAAATGGCAATAAGAAGGTAAGAATTTGATCAACTCCTGCAGAATAACTCCAGGTACACGGTGAGGGTCAATGTCATTGCACGGCGAATCTCCATCTTCATGTGAAGTTGTGGGCGTTGCACAGTGAATCTCCATCTTCAAGTGAAAAAGCCATATAGATATTAGAAAACAGCTAAAATCACCACGTCCATGCGCTAGCCAACATATTTGTATCACACAACTTGCCACCATAAAGATGGCAAAGTTTGAACAAACATAAAAGCGATATAAGAGACATGAGTTGCTGAAAAGAGGCTGGGAATACAACGATATATAAATTGTCGTTCCTCCAGCAGACAACATTCTGCAGAAGTATATTTCTTCTACTGGTTAAAGTTGAGCATAAAAATGGCAAGTCCATAGCTGCAACCACAACCATTTCCCATACATTCTCTGCCTAGATGTTGTATGGCTTAATATCAGGCTTGAGAATCATCCCTTGCCATTACTATCAGTTGAACCCTCTTCTGAAAGCAATTTTCTTCATTTTCTTATTCAGAGTTTTATCAAAGTCGCAGCTTGATAGTGATAACACCTGCTTCAGACAGACTGTCACTCCACACTCCTTTACGCGTGCATACCGAGGTTTGATCCTCTCTTCTAAACTGTAACCGAAATATGTAGGGAACTTTACCAGCTCAGACTTGTCGTAGTCCATGGTCAAAAAGAACTCCCATTTGGGTATCAAGTTCTCTTTCAAGCTGAAAGTATACAGAGATGTATATCTAGAAATCATGATCCCAATTTCCTCCATCCTGAATCCCCTCTCGATGAAAAATTCTGTCACAGGCTTAAGGTTGGCCTCAATACTAAGACCAACACTCTGTGGAGATCGCTGGAGAAGAACGGAAACGTCAACTCCTAATGATCGGAAATACTCAGCTGTTGGTCATAGCTTGTCTTCAACACTGTAACTTATAATGTTTGGGCACCGAGTTAAGATCTTACCTATGCTCTCGGCCAAGATGCCCATCTCATAGAGGAAATCTACAGTTGACTTAATCTTTTGCTTGCTACAAGTGAGAACTGTGGGACAACGGCGTATAATTTTAGCCCATTGTTTCTTGTCCACACCCAAGTCTTCTAAGAATATCATGGTGGGTATTAGGTTTTCAGAGAGACTAAGTCCACACAGTTGAGGACTTTTAGTAAGAATTACAGGAATATCTGATTTAGGTACCCCAAGATCAAGAAGAAACTCAACAAAGGGCTTGATTTTTCCCTCCAAGCTGTAGTAGGAAAAAGCAGTAAATCTGCGTGTAATTAACTTAATCCGCTCAAGGTCCATGCCAAGCTCTATGAGGTAGAGAACTTGAGGTCGGAGATCTCCCTTAGGCCCTGCCTCACTCACTTGAGAGACAGCTTTTAGCCTCTTGGAGTCAACAGTGGGATGGGATGGAGAAACTTGCGCCGCTGGCCTTTCCTTAACGGGTGCATTAGGAAAGTTCTCGACTAATTCTACCAGAATGTTCCCATACTCTTCGTGCAGAGTTTCAAGGTATGGTATAAGGGCATCCCTAATCTCAAGAGTTGCGAACTCTCTTCCTGCACTTTCAATTGAAATTTGATAAGCTGGGGAACATGACAAGAGAAAGAGACACGGACAAAACAGTTATCACAAAAAAAGTAAAATGTCGCAATCAAACCTGCTAGATACCGAGATTTATGAACTAAATGGAGCCTTGAGACAAGATGGTCGATAAAAAGGTCTGATTTATTGATGGTTCTTGCAGCAACGGCCTTGCTCAGACCTTGTTTCTTCATGAATAAGGTTAAGACAGCCTTGGCTTCTTCCTTTTCAGCCGCTAACGAGGTTGGAGATACTACTCTTAAGCTGAAAGATCCATCTACCCCAGACTCAGCTGTCATCATATAAAGTATAAACACAGTGTGAGTGGTACAAAACAAAGGAATATATATAAATGCACTCAATTTTAGGTTTATAGGAGGTAGGAACAGCACTAGAAAGACTACTAGCATACCAAACTTTGCTCGGCAAAAGAAGAGCTTCTGAGGAAAAGTAGCTCGACTCCTGCAGAAAGATGAAAGGAAGTCAATGCACTGCTTAACAAAAATTGAGAAGAATAAAAAAAACTGCAGCAAAATGGAGGATTGGGGATTAGAAGATTCTTAGTTCAACAAAACTTATCAAATGCAATTTCCTTGCACTTCAGAGACTTCACAAATTCTGTACACTATCACAAGAAAAGTATTACTTGAAATTCCAAGACACTCTTAACTTTACTTCAAACCTTTTGAATTAGAAATCTATTAACCTGAACTAAACTATGAATGACATCCCAAAACACTAAAATCACAAAATTAAAATCAAGTATGCATCATTTCCCCAAATACCTAAACCCTTTAATTTCAATTCCTACCAACTCCAAATATAAACAAATGTTACAATATTAATAAATAAAAATAAAATGCTACCTCGTAATTGAGAAATTCCCTCCAAAAATAGAAGAGAACTCTAAAGATTGAATTGCACGAAGGGCCTTCATCTTCAACTTCAAGAACACGAACGGGAACACAAACCTGAATAAAAGTGAGAAATTTCATGTTAAATTTAAATTCTTTAGATAAATGGTCTGAACCACCATGAAAATCAAAAAACAAAAGCAACCCTGAAACCATATTCTCCTAAGATACATGTTATACTGAGACAACAAACAGAAACATAAACTAGATTCAAACTTCACACAGATTCACAGAACATCCACACAAGAAACGCAAGATTTTTACCGTGGTTCGATTATCCTATTTGGATAATCTACGTCCACGTTGAGCTCCGAAAATGGAGAGCTCACAGCACTACTAATCTGAATAATATCAATACAGTACAAGATCCAACACAACCAGATCAAAACCTCTCAATTTCTACCCAAGAACTCTCACCTGGAATCCTCAAGCCACAAGAGTAAAACTACCCTCAGATTAACTATCAATCACTAATCAATCTACCTAGTTACAAAGATTCTAAAAATGCAAAAAAAACCAAGAAGAAGTGATAACGCAGATCGTAAAACGCAAAAATTCAGATTCGATGTACGGTGAGCCATTTCTTCTTTTATACCGTTGACTCGTGAAAAGCCTCACCGTTGGATTTCGCAGATTGGATGGACAGGATGCACTCATGACTCAGGCCAAAACTCTGCGTTTCATTTAACTGTGAAACTGCAGCGTTTTCCGTCTTCACTCCAACAATCTCCACCTTGAAGACTTGAAGACTAATCAGTAGTGCAGTACGCTCTAACCATATCCCTCATAGCTCTAGTTGGTATTGAATTACTCCATAGATAGCAACTTCAAGCAGTGCTTGAATTTTGCTGGTGTGATGATCTTGGTCCCCATATCAGCTGGATTTTCTTCAGTGGAGACTTTCTTCAGCTCAATTAATCCTTGGGCTACCACATCTCTTACAAAGTGAAATCTTACGTCAACATGTTTGGTCCTGTCGTGATAAACTGGGTTCTTACTCAGATGTATAGCACTCTGGCTATCTGAGTAAATTGTGACCTTCCCTTCAGTAAGATTTGCTTCAGTCAGTAACCCCTGTAACCACATAGCCTCCTTAATCACATCAGCAATGGCTATGTACTCTGCCTCAGTTGATGAAAGTGCAACTATAGGCTGCAACTGAGATTTCCAACATATGCAGTTTCCTCCTAGTGTAAAGCAGTAAGCAGTTGTGGATTTTCTGGTGTCTTTATCACCTGCAAAATCTGAATCTACAAACCCAACAAGATCAAGCACAGTATTGTTCTTACTATACTTTAAACCAACATTCAGAGAACTGTTAATGTATCTTAGAACCCATTTAAGGGCAGTCCAATGCTCACTGCCAGGGTTGGACATGAATCTCCTAAGAAGTGATATAGCAAACGACAGATCAGGTCTAGTGCTTATCATCGCATACATTAAGGAACCAATCACATTTGAGTAGGGGATATCATTCATTTTTATCAACTCGGCCTTGATTTAGGACACCTGTTTCTTTGCTAAGTATGAAATGATTTGCCAAGGGCATTGTGACAGGTTTTGAGTCATTCATACCAAATTTGTTTATTACTTTCTGCAAATACGCACTCTGTCCTAGTTTTAAGCAATTGTTCCTCCTATCTCTGGATATTACCATCCCTAATATTTTCTTAGCATTTCCCAAATCTTTCATGTCAAATTCTAAATTTAATTTCTTTTTTAGGTCTTGTATCCTAGGCTTGGATCTACTGATTAACAGCATATCATCAACATACAGCAAAAGATAAATGGGCAGATTTTTATCAAGGTCAAAGTAGAAGCAACTGTCATACTTGCTTCTCCTAAATCCCAGGCCTGTTATAAAGGTGTCAAACCTTTTGTACCACTGCCTGGGGGCCTGTTTAAGGCCATATAGGGACTTGTGGAGAAAGCATACATGATCAGGGGCCCTAACATCAATGAATCCTATAGGCTGGCTCATATAAATTTTCTCATCCAAATTTCCATGCAAAAAGGCAGTAGTCACATCTAGTTGTTCTAATTCTAGATTATGGTGAGCAGCAATAGCTAACATTAATCTGATGGTTTTATATTTCACTACTGGGGAAAAGACTTCATTAAAGTCTATTCCCTCTCTTTGGGTGTAGCCTTTGGCAACTAGCCTGGCTTTATACCTAGGTGGGTCAGAAATTGAAACACCATCCTTAAGTTTATAGAGCCACTTACATTGGATCAGCTTCTGATCTTTGGGTTTGGGTACCAAAGTCCAGGTTCAGTTTACCTCTAGAGAGTGCATCTCTGCCCTCATTGCTGCTTCCCATTTTTCTTTATCCTTGGACTTCATAGCTTCATCATAAGTCTCTGGTTCTTTCTCTGGACTTCGTACTGCAAGCAAAGCGAAAAAAATCAGTTACGCATAAGAATAACGAGCTGGTGGCCTTACCTCTCTTCTGGCTCTGTCCCTGGCCAGTTGGTACTGTTGGAGGTTAGTAGGTTGGTGTTCAAATGTCTCTCCAGTGGTGTCTTCTTGGCTTGGTTGTTGAATTGAGTTAGTACATTTGGGTTTGATTTGATGGGTTGGGTTGAGTGGTGATGTGTGAGTTGCTCCACCTCAATTGATGTACTTCCGGCTTGGGTTAGGGTCAAGGTCGTGTTTTTAATGCTTCCTTGATCGTGGCAGATCCTTTGCAAGGGAATTCACATTCATTAAACACAACATCTCTGCTTATAATAATCTTTACCCCTGGAGTCTCCCTATCCCATAATCTATACCCTTTTGTGCCTTCTTAGTAACCTAGAAATATGCACTTGGTAGACCTAGGTTCAAGTTTTCCTCCTACAGTGTGTGCATAGGCAGAACACCCAAAAATCCTCAAATGGCATAAGTCTGGTCTTCTACCAGACCAGATTTCTTCGGGACACTTTCCATTAATAGCAGTAGAAGGACTCCTATTCACAAGATAGGCTGTAGTTGCTAGGGCTTCCCCCCAAAAAGTGTTTGGTAACCCTGAAATAAACAAGAGACACCTAACCTTTTCTAGTAAGGTACGGTTCATCCTTTCTGTCACACCATTCTGTTGGGGTGTTCTAGCTCTGATTCTATGTCTCAAAATACCATGTTCTTTACAAAAGTTGTCAAATTCAGAGTTGCAGAATTCCAGACCATTGTCTGTGCGAAGAGCCTTAACTTTCTTTCCTGATTGGTTTTCTACCAGTGTTTTCCAATCCCTAAACTTGGTTAAAGCCTGATCTTTGGTCTTTAGGAGGAAGGTCCAGACCTTTCTACTGTGGTCATCTACAATAGATAAGAAATAGATGTTCCCACCATGGGATTTAATTTTTTCAGGTCCCCAGAGGTCAAAGTGTAAGTACTCTAAGCAGTTCTTGGCTAGGTGAGTTCCTTTTGAAAAACTAAGTCTATGTTGTTTTCCTAACACACAAGTTTCACAGAATTCCAGGTTACTGATGGTGTCCTTTCCAAAACCTCCCTGATTACTAAGGATGTGCATGCCCTTTTGACTCATGTGTCCTAGCCTAAGGTGCCATTTTTCAGTTATAGTAAGTCTGGTGGGTGACAGAACTGTGCTAAAGCATTCAGGGTCAGAATCACAACATAAAATGTAAAGACCATTCCTCTTTTCCCCTTTGAGAACCAAGTTCTGTTTTTTGTACACATATAAACAACCATTATTAGCCTCATAGGAACACCCAGCCTCATCAAGAGTTCCTAAAGAAATAAGATTCCTTTTTAATTCAAGGATATACCTAACATTAGTCAACTTTACAGTTTTTCCATTAGTAAGCTTAAGGGTTATACTGCCTATACCCTTCACCCTACATGCTTGGTTATTCCCCATATAAACAGTTTCAGTTTCCTGAGATTCTAGGTTCTGGAACCAGTTTTTGTGTGGACTAATATGGAAGGAACAGCCTGAGTCCAGGACCCATTCCTTAGCAGTATCAGATGTTGATACTGTCAAGACCTCAGGCTCCCCCCATTGGTTATCACTAGAAGCAAGATTACTCTCAGTATTACTCTGTTTATTTTTCTTCAACCATTCAAAACAGTTTTTCTTGATATGGCCAGGTTTATTGCAAAAGAAGCACTTCCTAGTGTCTGATCTTTTATTGCTGTTTCCCTTCCATTTTTTCTTGTTTTTAGACCCATGTTGGTTCTAAATAGACTTTCCTGTTTGACTTGATTCTGCCCTACCCTTTACAAACAGGTTACTCCCAGATCTTTTCTGAATCTTAAGCTCTAATTCCCTAGCTTTAAGACCAGCAACTATTAAATCCACACTAGGTATGGTTCCTGAATACTGAAGGGCATTCTTTACAACTATGTAGTCTTCAGTTAAGGAATTTAATAGGATCATTACTAAACTAGAGTCACCTAGTTCCTGATCAGTACCTTTAAGAATTAAAGTCATCTTAAGGAATTCATCTAAATTATCCTCAACAGATTTAGTACCATCCATTTTGTACGAAAATAAAGCACCTTTTAAAAATGCAAGGTTAGGTGCTGACTGTAAAGAATACAATGTTTAGAGTTTACCCCATAGGGCTAGAGGTGTTTCTAGCCCATCTACCTTCCGTAGGACGTTGTCTGACAGATTCATCACTATGAGGTTGTACGCTTCCTCATTGATTTCATCATTCTTCTTCAGCTTCTCTTCTGGCCATTTGGTTTCGTCTTTCTCCAGGGCAATTCCCACCTTGTTGTGGGACAGCAGTGCCTTCATTTTCTTTTTCCAACTCCCAAAATCTATCTTGCCATCATACTGAGTGATTTCTAATCGTGTAGTTGACATCTTTGTTTTTGAACAGTTTGATACTGACTCAAGAAACCCTAGATCGAACTGACAACGTAAATCTTGAACAAATTAGTAAGACTCAGACCTGAATCTTCACCAAGATTTCCTCAATCAGTGAATTTACCACTAATCTGTAAACTAGGACTCAAGATTGCTAAGGGAAGCCTTAATTTGAAAAACCCCCAAATTTTAGACAAACCCTAATTTTTCAGAAACCCTAAATCACCGAACAGTCTCCAAATGAATCAAGCCTATTTTCTAATAGCTCTGATACCACTGTTATACTGAGCCAACAAACAGAAACATAAACTAGATTCAAACTTCACACAGATTCACAGAACATCCACACAAGAAACGCAAGATTTTTACCGTGGTTCGATTATCCTATTTGGATAATCTACGTCCACGTTGAGCTCCGGAAATGGAGAGCTCACAGCACTACTAATCTGAATAATATCAATACAGTACAAGATCCAACACAACCAGATCAAAACCTCTCAATTTCTACCCAAGAACTCTCACCTGGAATCCTCAAGCCACAAGAGTAAAACTACCCTCAGATTAACTATCAATCACTAATCAATCTACCTAGTTACAAAGATTCTAAAAATGCAGAAAAAACCAAGAAGAAGTGATAACGCAAACTGCAGAAAATGCAAAAATTCAGATTCGATGTACAGTGAGCCATTTCTTCTTTTATACTGTTGACTCTGTGAAAAGCCTCAGTCGTTGGATTTCTGCAGATTGGATGGACAGGATGCACTCATGACTCAGGCCAAAACTCTGCGTTTCATTTAACTGTGAAACTGCAGCGTTTTCCGTCTTCACTCCAACAATACACATAGATAACTTAAACTGAAAAAACCAATAATTTTTGGCTTAATAAGATCAAAAGACTAGACATTTCATGTTAAAATTAAAATCTTTAAGTAAATGGACTGAAACTCCATCAAAATCAAAAAACAAAAGCAAACCAGAAACCAAATTCTTCTAAGGTACAAAATAAAGAACGTAAAACTGAAAGAACTGAATAACATCTCGCTCAACAAGCTCCAAAGACTAGACATTTCATGTTAAAATAAAAATCTTTACCTAAATGGACCGTACCTCCATCAAAATCAAAAAACCAAAGCAACCCAGAAAACCAAATTCTTCTTAGCCACACATAGAGAACTTAAAACTGGAAGAACTGATAATACTTGGCTCAACAAGTAACAAGAATTGAAAGAAAAAATCAGAATGCGGATCTTACCAGCAATGGAGAACGGGGTTTGATTCTCGCAAAGAGCATGTCCCACCCTGTTCACTTGAGTTCACCGAGAATGAAGAAAATAATTTTTTAATGGAGGGTTTTGTATCCACTTTTGTAAGAGTTTTTTTATTTTTTTATTTTATATAAATAATTTAGAAATTCCTGACCTCATTTAATGAAACCGAACTCGAAACTGACCATCAACCTTGGTCACTGGATTATTTGTTGTGTGTGATTTTTCCATCGAGCTCAGAGAATCACAAGGATATAATTTGATTTAGAACTAGCTCTACTTCACCGATTATTTGACCCAACATAAGCTTGTCGAGATATAGCTCAACCCAACATAAGCTAGTCGTGAACAATCCGAATAATCATTCGACCTTTTTTCAGATAACTTCATATCATAGATATCTCTAGAATTATTAGATTGGCAGCAGTCCTTGCGCAATCACAGCACACAATCACGAGAATATCGTAGTTGTATTTCAATTTAATTGTAATCCTTTTAATTTCACGCTCTCCTTTGTACAAAATTTGTATATAAACCCCCTCAAACGATGAGGAAGGGGTTGGACAATATTCCTAGAATTACTATTGTAAGCTCTCACAACAAATACAAAGAACAGTGGACATAGGCTCAAGAGTTAATCTCGTCAAACCACTTTAAAATCCTTTTTGTCATTTACTTTACTACATTCATTATTCCTTCATTGCTGATTTTCATTAAATCACGCGCACATCCATTCTGGTTCCTGCAGGGTCAATCGAAATTTTCTTGTTGGTGCAGATCTTTGTATCAACATTTTAGTGCTAGAAGGAGGGCCCTCCGCTAACATCTTAGAAATTCCGACAAACAGCCACGACGATTTAACCACTTCCCACGATGGTGCGTACAAGATAAAAAACCACCACTGGAAACCACGACAATATGGAAACCACCCATCAGGAGGTGCAACAGGATGTCGCTGGGCATCGACCACCATTGCCGCCATCTCAGCATGCCACGAATAACCAGGGGGCAGGAATGTCAAACCCCAAAAATGGCCAGTTGGTGGAGATGATCAAAACTATGTTGCATAAACAGTGCAACAGAACGTGGTTGAGATGAGAAATCAGCAACCAACTGCCTAGAACCTTGACCAGTCGCGCTTCACTAATCCTACCCCGATGGGTCGAACTTCAACCGAGGACCAGTCTAGCTCATCGGCGCTAAGTGGAAACTGACATCCTCGACGTCAACGGGTGCACTCTGCTCATGAGCGTGAGTCTCACAGACAAACTAACCCCAGGAGGTCGTCGGGGAAACAACCAATGGTGAAAGCGAAGGTAATGGTCGCCCACGAGACGCTCGACCTAACTGGCAGAATCCTCAACGTCAGCGTGCTGGTCTTAACCCACGCCCAAGATAAGCCCGATCCTTGCAAGCTTGCGAGACGAGTAATGTGCACCAATCTGGCAATGACCGACGTTTCGGTTATAACCGACATCATGTGCAACGCACTGACGATTATGATAACACTTATCAACCAAGCCATCATGACTCAACCTTACACATCAATGCGTGTAATGGAAGGGGTTCACAAGAGATAGATTTGCGAACTCACTTGCTTGAGGTAAGGTTAAACAGAGCCAGCCAGGGCAATCATAATAAAGACTTAGATCGTGTGCAAAGAATGCTCGACAATCTAAGGGTCCGTTAGAACGATGCGGTGGAAGAAATAGTGAGTTCCCCCTTCATAGAGGAGGTTCTCTAGGCCCTACTTCCATAGGGATTCAAGGTGCTAGAGAATAAGTTCGACGGGAGAGGAGACCCTAGAGACCACCTCGACAATTTCAATGACCTGATAGAGCTGCACTAGGTCTGTGACCTAGCGAAGTGTTTTTGCTTCATGGTCACATTGGTAGGGGATGCCAAGAGGTGGTACAAAAGACTCAAGGTGAACTCCATCAGTCATTGGCAACAGTTCTCCTTGCTGTACTTGCAGCAATTCCAGGCGAGGAGACAATTTGAGATGCCGCTCAGCTACTTGAGCAATATTTGTCAAGAGAGAGACGAAACCTTGACCTCGTATTTAACAACGTTCCAAAACGAGCAAGCAAAGGTCGCAGATGCACCCAAAAAGTCAATCCAAACTTTGCTAATTATAGGCATCAAGCTAAACACGGAGTTGTGGAAAGAGCTCCAAAGTGAAGACCACGTGAGCCTCGCCAAGTTTTACCAAATGGCTGCAAAACACCAGCAAGTAGAAAGCTCGCTGGCAGGCATTGACTAGAAGCTCAGTGCGTGGATCCCCAGACAGGCGACAAGATCTCCCATCAGATAAGCATGGAGGCTAAGACTACAATGATAAGGACCGTAATAGGTCCCAAAAAAGACAAAGAATAGATAACTGCGGGGACAGGCAGCCCTTCCCGTGGTATGTAGAATATATCCCCCTCACGCAAGACATGACCCACATCTACAAAGTCTCCTGTGAGGCAAAGAGATTGCCTGCTTCAGAAATGATGAGAGGGGCTCTAGGCAGAAGAGATCGAAAATATTGCCGATACCATAGGGACATCAAACACAACACCAATGAGTGTCAGACTTTAAAGATGCTATTGAAGACCTGATACGAGGGGCTACCTAAAGAAATTTGTCAAGAAGCACATCCTCACGAAAGCACAGACGAGCAAAACAACCAGGTCCAGAACCAGGTCCAACAAGCCCTAGTAAACCTCAACAATGAGTCTTGGTAGGCATGATCAAGGGGGGGCCCGACATAGAGGGGAGCTCAAGGCGCCCTAACGAGCAGTACGCTCGAAAGGCCAAAACAGATTCGGTCCTCAGATAATGAGCTGTGAACAAAAGCCGCCGAAACGGCCCAGACAAGGGAGCGAGGTGGTAGGATTCACGATCGAAGAGTGTGAAGAATCTCCTCGCCATAATCATGATGTGATCGTAATCGTAGCCTGAATCAACAATGCTAGAATACTAAGGGTGATGGTCGGTAATGGGAGTGCAATGAACATAATTTTCTTGGGAGCTTTCCGAGGAATGAGGTTCACAGAGAGACACCTGAGGGCATGCCCTTCGCCATTCTACGGATTTATCTAGGACAACCTAGTTCCCAAAGGGACAATCAACCTTTCCGTGACTTTGAGGGGCAGAACCCAAGATCAAGACAATAATGACCAAATTCCTAGTGGTAGACTTCCCGACCACATACAATGTCATCCTCGAAAGATCGATCTTGAATGATCTGAGCGTAGTCACTTCAGTGCGTTGCCAGGCAATAATGTTCTCAACACCTGGAGGGGTCGCGACGATCAGAAGCTACAGAAAGGAATCTCAAGAATGTTACAACCAGGTCATAAATGCTACACAAAAATGGTCATTCCTAAGGACAATGGTTATCACAGAATTTGAGTAAAACCCCAGGCCTCTCGAAGATATCATAAATCCTCGCATCCATAGAGAAGAACCCGCAACAAGGCTGACTGAAGAGCTATGATAAATATGTGTCAATGAGGAAGATCCAACTTGCATACTGAAAATTGGCAGCAACTTAAGCAAAGAAATGGCCGATAATCTAGCGGAGTTTCTGAAGAAAAACTTTGACATGTTCACATGGGTACATGCGGATATGGTGGGGATTAGCCTCGAGGTAATGTGTCACAGACTGAACATCAACCTAAAAGCTTGGCCAATAAGACAAAAAAGAAGATCTATGGATACAGAGTGCTCTAAAGCGCTCAAGGATGAAGTTGACAAACTCTTGAACATCATCTTCATCAAGGAAGTGAAGTACCCAAATTGGCTCGCTAACCCAGTCCTGGTTAAGAAGTCGAATGGCAAGTGGCGAACTTACGTCAACTTCATAGATCTGAATAAAGTTTATCCAAACCACAGCTTTCCGCTACCACGGATTGATCAACTAGTAGATGCGATAGCTGAAAACACACTACTTAGCTTCATGGATGCATACTCGGGATTTAACCAAATCCCAATGTATCAGCTCGATGAAGAGCATACCTTTATAGTCTGACCGTGGGATTTATTGTTACAGGGTTATACCATTTGGCCTAAAGAATGTCGGGTGACCTACTAGCGCTTGGTGAATAAGATGTTTACCGACCAAATCAGCAAAACTATGGAGGTATACATCGACGACATGCTTATCAAGTCAAAGGTCACAAAAAACCACATTGAGCATTTGGGTGAAATGTTTGACGTCTTCAGAAAATACAGAATGGAGTTCAATCCCTTAAAATGTGCTTTCGGAGTAAGCTTGAGAAAATTCTTGGGTTTTCTTGTAAATCAACAGGGTGTTGAAGCCAACCCAGAGAACAGAAGATTCAAGCTCTACTAGATATGAAAAGCCTGACCAACATAAGGCAGGTACAGAGTTGACAGGGCATGTGGTTGTACTCAGCAAGTTTGTTTCTTGGGCCATAGATATATGCTTACCATTCTCTAAAACCTTGAAGGGGAAGAAAAGTTTCAAGTGGACAGAAGAGTGCGAGAGAGCCTTCCAGGAGATAAAAAGACATCTAGGACAACCTCCTTTGTTGTCAAAGCCCATACAAGGCGAGCCACTGCTATTGTATTTGTCGGTATCAAAGTCCGCTATCAGCACAGCATTGGTACGCGAAGAGGGAGGAGTGCAGTGGCTGGTATACTATGTCAGCAAGAGGTTATTCGATGTGAAGACGAGATACACTAAAATGGAGAAGTTCACCTATGCCCTTGTCATTGCCAACAAGAAGCAACGGCCTTATTTCCAAATGTATTCCATTCACGTGTTAACCAACTTTTCGTTGAAGAAAATAATGCAAAAGCCCGAGACATCGGGTAGATTGATCCAATGGACAATGGAAATGAGTCAGCACGATATCAAGTGCATCCCGAGAATGGCAATCAAGGGTCAAGCTTTGGCGAATTTCATATCAGAATTCTCCTATCAATCGAGAGGGGAACTAAGCCCGCTAGGGGCAAATACCTTGAAAGAAGTCGAGCAGCAGAAGTCAAAGCTCAATGACCTATGGCAATGGACTTTGTATGTGGATTGCTCCTCGAACGAAAAGGAGGCAAGAGCAGGGCTCTTGCTCGAAGTCCTGAGGGAAACCCGATCAGAGCTACAGTAAGATTCGGGTTCGTCGCCTCCAACAACGAGGTTGAGTACGAGGCGTTGCTCACAAGGATCTGCCACCAAAGAAACGGGGGTTAGAGTCCATTAAATTTACAGTGATTCCCAGCTCGTAGTCTACCAGATTATCTGAGAGTACCAGGCAAAGGAAGATAGGATGACGTCCTACCTCCAATTGGTGAAATCAAAGCTCAAACAGTTTAGATCCTTCGCAGTTCTTTTGGATCCCAAGGGAGAAGAACTCTATAGATGATGCTTTAGCCCACCTAGCCTCTGCAATGAACCAAGAGAAAGTTGATTCCATACCAGTTAAGTTCCACCTAAGACCAAGCACCTCCGCTCCACAAGAGTCAGTCTTAGCAACGAGTCAGAGATATAGTTGGATGGACGCAATCATTGCCTACCTAAGGGATGGTACATTATGAGAAGGAAGAACTGAAGCTAGAACACTACGTGCAAAGTCAGCTCGATACACGCTCATCGATGATAAGTTGTATAAGCGCGAATTCAATGTACCGCTACTATGATGTATCAACCATGAGGACGCAGATTATGTTATAAGGGAGATCCATGAGGGGATTTGTGGGAACCATGCAGGAGGCATATCTATAGCATACAAAGTACTTCGTCAAGGTTATTATTGGCCAACGGTTTTTTACGATTCCATGGACTATGTGCATAGATGCGACAGATGCCAGATATTTGCAGATACTCCACAAGCTCCACCTCAAGAATTAACTACACTGACAAGCCCCTGGCCATTTGCAATCTAGGGTATCGACATAATCGACCCTTTGCCTCAAGGAAAATGGGGCATTAAGTTTGTAGTGGTTGTCGTTGACTATTTCACCAAATGGGCAGAAGCCAAGCCTTTAGCTACTATCACGTCGAACAAGCTGAAGAATTTCGTCTACAAAAACATCATTTGTCATTTCGAAATCCCCCACATTATAATAACCGATAATAGGAAACAGTTCGACGGTGAAGACTTTAGATCTTTCTATGAACAACTAGGCATCAAGAAGAGTTTCGCCACTATTTATCAACCTTAAGCCAACGATCAAGTAAAGGCTCTAAACAAGGTCATCAAACACACCATTAAAAAGAAGTTCGATGCCCTTAAAGGAAGATGGACCAAAGAATTGCTCGAAGCTTTGTGGTCCTATAGAACGACAACTAGAAGTTCGATAGGAGAAACCCCATTCTCTCTATCATACGGGTGTAAAGCAATGGCCCGATTGAAGTGGGGATCAGTTTGTTCTAAAGGGAAGTTTTTGACGAAGAAATAAATAAAGACCTTCTCTCCCTGAGGCTAGACCTAATCAAAGAGCATCAGGCCAAGTCTCAGTTAAGGGTTGCCTCATATCAACAGCGAATCAGGCGATATTTTAACATCAAAGTCAAAGACAAAGACTTTAAAGTGGGCGATCTAGTTCTCAGAAAGGTCATCCAGGGTACCCAAAACCTGAACTTAGGGGCACTTGGGCCTAAATGGGAAGGTCATTTTAGGATCTCTAAAAAGCTCGCACCAAGAATTTTTCACCTAGAACGCCTCAATAGCGAAGCACTACTGCCAGCCTGGAACACCGAGCATTTGTGAAGGTATTACCAATGAGCAGTTGGATTCCACCTATGTCTTTCTTTTATCATTCATTGTAAGGCCGTTCGCAGCCAAAATGCTTTATCAATAAAAGAGGTATTATTCAAAATCTTTCTTTGTTCATCATTGTTATTTTTACTCATTTAACACTTATTATTCATCGCGACCTACGCGATAACATTTAAAAAAGAACTTAGAGTCAAGAGTCCAGAAAAAGGCAGCTTATCTCAATAAGCCACACCAAAATCCAACTCTATAAGGGTGAAATATCCCAAATTGACGAAGTTCAACTCGAAAAAATTCAAGAAAAACATGTCGAAGGAAATCGGCCTTAAACTAGCGACCAAAACTTGAAATGGACAATAGATCTGAAATCGGAATTGTCACATAAGATTTCCTTGCATATATTCAAAAAAGCCCATCAAGAAGCGAGCTACGCATAACTTGGAGCAGATTCGGATTTTTTATGACAAGTTCGATTAGGGTGATTGAAATGGCTCTATAGGAAATTAAAAAAAAAAATTCGCGCGATGGGGATATACCAAAATATCTTTTATTCATTATAAAGTTCGATTACAACTTAAAAAAAAAAAAAAAAAAGGAGAGATATAATAATCTTTCAGGCAAGTGAGGGAGTAGGGGCATCATCTTTGGCTAGACCAGGGTGCTTGCTGCCGACTGTAAGAGACGGTTCCTCGACGGAAGTATTGGTAGCAGCCTTTTCAAGGTTGGGAGCTTCTCCCGGAGAAAGATCGACAGCTTTGGGGGGGAAGTGTAGCCAGGGGAGTCGGATCCTCGACTTCTTGCTTGAGGTCAATCTCCTCATCACCTTTCAAGTATACGTAGGCCATTCCCTGAGCTTCGATCCTCATCTTATCGACCTCTCTTTGATAAACTCGCGGGAGGAAAGAGAAGTCGATCGAGGGGTGGCTTCCCACAACTTCTGCAAAAGGAAGACTTACGTCTACCAAGCCCGAGTAAAGATGGCCTTATTTAACTCATCAATTTGAAGTTTGAGTTGCTCGGCCTTAGCTTCAGCCTTCTGTCAACCTTTTGCCTCCTAGGCAAGGTTGAGCGAGGTTTGTTTAACTTGGCCTCCCAATCCAAAACAACTTTTTGGGCCAAAGAAAGCTCAAAATTCAGCTTATTATTGGCACTCCACTGTTGTGACAAACTTTTCTCTGCCTCGGTTGCTTCTGCTTTAGCCTTAGCTCGCGCAACCTCGTTGACCTTGATTCTGTCAAGAAACTCCCTTTCCTTGACCCCAAAGGCTGTCATCTCCTCCCTAAGCCGCTCGAGCTCAGCCTGCTTGGCATCTTTCTCCTCCTCTGCAACCTTGGCCTTGGCCAAAACGTCCTTATTCACTGTCTCCTCTAGTTGCCACCCTTTATGAGTGCTTTCCGACGTGGGATAGCACTCATCGTAGAGAAGCCTACTTGCCATGGTAGCCTAAAAAAACTAGGATGGAAAGTTAACAAGTAGTGATAACATGCAAGTAAAAGAAAAAAAATGGGCGAGCTACTAGTACCTTCGTCGCATAGCTGCACACCCAGGCCAGCATCTTGGTGGGAGATGAGTCTCTAACACCCGAATGTTCACGGGGTGATGTAATTCCTAGACGTCGCGACCCCAATGCTAATATGGTCAAGGAGTTGGTCGATCAAAGCACCGATCGCAGCCCAAGCTGCCTCGTCCATCTTCTTGCCTCCCTATCGAGACAAGTTGGACTTACTTCCCCCAACAGCAGTAGTCTCGCCCACTGGAGCGGATTTCTTCTTGGCCCAATCCTCAGCCACCGACTTATTTGGGCTGCCAGCCTGCACGGCGACCTCCTTACCCGAGCCAACCTACGGCTCGGCCACATTCTATTTCCCTGAGCCTCTCAAGGGCTTAGTCGATTTCTTCTTACCCAAGTTGTCGTACTGCTCGGGTGCCTTCTATTTCCTTAAGCCTCTAGTTAGCTCAAGTGTCTTCTTTGATAGCACCTTTTAGGGCTCGGGGGCACCTTTCTTACCAACTGCCTTCGAGACAGTCACAGGCTTCTTCGCACTTAGGCCTTCCTCAAGTTCGCCCCCGCTACACTT
Organism: Pistacia integerrima; assembly: GCA_026225825.1. Classification (NCBI taxonomy): domain Eukaryota; kingdom Viridiplantae; phylum Streptophyta; class Magnoliopsida; order Sapindales; family Anacardiaceae; genus Pistacia; species Pistacia integerrima. The sequence goes on along the minus strand of CM047740.1, from coordinate 4,097,985 downwards.
CACATCGGCAATATCAGTGGGTTGCTTCGTCGCCAAAGCAACCGGCATCTTCTTGGCAACTACGAAAGCTGCCGCCTTCTTCTTAAAACCCTTTGGTTTCTCGACCCACATTTCTGTAAAACAAAAAAAGAAGCAACTAGTAGTGACCTATCGACGCGGGAGAAATAAGCGCGAGCAAGCAATAACTTAACCTTTTTTGAGAATGGTAAGAAACTTTGCGTTGTCCTGACAGAATTCGTACGCACTCAAATAAGGAAACGTGATGATCTCGTTGACGTTACTGTCTGTCGGGAAGGTCACTGAAGTGTTGAAGCCTCTTCAAGCTCGCAGTGGGGAAATAGTTTTGTTCAACGTTAACTACAAAGCAAAGCAACTCAGTTAGCTTAAAAATAAAGCTTGAAAGCAATCTTCGCACGCACTGATAGTTTGAAGTCTTACTCACTTCTGAAGCAAAAACACCAGTCTCCCGAGCCTCATAAAAAAAAAAAATTGGGAGTCCCAATACGGGACCTTCTTTGGGACGTCGACTTGCCCATTGAAACGTATATTCCTCGCCTTGGAAAGGTAGTATGTCTGGTTTTTCCCTTTCTTTAATCTATATAGATGGACGAGTTCCTCAACAGATGGCTCGCCCAAGTCGGCGATCATGTATGCTATATACAGACCTATGATTATGACGTATGAATTCGCGTACAGTTGAAGAGGAATGATGTCAAACCGTCTCAGAACACTATCAATAAAATATTGAGGGGGAATAGATATCCCACATCTTAGGAGAGTCTTAGAGGTTGCTACCCACCTAGGTGGAGGATTCTTCCGAGAAGAATTCCCAGGAACCATCAAATTGAGTTGCGACGCATAAGTCTCTCTTATGCGCCTCAAGTCCTCAACATTAATCGAGGATTGCGGTTCCCTTTGCAGCCTATGAGCTGGAGACTGCTTGGATTGAGCCAATTACATTGAGGCATGATCGGACAAGCTCGTCGCATTTGGGTCTGAGCTCCGCATGAAAATTTCCTCAGAAACCTCAAGGATTATACCCCCGAGGGCTGCCGAACCCGCGGGTGAATCAAACATGCGATCAATCGTGTGGCTGCTAGACAAAGACATAATTAAAGCTCGCGTCTAGGTACTTGAAACAGAAGTGAACATGTGTCAGAGCTCCAAAAACCCAACGACCTATCCACACTTTGCTTTTAGTTTAGGCACCCGAGATAGCTCATGCCAAACAACAAATTCACGTGACCTACCCAGGGTTTCGGCGGCCATCGCGTTAAATCCTCCTGAAACCCAAGGCTGTTGGAGACACGCTCAAAAACCCTAGTAAAGCCCTAAAAGACTCAATGTGGCCACGATAATGGCCACTCTCATCCGCGAAAATCAAGAAAGCAACTAAAGAAAGGGAAATAAGCCTTACCAAAATAAGAGAATGGGAAGAACTTGCTGGAAAGAACACCGTGACGACGATGAAGCAACAACAGAATAAGCAAAAGACATCAAAGAATTTTTGCAAGTTGAGTAAGTTTCTGAAGACTTCACTTGGTTTTATAGTGGCTTGCATAGGAGATGAAAGGGCGGGGTTCAATCGTAGCCGTCGATCTATAGTGAATCTCAACCCTCCATTTTTTGAGTAATCCTAGCCCTTGGACGTGGCCACGTGTCAATATTTGTGAGGAGCGACGAACCGTCAGACTGCTGTGATCATAACCATCATTGTAGGTTGCCTCAACTCCGTGTGTGGACAGCTATAGTCGCCCACATGTGACGAAACGTGACTGCCAAAGGCTGTTGCATTTAATGCGACATGACTGCATGTAATTTACATAATTGTCCAAACCATTTATATTCCAAGTTTGACAGGTGTCATAGAGGAAAGAAGATCCAAGTGTGAAGTATGTCGACCGATCATGGGTTCGACCCTCAAAGCTCGACCGAGCCTGTGTCTGATAGGCTACTGACGACACCAAGCTTGATATTAAATTGAGCAATAGTCTTCGAAGCTCGAAATGAGCATTGAACACTAGGAGGTAGATGTTGTGTGTGATTTTTTCACCAAGCTCGAAGCATTGCAAGGATATAGTTTGATCCAAAACCAACTCGACTCCACTAATTATTCGACCCAACATAAGCTCGTCGAGATATAGTTCGACCCAACACAAGCTAGTTGCAAACAATTCGAATGATCGTTCAACCAATTCCCAGATAACTTCAAATCCTAGATATCTTGGGAATGATCAGATTGGCAGCAATCCTTGCGCAATCATAGCGCCCAATCGTGAGAATATTGGAGTTGTATTTCAATTCAATTGTGATCCCTTTAATTTCGCTCTTTCCTTTATAAAAACTTTGTGTATAAACCCCCTCAAACGATGAGGAAGGGGTTGGAAAATATTCTTAGAATTACTATTGTAAGCTCTCACAGCAAATACAAAGAACAATGGACGTAGGCTCAAGAGTTCATCTCGCCAAACCACTTTAAAATCCTTTTTGCCATTTACTTTACTGCATTCATTATTCCTTCATTATTGATTTTCATTAAATCACGCACACATCTATTCCGGTTCCGGCAAGGTCAATCGACCTCGTAGTTGGTGCAGATTTCTGTATCAACATTATTGAATCCACACTTTAGTATCTTAACTAATTCCAAGTTACGTCATATAAATAATATTACAGGTCTTAGCTTGCACCAGATCAAACTAGACCTGATGGTAAAAAAGTAAAAGAATCCAACAAAAATCCTTGAGTTTGAGTTCCCCAGACACTAATAGGGATGGCCACTAAAGGGATTTACTTGATTGTTAATTTAGTTAAGTTACACATAAACTTACCAAAACACTCCTGATTAACAAAAAAAAAAAAAAGACCTTATTGTCATACAAATAACAAGTTAAATCATATACCAATACCAATGGGCCAAAATTGAATTTGTAGGGCTCATTACAATAAAACTTAACTTAAACAAGATGTGGGCTTTAATGGGCCTAAATTGAATTTATTGGGCCCATTACAATACCATTAGCCTTCCACCCCACCACCACTATTACAATGTGTAATAAGAAAAAATAATAACTTAAATGAGTTTTATATATATATATAATGTGATTCTTATCATTTTTTTTTTTTTTTTTGATAAATATACCTCCTTTCCATAGTATAGAGAAAGGAAAATTCCTTCAAACACCTTTATAGTTTATACTAACAATAATATTATCCTTACAAAGATTTACATATAAAGTAGGGTCGCAAAAAATAAATGGAAGAATGAAACAAAAAGTCAAACTCATTATATTCACTCTTCCATTCATCTTTTGCCACATCACTTTGTATGGAGATCTTTATAAGATTTTTTTTTGTAAGTATAACATTACACTTATACTAAATGACATACAATATTTATTTTCTTTTTTTTTTTCTAAATAAAAATTAAAAGTTATTAAATCCTACTAATTCCTATCTAAGTATGATTTTATTTCAAAAGTCCTCTTACATTTGAAATGTGAAGAGGGTTTTTCCAATAATTTTTTTTAGAAAAGTTAATAACAAAATTATACCATTTTGCATAGGTGTAACCTCAAAATGTTTTCATTTCTTTAAATTCTTTAATTTCATAAATCACATTTGGCGGCATATAATAAAAAGATTGTTTTAAAAGAACTTATCTATATATCCATATAATTCTAAAGCCCACCCTCTTTATCGATCACCATTTGGACTCCATGTAGGATTCCAGCTGAATCTTTTAAATTCCATGTAGGATTCCAACAGGATCTCTATCTTAGGAGCTCTATAATTATTGCAAATGTCTATAATTAATGTGCTAGGATGTGATTGGTTGATGGTTAGTGGATGTATTTAAAAGTTAAATGAACCATTCAACTTCAAATTAAAAGTTAAAATATCTATGGCTCCGTTTGGTTCATTATTCTGATAATTTTTAAAATAATCTTTTGAAAAAAGTTAAATTGGGCGGGTATTATGATGTAGGATTTGAAAATTAATAAAAATATCCTCTATGTTTGTTTATTTCCTAAACACCCCTATAATAAAATATTAAAAGTTAACAAAAACACCCCCAACCCACCCATTAAATACGGACATCCGACTACCACCACCGGAGAGTGGCTGGAGTGTTTTTGCAATTTCTAAAAAAAATATTTGGGGGTGTTTAGTTAAATTAAAAAATTTAGGAGGTTTAAAAGAAATTGAAAAATATAAAATAATATTTTAGGAATAATGACATTTTACTGTTTAATTTTTTGGGAATACTAATAATAGTATTTCCAAAAGTGGACCAAACGAAGCCTATATATCTATATCACATTCTCATTAATACTAACCCTTCGCCTCCCAAATTTTAATCATAAAGAATTTTATTCAATTAATGACATATTAATAAATTAATTATTTTATTTTATTCTGCATTCAGAAGGTTTAATCCCTCCACATTCGGCTCTTAGATACAAACGCTTTACATTTGCATTCAATGTTCTATATTAATTTCTAACATCCACATTCACATTAAATGCTGAAATTGTTATTTGGTTTGTAGAAACTGTTCACATTCATATTCAATGTTTTGTAGAAGTCTTTCACATTAAAATTCATATTAAATGTTGAAATTGTTATTTGTTTGTTTATTATTTAATCTGATAAATACTGATAATTCACATGCATTCATTGTTTTGTAGAAACCTTTGTCATTCATATTCAAAGTAATTGTTTTGATGGTTATATTGCTTTTGTATATGTGAATGTGAAGTGGCGCATTTTTTTTTTTTTTTTTTTTTTTTTTGTGAAAGGGTATACATGCATGGATAGGCATGAATGCTAATGGATTGATAACGTGTATTATTGATTTTTGAGAATGTGAAAAATGCATTGTATTAGTTGCAGTATTAATTACTTTGAATCCTCTATATAGATGTCCATTATGTAATAGTTTGTTATACAATTTATCTAAAGAAAGACAGGTGTGTAATTCCTAATTCTTATTTATCATTGTTTTCTTTTGGTTTTTCCAATTTATTATTAAACTTTTGATGTTGATAATGTATTCATTTCTCTACGCATTTTTAATTGGTTGGAATTTATTCGCTGCTGTATTGTTATAGTCCTGTTTGATTTCTCTACACATCATTTCAATCTTCATTTTCATCTGTTTCAGGAAAATCAAATGTTGATAACCTACAAGGATTGGTATCATCCGACAATTTCAAGATGAACAAGTGAGGATTTTTGCCATAAAAACAAATTCAATTTTAGTGATGAGAAAAGAAAACAAATATTGATATATAGTTTTAATTGTAATTGTTCTATCTCTTTTTGTTGATATTTTTGTATATTACATACATAAATCATGAAAAGAGGTTGTTGCTGAATATAACAAATTTTATTTGTTTAACAAATATCAACTGATGTTTGATGCCAAACCATATAGTTTTAGTGAACCATTCATTTTATCATTACACGCATTTCAGTTTCCACTAAACAGTCAGTAGTAAATTGACCATAACTTACTTAATAAGAATCAATTTGATGATAGGTTTAAACCCTTAGAAACTAGACAGACAGGGCTTTAATTTGATATATTATACGCTTAATTTGGATAACTGTAGCCCCACTGCCGAACCATTGCTTTTATCATCACATAAATTTTGGTTTCTACTAAATAGTCAGTAGTAAATTGACCATAAGTTGCTCAATAAAAATCCAATTGATCATAGGTTTAAATCCTTAGAAACTAGATAGACAAGGATTTAATTTGATATATTATATGCTTAATTTGGATAACTATAGACCCACTACTAAACCATTATTTTTATCATCGCACACATTTCAGTTTCGACTGAACAATCAGTAGTAAATTGACCATAACTTGCACAATAGAACTCCTATTGATGAGAGGTTTGAACCCTTAGAAACTAGATAGACAAAGATTTAATTTGATATACTATACACTTAATTTGGAAACTATAGCCCCCTTTCTTAACCATTTCTTGTATCATCACACATATTTTATTTTCTACTAAATAGTAAGTAGTAAATTGATCATAATTTGCTCAATAAAACTTCTATTGATGAGAGGTTTGAATCTCTAGAAACTAGACAGACAGAGATTTAATTTGATATATTGTACACTTAATTTGGATAATTGTAGTCCTACTTCCAAACCATTCTTTTATCATCACAAACATTTTAGTTTCCCTTGTTTCTCGTTTCCATTGAACAATCAATAGTAAATTAGTCATAACTTACTCCATAAAAATCCAATTGATGAGCAGTTTGAATCTTTGTAAACTAGAAAGATGGAGCTTTAATTTGATATATTATATGGTGAATTTGGATAACTATAAACTTGCTGCCGAACCATGCATTTTATTATTATATACATAAAACCAATTCAATTTTAGTGATGACAAAGGAAAATAGATATTGATATGTATTTTTAATTGTATTTGTTCTATCTCTTTTTGTTGATATTTTTTAATGTTACATACATATATCATGAAAAAAGGTTGTTGCTGAATATAACCAATTTTATTTGTATTACAAATATCATCTGATGTTTATTGCCAAACCATGTAGCTTTAGTAAACCATTTGTAATATGTCAAGCCATTATTATTATCCTTAAATGAAAACAAATATTGATATATAGTTTTAATTGTAATTGTTCTATCTCTTTTTGTTGATATTTTTTTATGTTACATACATATATCATGAAAAGAGGTTGTTGCTGAATATAACTAATTTCATTTATTTAACAAATATCAACTGATATTTGATGTCGAACCATGTAGCTTTAGTAAATCATTCCTTTGATCATCACACACATTTCGATTTTCACAGAACAATCAATAGTAAATTGACCACAACTTGCTTAGTAAAAATCAAATTCATGAGACGTTAAAATATTTGGAAACTAGACAGACAGAGCTTTAATTTGATATATTATACGCTTAATTTGGATAACTGTAGCCAAATCATTCCTTTTATCATCACACACATTTTAGTTTTTACTGAACAATTAGTAGTAAATTGATCATAACTTGCTCAATATAAATTCAATTGATGAGCGGTTTGAACCTTTAGAAACTAGACAAACAAGGATTTAAGTTAACATATTATATGCTTAATTTGGACAATTGTAGCCTCACTGTCAAACCATTCTTTTTATCATCACACACTTTTCGGTTTCCAATGAACAATCAGTAGTAAATTGACCATAACTTGCTCAATAAAAATCCAATTGACATTTCGGTTTCCAATGAACAATCAGTAGTAAATTGACCATAACTTGCTCAATAAAAATCCAATTGATGAGAGGTTTGAACCTTTAGAAACTAGATAGACAGAGATTTAATTTAACATATTATATGCTTAATTTGGATAACTATATCCTCACTTCTAAACTATTCATTTTATCATCACACACATTTCGGTTTCCACTGAATAATAAGTAGTAAATTAACCACAACTTGCTCAATAAAACTCCAATTGATGAGAGGTCTGAATCTTTAGAAACTAGACAGATAAGACTTTAATTTAATATATTATACGCTTAATTTGGATAACTGTAGCCCCACTGCCGACTCATTCTTTTTATCATCACACACATTTCGGTTTCCACTGAATAACAAGTAGTAAAGTAATCACAACTTGCTCAACAAAACTCCAATTGATGAGAGGTTTGAATCTTTAGAAACTAGACAGATAAGACTTTAATTTAATATATTATACGCTTAATTTGGATAACTGTAGCCCCACTGCCGAACCATTCTTTTTATCATCACACACATTTCGGTTTCCCCTGTTTCTCATTTACACTGAACAGTCAATAATAAATTGCATAACTTACTCCATAAAAATCCAATTGATAAGCGGTTTGAATCTTTTGAAACTAGAAAGATAGAACTTTAATTTGATATATTATACGGTGAATTAGGATAACTATAGACCTGCTACCAAACCATTTATTTTATTATCACACACATAAAACCAATTCAATTTTAGTGATGACAAAGGAAAACAAATATTAATATGTAATTTTAATTGTATTTGTTTTATCTCTTTTTGTTGATTTTTGGATTGATTTTGTTGTTTGATTTGTGGGTTTTGTGGGTTTTACAATTATCTTCTTTCTTTAGGATGCTATCATTAAATGTCTTTTTTTTTTTTTTTTTTTTTTTTTATGCTATAAGTGGTGGTCAATTCTAATTGCAGCGAATGAATTTGTGTCACATGACCTTTATCTTCATGGCTTCTTCAATGCTTCAATTAAGTTGCCTTCAGATTATACTACTAGAGTTGTTGCTTTCTATGTGAATTCTCTTCTCAACATTCTTAATTTTTTTTTTCTAAAATAATAATAATTCATTTTCCCTTTTCAACAACCAAAATAAGTTTTTTACTTTGGCTCTGCAAGTGTCTTGCTTAAAAGTTTACATTTTTTAGCAAGGTTTCTCTTTCTCTGATTGATTTATAAACTTATCAATAATACCCAATGGGTTATCTTGCAAATTTTTTGGCCTATCAATAAGTTTTAAACTTTGGTTTCAAATGTCAAATAATGACATATTTGAAAAAAACCATGATATAAACTGAGTTAAACTTGTGGATATTTATTTATTAACTTTCTAATTATCAATTAAATATAAAATGAACTGCAATACAAAAAATATATATTTAAAATAAAAAAACCAATAATAATGTAAAAAATATATAATAAACATATCGGCATAACGCCATAGGCTTTCCAGTTGGGTTATAAATTGGACAACCATTAATAAGATAATGTTATCCGACAATAAACCTTTACATTTGAAAGAAAGAATTCTCCCGCTAACCCTTAAATTTTATACATTCTAAGAGTCTTTTGGTATTAGATAAATTTTCCATTCACAATTGTACCACTGAAATGTTCCGCGTCAAATATCTTAATTTGATAGTTTCTCATATGTCAGTTTGGTGATGTGGTGAGACCGTCGAGTCTAAGAGATGATATGATGAGACTGTCTTATGTAAGTTTTTCTCGTGCCAAGGGGTCATGTGGTGGTTACCATTTTCAGTATTTTCATCTTCAAAACCTTCTCAAAGTCACAGCCTGACAGAGAGAGCATTTGGGTGGGCAGCATTTTCACTCCTGACTCCTTTACAAGCACATATCTTGGCCTTATTCTCTGCTCCAAACTGTAACTAAAATATTGAGGGAACTTAACCAGCTCAGATTTTTCATATCCCATGGTCAAAAAGAACTCCCATTTTGGTATCAAATTCTCTGTCAAGCTACAAGTATATAGAGCTGCATATCTCGAAATCATGGTCCGAATTTCTTCCACGCTGTACCCCTTTGCCAAGAAGAAATCGGTCACAGGCTTCAGATTGCCTTCAATACTATGACCAAGAGTCAGTGGTGATTTTCGAAGAAGAATGGAGACGTCAACCCCTAATGAACGGAAGTACTCAACTGTTGGTCGTAGATTCTCCTCCACGCTGTAACCGACAATCTTTGGCCATCGAGTCAAGATTTTACCTATACTCTCAGATGATAGGCCTAACTCGTACAGGAAATCAACGATTGCCTGAAACTTCTGCCTGCTATGAGTGAGGAGCCCAGGGAAGCGGTATATAACTTTCGCCCACTGGTCCTTGTCCACACCCAAATCTTCTAAGAACATCATTGTGGGTATTAAATTTTCAGATAGACTAACTGAGCACAATGAAGGCCTTTGGATGAGGATTTTAGGAATGTCTGATTTAGGTACCCCAAGATCAAGAAGAAACTCAACTAGTGGTTTGATTTTCCCCTCCAAGCTGCAGTAGCCAAAATCAGGACATCTGCGTGTAATTACCTTGATCTGTTCAAGATCCATGCCAAGCTCTAAGAGGTAGAGGAATTGAGGGCGTAAATCTCCAACTGTGCCAATCTCAATCATTCGAGAGACAGATTTTGGCTTCTTAGAGTCAAGAGCAGAACCAGATTGAGAAACTGATGTGGCTGGCGTTTTTTCACTAGGTCCATTAGAGACCACCTTTGGCTTCTTGGAGTCAAGGGGAGCAGAAAAGGATTGAGAAACTGACGCAGCTGCCTTTTCTTTAACAGGTGCATTAGAGACCCCTTTCGGCTTCTTGGAGTCGGGGGTGGAAAGGTGTTGAGAGACTGACGCAGCTGGCTTGTCTTTGACAGGTGTATTAGGAAAGTTCTCCACTAAATTTACGACATTTCCATGCTCTACAAGAAGAGAATCAATATAAGGAATAAGAGTGTCCCTGATCTCAAGAGTTGTGAGCTCTCTTCCTGTATGGCAAGCAAATTTTGATTAGTGGGAAAAATAAGAATTAGAAACAAAAACACTTAGAAAACAATAGCCAAAAATAACCAGTACATATTGCAATCGAACCTACAAGATACCAAGACTTATGAACAGAATGAAGCCTTGAGACAAGGTGGTCGATGAAAAGATCTGATTTAGTGACGGTTTTTGCAGCAACTACCTTGCTCAGACCTTGTTTCTTCAAGAACAAGGATAACACAGATTTGACTTCTTCTTTTTCAGCTGCTAAAAGGGTTGGAGGCACTACTATTGAGTTGATCGATCCATTTCCAGAAGAAAGTGCTGCTTTTATATCACAACATGGTATTAATACTAAAAAGAGTACAAGAACATATGAATACAGATAAGTTTAGCTTCTATATGAGTGTAATACTACTCGAAGAACCGCATGCTTACCAAGCTTTGCTTGGCAAAAGAAGAGTTTCTCAGGAAAAGTAAGTTGAGTCCTACAGAAGAATAAAAGGACGTCAATGCTTGAGCTAAGAAAAATAAAACAGAAGAAATATCGGCATTAAAACCAAAAAAAAAAAAAAAAAGTGAATTCACCATATAATAGCACAGAATAAGCAATTTCCTTTTGACCAAATAACTTAAGCAAGAGCTTTTCCCTTTTCCCTTTCTCCTTCTCTAGATAAATAAATGCAACTGAGTTGGAATATAATTTAACATAGCAGCACCCATGTTATCATTCACCCCAAAAACTTATAAACAAAAGAACAACAGGAACAAAGATTTCTGCTTTTTTGTAACAATAATTTTCAAAACTGAAGACAGAAACAGAAATTAAAGGGAAAAAAACCTCTACCTCGGGATGCAAAGAGTTCCTCTAAAGAGAGATGAAAAACCGGACAAGTGGCTTGCACAAAGGGCTCTCATTTCCATCTTCAGAAGGTAAACAGAAACTTTTATCAATACAAGACCAGTGTTCAAATACAAGACAACTTATATTGACTCCATTACATATCCAAGTTAATGGTTTCAATAACAAGAAGAATAGATTACCACGCGACACAAATCATTACACTGTAACCTGAATTAATCGACTTTAGAATGTGCACAATCATCCAATTTGTACAAGAACAAATAAATTTTTACACAAATATCATTTCAGTAACATACATTGCATTGTTCATAAACGTTACCATTATCAATTCTCACGTTGCTAAATAGTAGTATCACTCTTCAACCCCATTAAAAAGTCAATCTTTACATTCTTAATTCAGCAATAAACTTTTGAGAAAACACGAACTATTAGAACTCAAGTCCAAGGGAGAGTCCAACCCAAAAGACTGGCCTGATAGGTGGAAAAACCCCTAGGTTTAAGTACCACACTTGGTGGGTGTGAGATCCCGATATGGGATACTAACATTACACCCCCCTTCAAGAGCCGACGTCCACAATGGCTTTCACTCTATTGACACTGACTCGATGGCAGCCCTTTCCCCCTTTTGGCGGCTTCACTCACCTATCAGTCATTCAATGCATATTGCACTTTAATCTAGCCTATAGATAGCCCTTTCCATAGCCCAACTCTCAACGAAAAGCACTAATGTTATAACTCAAGCCGAAAGGAGAGTCCAACCCCAAAGACCGATCTGATAGGTGGAATAGCCCCTAGGTTTAAGTACCACACTTGGTGGGTGTGAGATCCGGATATGGGATCCTAACACAAAACAATATAATTTTTTCCTTCCAGTTAACATTCAAGAGGAAAAACATAAAGAACTCACTTTGGTCAAAGGAATGTCCATGAAATTTAAAGAAAAAACAAACCCAGCTACAAAATAGCAGTAGTGAATAAAGTTAACGAAACGGAACTGAAAATATTTAGCTCAACTCAACTTCAAGCCAATTTGCCTACAGATTTATGTTTTAAATATTAAAAAAAAAAAATGAAGATGATAATAAAGAACGCAGATCTTACCAGCATGGAGCAATGTGGAGTCTAATCTTCAGCTGCGAAGCCCTTCACTTCACTGTTTCTCAGTTTCTCTCAATTTGTGGGGATTGAGAAACTTGATCAAATGTCCGGCGGTAATATTATATATTTTATTTCTAGGGTTGATATTAAATGATCTAACTTCTGGAGGACTTATGAGTTATTTTGGTTTGGGATGATTTGGATAGTTTACTATGACTAACTATCAATGAAACATCCAAAACACCCCTTATAGTTATAAAAACTATCTATGACCTCCTTTTAAGATTTGTTTAGATACTGGTGACGTTTCTAACACAAGGGAAATGAACTATAGAGTGTGCTTAATGCAAAGATACTGAATCAGCAATTATACTCCTATAAGTTTCTTTTATTGTCTTTGAATTTTTTGGTTAATTTATTAGTGGAGAATTTTTTGTGAAACTCAAATTTTACACCATAAACATCAACTTCACTTAATGGCATTAGGGCGTAGGAAGTAAGGGTTCAGATTGACCATGTTATAAACTATTGGGGTTTTAATAGTTTTCCCATTTTGGATTAACACTAATCGCACTATATTTAATTACCGGAATTTCGAATCTCGGACCCAACAAAAAGCTCTCTTCTATCCTTCAAGAGACCCTCAATTCTTTCTTCATTCAAAACGCAGCGTAAAGGTAAAGCCTTTCCCTTTCCTCACATCTTTTTCGTTAATTTGTTTGATTTTTTTCATCATGCCATTGTTTTTGATGAATAAACCCATTTTTAATCTGAGGATGTTTGCTTGGTCCTTCATTGTGGTCTCTCTTGTGAGTCTTCATTGTTATTTCTGTATCTGCATCAACAATTTTGTCTATTTATAGCTCAACTTTAGGTAACTTTATTGTAAAGTATCAAAGCAAGAGGTCCTGTGTTGAATTATCCACATTTGTTTCTGGGTTTGGTTTAATTTTTTTGTTATTTGTTGTTTGAGATTTGGTGTTAATGACTTTGGTTTGCTATGATCTTTGGCTGTTTCCATGTATGAAATTTTAGACTTGAGAGCGTTTCTGAAACTCAATTGTAATAAAAATAATATTAGATCTTAAATGTTGTTATTGAGCATTTAATTTGGTTTGCTATATTCTTTGAATTTCCGGTTTTTTCTCTTTTACTGAATTAAGGAAAAAAATGAATTTTATACATTACACTTGCAAAGGAAAAAATGTGGAGAACACTTTTTATACCTTCTCTCTGGTATTCCCTTATAATAAGGTTTTTTTTCTATTTTTCTGAGGATTAGATTGTTATCAATTTATAAAGATCGGTTACTAGAGCTGCATTATTGTTTTTGGTTCCAGGAATAGAAGTTGAAGTTTTAAGAGGAAGGTGATGGAGGATCGACATTCGGTTAATAGTCCCAGAAGAATATTAAGTTTTTCAAAGAGAAGGAGAGCAATTGTGTCATTTTTAGATCATGATGACAAGGCTTATTCTGGGTTTGGTCCTAAGACTTCTGAAGTTTATGGCTTTGTTGGATCCATTACCACGGTCGTCACTACAGGTGTTTGTAGTTCTTTCTATTGGTTGTTGCGTTTAATTATGAATTATTAGTTATGTTAGATTTTTGCATTTAATTATGAATCATTAGTTATGAAAAGTTGAAAACATGTTAAGGAAATCAAGAACAATAAAAATCTTGGAAAGATCAGAATTTGACTGCTTGTGATATATCGAAATGTAAAGAAGATCCATTACTAGTTATTTCTGATGAGGTTTTATGAAGAAATTCTAATGAGGTTTTGTTTGGAGCTCCTTGGATTTCTGACACACTTTGATCATTCTTTGTAAACAGTTCTTTTCTTGGTATGGGCATATGTTCCTCAACGCTGGTTACATGCAATTGGGATTTCTTACTACCCTAGCAGGTCAGTTGAATATTGAATCAGGTTACTACTAGACAAATTAAATTTTCAAACTCCCAAATGAATAAACCTTTAAACCTGTCCAGTACATGAATTGAAACTTGTGGAAGTAACTCATCTTCTTGTTGTGTGATTTTTTCATGGACTTAATTTGAAGTGTTATTGATCTGGTAATATTGACCATATAGGTTATTTTGTTTTTTCAGGTATTGGGCGTTGGTGGTGCCAGCTTACGCGATGGTGACAGTAGTATTAGCACTATCTTTTTACATTGGCCTCAATTTCATGTCGGCTTCTTCATCAACTTCCTTAAATACAATGTTTGGTAAGTTGTGACCTCTGACTCTGCATCTCTAGCAATGTATTTTAGCTCTGCGTCTACTTGCCTGTACGGATTTCAAAGTCATGAACATAGATATAAACATTGTTTCAAAACATTTTAGCCTTCCTTCATGACTGCAATAGTACATTTTATGTAATCTTATGCTCTATTGATCTGCAGATGAATTCAGCAGAGAACCTTCAAATCCTGTTTCTTTAGCGGAGGGAGATGAGCAGCCAATTGAGCCCATCTCTGATATTGGCATCCACAAAATCAATGTTCTTATGTTTAATAATGGAAAATGATCATTTTAAATGCATATTTTGTTCAGTGAATTTATATTCTGTTCGTTATTTAATCCCCTTTGAGTACATTTTGAGAAAGTAAATATGGAAAATGAATTAACTTCACAAGCTTATAGCTGGAATTTCTTGTGTCCCTTATGATCAAATACATAAAAGCAGTAATAAAACTAAAGACAAGGTGAACAACTACATTACCAAATTTTGATGGACAGTTGGAAGTTTTTCTTGAGTCATTTTATACAACTATCAATCATGAAAAAGGATTCCGCTCTAAACCCTTTTCTCATCCTATTGCATGTGAAAAACTCTAAAAATAACAATAAGAATTTGATCAGCTCCTGCAGAATAACTCCATGTATTTGGTGAGGATCAATGGCATTGCACGGCGAATCTCCATCTTCATGTGAAGTCGAGGACGCTGCAAGGAGAATCTCCATCTTCATGTGAAAAAGCCATACAGATATTAGAAAACAGCTAAAGTCACCATGTCGATGGACTAGCCAACATATTTGTATCGAACAACTTGTCACCCTAAAGATGGCAAAGTTTGAGTAAACATATAAGAGATATAGGAGAAATGAGTTGCCGAAAAGGGCTGGGCAGGAAACGATATATAAATTGTCATTCCTCCAGCAGACAACATTCCGCGGAAGTATATTTCTCCTCCTGGTTAAAGTTGAGCATAAAAAATTGGCATACCCATCGCTGCAACCACAACCATTTCCCATACATTCTCTGCTTAGATGTTGTATGGCTCAATATCAGGTTTAAGAATCATCCCTTGCCATTACTATCAGTTGAACCCTCTTCTGAAAGCATTTTCTTCATTTTCTTATTCAGAGTTTTATCAAAGTTGCAGCTTGATATCGATAACACCTGGTTCAGCAAGACTGTCACTCCACACTCCTTTACGCGTGCATACCGAGGTTTGATTCTCTCTTCTAAACTGTAACCGAAATACTGAGGGAACTTTACCAGCTCTGACTTGTCATAGTCCATGGTCAAAAAGAACTCCCATTTGGGTATCAAGTTCTCTTTCAAGCTGAAAGTATACAAAGCTCCATATCTAGAAATCATGATCCCAATTTCCTCCATCCTGAATCCCCTCTCGATGAAAAATTCTGTCACAGGCTTAAGATTGGCCTCGATACTAAGACCAAGAATCTGTGGACATCGCTGGAGAAGAACGGGAATGTCAACTCCTAATGATCGGAAATACTCGGCTGTCGGTCGTAGCTTGTCTTCAACACTGTAACTTATAATGTTTGGGCACCGAGTTAAGATCTTACCTATGCTCTCGGCTGAGAGGCCCATCTCATAAAGGAAATCTACAGTTGACTTAAGCTTCTGCCTGCTATAAGTTAAAAGTGCGGGAAACCTGTATATAACTTTTGCCCACTGTTTCTTGTCCACACCCAAGTCTTCTAAGAATATCATGGTGGGTATTAGGTTTTCAGAGAGACTAATTCCACATAGTTGAGGCCTTTTAGTAAGAATTACAGGAATATCTGATTTAGGTACCCCAAGATCAAGAAGAAACTCAACGACAGGCTTGATTTTTCCCTCCAAACTGTAGTAGGCAAAAGCAGGAAATTTGCGTGTAATTAACTTGATCCGCTCAAGGTCCATGCCAAGCTCTATGAGGTAGAGAACTTGAGGGCGGAGATCTCCCTCAGGCCCTTCCTCACTCATTCGAGACACGGCTTTTAGCTTCTTGGAGTCAACAGTGGGATGTGATGGAGAAACTTGTGCCACTGGCTTTTCCTTAACGGGTGCATTAGGAAAGTTCTCAACTAATTCTACTAGAATGTTCCCATATTCTTCATGGAGAGTTTCAAGGTACGGTATAAGGGCATCCCTAATCTCAAGAGTTGTGAGCTCTCTTCCTGCAATGTCAATTAAAATTTGATAAGCTGGGGAGCCTGATAAGAGAAAGAGACACCAACAAAACGGTTGTCACAAAAAAAGTAAAATGTCACAATCGAACCTACTAGATACCGAGATTTATGAACTGAATGGAGCCTTGAGACAAGATGGTCAATAAAAAGATCTGATTTATTGATGGTTCTTGCAGCAAAGGCCTTGCTCAGACCTTGTTTCTTCAAGAATAAGGTTAAGACAGCCTTGGCTTCTTCCTTTTCAGCTGCTAACAAGGTTGGAGACACTACTCTTAAGCTGAACGATCCATCTACCCCAGACTCAGCTGTCATTATATAAACACAGTGTGAGTAATACAAAACAAAAGAATATATACAAATGCACTAACTTTTAGGTTTATATGGAGGTAGGAACAGCACTAGAAAGACTGCTAGCATACCAAACTTTGCTTGGCAAAAGAAGAGCTTCTCAGGAAAAGTAGGTCGACTCCTGCAGAAAGATGAAAGGAAGTGAATGCACTGCTTAACAAAAACTGAGCAGAATAAAAAAAACTATAGAGAAATGGAGGATTGGAGATTAGAAGATTCTTAGTTCAACAAAACTTATCAAATGCAATTTACTTGCACTTCGGAGACTTCACAAATTTTCTACACTATCACACGACATAGGAAGTATTACTTAAAATTCCAAGACACTCTTATCTTTATGCATCTATAATATAATAAATAGGTATATATATATTGGACTCTGGAAAACACACTAAAATAAGACATACAAGTGTCTCATTCAATAACACTAGGACACAATGTTGATCCATGATCTTATCTTTAATTTTCCTTTCACCCACCACAACTCTCATATCTTCTTGTTGGCACCAACTCAACCAATAGGTTTATTGCATGCAACGAATTAGACAAGCTCTGTTCTAATTCTATCCTAATGTCTACAGCATTCATTTAATTCTACTCGGAAAATACATTCTGATGACTCCAAAAGCACCCTTAAATGTATGATAAAGCTTTGATAAGAGCACTAAAAAAAATAATTAAATGAAAAATCTAACAGTGCTTCACGGGAATGCACCCTTCAAAGAACTTTTCAAGACCTATCCAGTACTAAAAAAAAGTGCTTTCGCCAAGCTTTTTCCAGTAACAAAAACATTCCAGAAAGCACCCCAAATTCCCCCTCCCAATGCATTTGAATTAGAGGTGTGGCAACTTTAACAGTGAGTGACATCTCAAAACCTAAAATAACAAAATCAAATCAATCATGCAGCTATCTTAACCACCTCTAACAGTGCTTCCCAAAGAAGCACTCATGTAAAGTATTTTTTCAAGACCCAAAAACAGCTTCTGTCCACCAGCAGATAAACAAAAAAAAAAGTGCTTTTGCAAGAGAAAAAGCACAGTAAACACTCCCAAGTAAACCCTAAACTCTCCATTTCAAACCATTTGAATCAGAAATCTATCAACCTAACCTAACCTAAACTATGTATGACATCTCAAAACACTAAAATAACAAAATCAAAATCAAAATCAAGCATGCATCGTTTCTCCAAATACCTATACCTTTTAACTTCAAATCATAACAACTCCAAATATAAACACATGCTACAATATTAATAAATAAAAAATAAAAAATAGAAACTACCTTGTAATTGAGAATGTCCCTTTAAAAATAGAAGAGAACTCTGAAGATTGAATTGCACAAAGGGCCTTCATCTTCAACTTCAAGAAAAAAACACAAACCTGCATAAAAGCGAAAAATTTAATGTTAAAGTTAAAATCGTTAGATAAATGGTCTGAACCACCATCAAAATCAAAAAAAAAAAAAAAAACAACCCAGAAACCAAATTCTTCTAAGCCACACATAAAGAACTTAAAACTGAAAGAAGTGATAATATCTGGCTCAACAAGCTCAAAAGACTAGACATTTCATGTTAAAATTAAAATCTTTACATAAATGGACTAAACCTCCATCAAAATCAAAAAACAAAAGCAACCCAGAAACCAAATTCTTCTAACCTACAGATAGAGAACTTAAAACTGAAAGAACTGATGGCTCTAGAAGCTCAAAGAATAGAAATTTTCTGTTAAAGTTAAAATCTTTACATCAATGGACTAAACCTCCGTCAAAATTAAAAACAAAAAAACAAACACAACCCAGAACCTAAATTCTTCTAAGCTACACATAAAGAATTTAAAACAGAAATAAGTGATAATGTTTGGCTCAACAAGCTCAAAAGACTAGACATTTCGTGTTAAAATTAAAATCTTTACGTAAATGGACCGAACCTCCATCAAAATCAAAAAACAAAAGCAACCCAGAAACCAAATTCTTCTTAGCCACACATAGAGAACTTGAAACTGGAAGAACTGTTAATACTTGACTAAACAAGTAACAAGAACTGAAAGAAAAAAAAAAATCAGAATGCGGATCTCACAAGCAATGGAAGACGGGGTTTGATTCTGCAGCAGTAGCAGAACTGTTCACTTGAGTTCACCGAGAATGAAGAAAAGATTTTTTTCAATGGAGGGTTTTATATCCACTGGCTAATCCACTTATCTTGATATTCTTGTTGTATGTATTTGCTGCCGAATGTTATTGGTCAAGACTCAAGAGCCTCATGGCAATAGTGACAATGACATGTTGAACCATTTGCTTTCTCTTTTTTCTCTATTCTCTTCCCTCTTTTCTCTTTTCTTTTTTAAATAATTTAGAAATTTCCGGCCTCCTCTGATGAAACGAGTTCGAAACTGAAAACCCTCCGTTAAGATTTTTGGATATATTTATCTGAAGGTTTTGACTTCAATCCATTTAGATTACTGATAGGTGTGGCTACTGTCGACTCATTGAAATGATTTTGCTGACTATTAACTTTAATTGAGATGTGCACAAACTGATTTCGACATTCTGATTATAAAAAAATAATAATAATAATAAGTAAAAGAGTTCGAAATTGAAATCCCTTCAACCTTAGTCATTTAGTTATTGAATCCACGCTTTATTATCTTAACTAATTCGAAGCTATGTGATATCTTAGCATTCAATATAGTTAGGATTGAGTTTCATCTAAGTTAGACCGCTTTGGGTTTAACCTATTATCCATCTTCAAATAACAAGCTCAAATTTAAACTCTGAGTTTTTAACATAGTTCAAGTTTTAAGTTTAAATATATTAGATTTAAAATTGTTTAAATAATATTACATAATATAACTCAAAATCCATCTAATTTCTCAGCCTACTATAAGGTCTAAAATAATTATACATTTATTTGCTTTGTTAAGTGGGTAAGAAGAATATTCAAGAACAATACAATATATTAAACTTTTATCAAGTTTGTATGAAATAATGAGACTGTATATAAATGGAAATAATACTACTTTTATGGTAAAATATAACTTAAA
>CM047740.1:4022069-4077812 GCA_026225825.1 Pistacia integerrima | reverse complement strand
TGTCATACTTCAACATTTCACACAACCATCTCTCAGGACCTATACCAGTAGGAAAACAGTTTGATACATTTGAGAATAGCTCTTTTGATGGGAATCCGGGATTATGTGGAAAACCTTTGTCAAAAAAAAGTGAGAGTTCCGAGACCTCTTTGAATGAAGATGATCAAGATTCTGAGTCTCCAATTCAGTTTGGTTGGAAAATAGTTCTGATAGGGTATGCAAGTGGGTTTATAATTGGAATGATGGTTGGGCAGATATTCACCACAAGAAAACATGAATGGTTTGCGAAGACTTTTGGGGTGCAGCTGAAAAGAAGAAAGAGGCAGAGAAACTGAATGTAATTTGCTTTATTTCGTCGAATAATGAGTTATTAAATGTAGTCACGAGCATCATGTACTTTATAATTTGAAGAGCTTAATAATTATGAATAAATGCAATTTCGTCAATAATTTTGATTACATAAAAGGATTTTGATCCAAAGTTACATAACTTGATATCAACTCGCTTTGAGCCAGCGGTAATTTGAGTATCGTAACATCAAGCATGGACGTCAAGGATCTTTATCCAATTGTGTGGACATTACAAAATTCCACGATGTTGGACTCTTGCCATATGAATCTTATCATTCCGAATAGTCAGAGGCAGCTGTGCGTCTTCATTCAAAACAAAGAGTCTTTTTCATTTAACACAAAGAAGCTCAATAAATGACAATTTGTTGGCATGGCTACACCTTTTCGTCAACAACTGGGTTGCGAGTATCAAAACTTAGGAGTTGAAGATCTTTGTTTTACAATATTTACTGCTAGAAAGTATTTTATCAATCAAGTTAAAACCATTTACGGGTCGAGAAAAAATAAAAAGGTTAAAAGAAATCGAAACAGTTACTTTAAATCGGTCTATTATTTGGTTTAACAGAGAACGCAATACCTCAAAATACAAAGCCTTAGTGAGGTGAAGACTTCTTCTTCCATACCTCAGACTTTGGCAAATTTATCTTCTCTTAATCACTGTGAATTACAAGGTGAATTTACTACAGAGATTACCAGTTACCCAACCTCACTTTCTTAGTTTGTGGCAGATACCAAAATCTCACAGGATATTTGCTGGAATTTGACAAGACCAGCCCCGTTGAAGAATAGAATTGATAGTTAGAGGGAACTGCTGAGATTCCAGATTTAATAGAAAATCTAAAAATCGTTATCTTCCTTGGATATCAAAGTTATCTTGACCTTCTATCCAATCATTTCTCAGGCCACGTTCCACCTTCATTAGCTGATCTTATCTTACCCGCCTGAAACATCTATACCTGTACGGTAGCATGTTTTTGGGTAATTTACCTACTTCCATCGGATCTCTGTCTTCCTTGCAAAAACTATCCCTTAATTCTAACGATTACAGGTGCGTTTGGCTTATTATTTCTGCCCATATTCTCAATCCTATTCTCCAAATAATGTTTGGTATATTATTCCAGAAATATTATCCTATTTTTTTAATTAGTTTTAGACCCCCTAAGGTTATTAATTTCATTAAATACCCCCTAAAAAAAGTTTAAAAACTAACAAAAACACCCTCGTCGACCCATACTTGCCAGATTCCAACAACCACTATCGGTGGTAGCCAAAATCTGCCACAACAATGAATTATCGACCAAACTGGCTGGTAATTCACCGATCTGGCCTTTTCCAGCCAGATCCACAGTGGATCTGGTCGGAAAAGGCCAGATCTGCCAAATCTTGGCCATCATTGACCGACAACGATAGCTATATCTTTGGCTGTCACTGACGACCAAAGATGGCCTTCTTTGGCATTTTCTGACTGTGACGGCCACATATGGCCATAGATCTGGCCTTTTTCGGCCAGATCCGTGGTAGATCTGGCCGAAAAAGTCCATAGCGATGCCATACTAGCCAGATCTGGCCGGTATGTGTCATTACACAATTTTTCGGCCAGATTCCGATGGTAGTGGCCGGAATCTGACACTGCGGGTGGTGGGGGTCTTTTTGTCATTTTACAATATTTTTATATATTAGGGTATTTATTAAATTAGCAAACTTAGGGGGTTTTTTTTATAAATTTTTAAATTTTACCTCGTAAGACTCCCATATTCAATTATCCAATACTACCCCCAAAATCCTATCCAAAATAATAAGCCAAACGCACCCTACAATTTTCGGGTAGAGTATGGGAAATTTTCGTTCCTTAGAAGAAATGGGCATCTATAACTGCAATTTCGCGGGTCTGCTTCCATCTTCACTGAGCAGTCTTTCCTAGCTCGAGCTTCTACTCTTTTTCTTCCAACAACTTTTCAGCCCAAACTTCATTTTTATTTTCTTCAATCTCTAAGTTCCTGTATCAACTTGGTTAGTGAGATTCCCTCTACCTTACATAACATAACACAAATACGAATGAATTTAAATCAATTAGGGTGCGTTTGGTTTAGTATTTTGGATAGGATTTTGGGGATAGTATTGGGTTGTTGGATAGGGGAGTATTACGAGGTAAATTTTAAAAATTTATGAAAAAGCCCTTAGGTTTACTAATTTAATTAAAGACCCTAATATATAAAATGACAAAAACACCCCCACCACCTCCGCAGCGATTTCTCGCCACCACCGCCTAACTGGCCGTCTTTTGTTACAAAGACAGCCGATTGGATCTGTGCCGTAACACGTCGTTATGGCCTTTTCCGGCCAGATCCACCACGGATCTGGCAAGAAAAGGCCAGATCTATGGTCTATTATGGCCGTCGACAGCCGGAAAAGGCCAAATGATGGCCATCTTTGGTTGTCATTGACATTCAACGACTGCCATTTCTTTGACCGTCGCTGACGGCCAGATCTAGCTATCACCGACGGTGGTTGCCGGAATATGACAAGTAGGGTTGATAGGGGTGTTTTTGTTAATTTTTAAAAAAAAATTTCATGGGGTATTTAGTGAAATTAATAACCTTATGGGGTCTAAAAGTAATTAAAAAAATAGGGTAATATTTCTGGAATAATGTGCCAAACATTATTTGGAGAATAGGATCCAGAATATGGATAATAATAATAAGCCAAACATGCCCGTTATTTGTTTTTATTTTGTTTCTCTCCAATCAAACAAGAGGCTCTCTCTGACAGTTATGATTGCTTCAACAAGTTCCGTTATTGGAGGTCATTAGTTTCAAACAAGAGGTCTCTAACAGTTATGATGGTATGACAGGTGTTGGAGATGATGAATGCACAACAGGGAGCAAAGAAGTGGTGCTTGAGACGGACACAGACTGGTCCATGGTAAACTGAGGGGCGGGATTATGGTGCTTGAAATTATGTATGGTAGTAGCTGTACATATTTGAGGCAAACATGTATGAGCAGCTCGTGAGCTACCATTCACATATATAATTAGTTTATTGTATTAGATGCCCCCTTTGCATATCCTTGCACTGGACGAGCCAAAGCTTTTTAATATCATCACGTAAACATATATGTATATATATGGAATACTTTGAGAATAATGTGAGAAGAAATGACCAAGAAAGAATTAACGCTTGAATGTATTAAGACAAATTAATTCTGCAACGATACGCAGCAACGAACTAGAGTAAAAGAATAATAAACATGATGACAAAAATGAAAAATACGTTAAGAGGGTTTAAAACACCACTCTTAAAAGAGTAAGAAATGCAAGAATGCCTTACTCTTCTAAGCAAATCAGTTAAGACTGTTTGACCTTCAAGTTTTACAACAAATGAAAAACTACAACAGAAGATAACCAAGCTGGTAAAACTTGAAGGTGGAATGTAAGGGAAATATTATGGTAAAGGGGGCAACCTTTTTGGACGATTGGATGGCAACCATAGAACTTTGGCAACCATGGTAAGGGGAACCATAGAACTTTTTGGACGATTGGAAGGCAACCATAGAACATTGGGGGGCAACCTTTTTGTGTGCAGCAAAGAGATTATTAGTGGAAAGGGGTTTTTTTAGAATAAAAATTTTAAACCAGTCAAAACACCCTGATTTGGGGTGTTTTATAAACCCCTCAAAAATACACTACACTGGTTTTGAGGAGTTTTTAAACCAGTCAAAACCAGCCCATTAAAAATCTGGCAAATAATGGTTTTTAAACACCTCAAAACCAGTCTAATTAAAAACCCCCCAAAACCAGTGAAAAAAAAACTCCCAAGCAGACCCTTAAATAGTTTATTTCTTAATTAGTTTATTATAAATTAAAATTTAATTAAATTAAAGTCTTTACTCGATTATTTATTAGTTCAAGTGTAAAGATACTTTTTTTTTTGTTTATTTAATTAATTAGGAAAAATGAAAAACATTGTAAATTTAATAGATTATTGAATAATAGTAATGAGATATTGATGACATTATAAATAAATATTAAGATCATTTAACTTTAGATAATTTCATAGCATTACTCATAACTTTTTAGGTGGAACTAACTACTTTTTCTTTTTTGACTTTTTAGCTAATTAAAAATTTATAAAGTCAAATTTTTAAGGGTATTTTTGTCTTTTTAATAAAATATTAACGAAAAATATAACATAACCTAACAAAGGGTGGAAAAGTGTCATTTTTAAACTTGAAGGGTGGGAAAGTGTCATTTTGTCAAACCTTGGATGGGAACATGTCGTTCTCCCTTTATAAAATTATAAATAAAGGATATGTTTGGGTGCGTTTGGCTCCCTATTTTTATCCATATTCCCAATCATATTCTCCAAATAATGTTTGACACACTATTCCAGAAATATTACCCTATTTTTTATTACTTTTAGACCCTATAAGGTTATTAATTTCACTAAATGCCCCCTGAATTTTTTTTTAAAAATTAACAAAAACCCTCCCACTCCCAACTTGTCTTAGCATTCCGGCAACCACCGCCAGGTGATAGCTTAATCAGATATGCAATAAATTCCACCATAAATGGCCGGAATTACATGATCGCCATCCCCGGCCTTTCCGTTATCACCATGGATCTCCGGCCAAAAAGGTTAGATCTCGCGCGTTGACCGAAAACTACGACCACATCTTTGGTTCGCCGACGGCCAAAGATGGCCGCTGCTTTGGCCTTTTACGCTGACGCCATAACAGTCAGATATCAGGCCTTTTTCTACCGTATCCGTAGGATCCGGCCTAAAGGCCATAATGATAGCAGCGCGACTGCATCCGATTGGTCCTGCGTCGTAACGAATTTTTCTCGCATTCGACTCGGTGGCGGCCGAAATCTGACACTGCAGATGGTAGGGGTGTTTTTGTTATTTTATATAGTAGGGTTTTTAATTAAATTAGTAAACCTAAGGGCTTTTTCATAAATTTTTTAAATTTACCTCGTAATATGCCCCTATCCAACAATCCAATACTATCCTAAAAATCTTATCCAAAATACTACACCAAACGCACCCTTTGTAATTGTATATATCTATATTGTTTGATTGAAAAGATGAAGTGCGTTGTGTGACTAGACGATAAATGGAAGGGATTTTATTTTTTATTAATTGAATTTTTATTTTCTCATAAAATTTAATAGAAATATTTCTTTAATAATAATTTTCCTAGTGCCACCTGTCAGATTAAAAACTGCAAGGACTGACCTACCTCCTCTGCTACTCACACACCTAGCACCTCTAGGTACAGCTAAAATCAATCTGGCAAGACAATTCATGCCAATATAAACATCTCTCCCTGCGCCATCGTTTCATTCTATTCTATTCTGTTATTCCTTGAAAATCTAGCGCAGACCCCAACATTTACTACTTCTTCACCTCCAGCACCCAACAAATGACAATCTCATCACTTCCACCAAAAGAATTCTATAGCTCTCAAGCTCTGGGTAGCAGAGTAGGTAGGCCATCCAGTACTTTTGGAGGCTACCCAGTGCTTGGTGGCTATAGAATTCTTTATGTTGCCTTCTGAACCACCCGGCTTACTTTCTGCAGTTTATATTCATGCCCTCCAGTTCTCTTGCAGAATTGTTGAAGTGCCTCTCTTTTAATGCTATTCATTGTGCTTTCAGGCTGGCTTGATCCCGGGCGCGCATGCTAATGATTTGGCTGACAACTTGGCGCATGGACACATATTCCCTTGACTGTCATCTCGATGTTCTCTGGATTTTTCTTCCCTGGAATTGGTTTATGTTACCGAACTACTATTTAATTATGTGTTACATTAAGGATACTTCTATGTTGATGTTTGGGCTGTGAAATGTATTTTAATTACTCTTGAATACTTTTGTAAGCTTGCTATTATTTGGGTATTCTGTTGTGTTTATTGTTGAACTTCTGCCTTTTGAGGCTGCTTTTGTCTACGTGTTTGCATAGTTAGATTTGTTTTTCCATATATCGTTAATACTATAAACTGCTAATTGCTGATACCAAGGGGTTTAGAGTTATTTCTGATACCCTGGAGTTTAAGTACATGAGGGAAATCTTGGAAGGTTTACAGCTTCAATCCAATATCACTGTTGGATCTCAGAAAATGGTAACTTTTAGAGTTACTTGACTCTCTGAGGTTTCATTTAATAACAAAAATCCCTATGAGATTTTAGAAGCAATACAGATCCTTTTAGAGGTCAAGTGTTCGAAAATCTGGCGGCTTTGATTTGGTTCTTGAGATGGTTCATCTCCAGTTAACATAATTGTTGTTGGGTTTCCCCATTGGTAGTCCAACATGTTTGCAGTGGAAAGTCCGGCGAGAAAACTACGTCGTATAGTTGTAATGATGGGTCCTCTTGATCTGTAACAGTAAGAAGAGCTGAAAGGAAAAAGTTACATGATTTGAAAATAAGCTCTTTGAAGAGTTTAATATCCAGAGAATTTGGAAGAGTTACATGATTTTCTCTGGCTCTTAACAGATTATAACTCACGACTTTGACGTTGCATTGTCCAAAGCATCAACAAGAAAATCTGCATTTCCACAACACAACAGTAAGATTAAATGTTATGATGAAACAAATTTGCAATAATAGATTAAATGACAACCGGGAAAATCTATTTGATGAAAGGAAGCTACAGAAGGTGACCTGAATCATCTTTGGCGAAACACATTGGTGGCTTGATTCTGAAAACATTTCCATGTAGTCCACCTTTCTCAACTAGAACACCGAGCTCTGCAATTGCAATGAGAGTTTCAGAATTAAAAATGCATGAGAATAAAGAGTTTTTCTCTGAAGAGGAGAGTAAGTATTTTGTACCTCCTTGGCAAGTGTACGTCTTCTCGTTCCTGTAAGTTACTAATTCTACCCTCACCTTAAGCCCCTCCGTCTCACATCTCCAATGGTTGAAACAAGATTTGATCAATGTGAGAGGAGCTGCATAATAAAAATCACCACTCTGAAGCATAAGACAAAGTTGTGCAATTAAGAAACAAGAGGATTGTGGGTGTTGACAAGAAGTAAAATTTGTTTATCATCATCATTATTATTGTTTTGTGTTAGTCAATCCAACTGCCATTCTCTCTATCATCTCCATAAGCCATTATAGGCAGCATCATTTATTTGCTCCTCAAATCTGCCCTCACAACTAGCTCAACTCATTTAATTGTCGGGGGCCGTTATGGGCATGATGGGTAAAACCCAAGCCCGACCCGATTAGCTAATTTTAATTTTACAAACAGTTTTTAAATACTAATCTTAATCATTATTGTGAAATAAAATAAATTTCAATTCTTTTTTATATTTTTAATTTTAGAAATAGTTTTAAATGTTAATTTATTTTTGAATACTCACCAAATATATAAATAACAATCCGCCCTCACTTCTTTTTATATAATTTCCATTTAGAAGGTATATATATGTTGAATAATTCTGTAATTAGATATATATTATAAGAATAATTTAGTAAAATTAATAGTAAAATTGTCGGGCCGGGTTGGGATTGAAGATTGTCCCATGCCCGGCCCGTACCCAAAGGTGGGCCCTAAAATTAGTACCAAGGCCAAGCCCGCTAACACCGAGTAAAGTCTGACCTTTTTTGGTCGGGTCAGATACCCAAAAATACCAAGCTCATTGCCATCTCTATGTCTAGGCACGAAAGTCCTAAAATGTGTCCATTTGATTGAATATATATATATATATATATAGAGAGAGAGAGAGAGAGAGAGAGAGAGAGAGACCCAACCCTCTGAGGGTAGGCCCTACCCTCGTATTTAAAAAAAAAAAAAAAAAATAGACCAAAGTATCAGTACTTAATAGGAGATGTTAAAAAGCAGAGAAAGTAGTGTCTCAATATAGTGATGGTTTGATCAACTTAGATCTAGTACCTTTCATAGATTTGCCAATAATTGTTGAGCATGATGTTCAGGATGAC
Source organism: Pistacia integerrima (assembly GCA_026225825.1). Lineage (NCBI taxonomy): Eukaryota > Viridiplantae > Streptophyta > Magnoliopsida > Sapindales > Anacardiaceae > Pistacia > Pistacia integerrima. Next base: position 4,069,515 of record CM047740.1, on the reverse strand, counting down.
CAACAAGATTTAGATGATGCAGATGCTTCTATGCAGATTGAGACAGATTATTAGAATACTGATCAGCTTCTAGAACTAGAAATTTCACTCAGTAGGTCTACTAGAGACCAACATTTTTCGACATGGTATTTTGCAAATGAGTATATATTATTGACTAACGGGGGAGAGCCTCAATGTTGCAATGGAAGACGAAAACAAGGCAAATTGGGTTGATTTTGTGGAAGATGAGATACGGTCATTCCATTTGACTTACTTCAACTTGAGCTGTAATTACTTCAAAAGACATCAGATTCCTCAATTTCTTGGTTCTATGAAGTAGTTAAGATATCTTAGGGTGCATTTGACTTATTGTTTTTATTCATATTCCCAATCCTATTTTTCAAATGTTGTTTGGCACGTTATTCCCAAAATATTAGTCTATTTTTTTAATTACATGGAGACCCTATAAGTTTATGAATTTCATTAAATACCCCCCGGAAAAAAGTTTAAAAACTAACAAAAACACCCCCATCCACTAATACCTGCCAGATTCTGGCAACCACCGCTGGTGGTAGTCGGAATCTATCACAATAGTCACACAGTCATCGAAAATAGTCAGTAATGGCTAGATCTGCCGTCAACGACGGCCAAAGAAATGGTCGTTTCAGCCTTTTCCGGCCAGATATACCAGAAAAGGCCATAATGACGCTACGGCACAGATCTGACCGGCCTGTGTCGTAACAAAATTTTTCGGCTAGATTCTAGCGGTGGTGGCTAGAATCTGGCACTGCAGGAGGTGTTTTTGTCATTTTATATATTAGGGTCTTTAATTAAATTAGTAAACCTAAGGGCTTTTTCATAAATTTTTAAAGTTTATCTCGTAATACTCCCCTATCCAACAATCCAATATTATCCCTAAAATCCTATCCAAAATAATAAACCAAACGCACCCTTAATCTCTCTTTTTCTGATTCGGGGGAATGATTCCTCACCGACTTGGAAATCTCTCTAATCTGGAACATCTTGATTTGTATGGCGTGAATCTCAGCACATGCTCTGATTGGTTGCAGATGATAAACTCACTTCCTTCTTTAACACTGCTGAATTTGAAAAGTTGTCAACTTAATCACTTTCCTCCACCACCTATTTCAATTAATTTTTCCTCTCCTCTCTTAGCATCATTGATTTCCGTTTCAATAATTTTGAAGGTCCAATCCCTGATTTACTTCAAAACATGACTTCCAATAGACATCTTTACATATAACTATTTCCGGACTAAACTGTCTTGAGGAACTTTCTCTTATGGCTAATCACTTGCAAGGCACGATAGATCCTCTAGCAAACCTGACTTCCATCAAAAAACTTGGTCTTTCAGTCAATAGATTTGAAGGTGGAATCCCGGTATCATCCGGAAGAATTTTCAACTTAAGGACAATCCTATTTTCCCGAGTCAAATTGAACCAAGAAATATCTAAAGTCCTTGATATTTTCTCTAAAGGTGCTTCAAATGCACTTGAGGTTTTGGATTTGAGTTTGAGTCATCTTTTTGGCCACTTGAACAACCTGAGCGAAATAAAGAGTACTAGGAGAACAAAATAATGGTAAATAAACAAACACAAGCAATAAAAAGAGAAAGTAATACGCACGATTTACCCTGATGACTACGTTCAGTAAAATCAATATTATTTCAATACTGTCTCACCTCTCTCGTTTTACAATGAAGTTTGTTATCACTCATAAAAAGAGAAAAGTTTGTTTATATACTAGGTTTAAAAGATTAAATCTAGTTTTACAAAGATTTTTATTCCTGAACCCAAACTCAATAAGGATTAGTAACTTAAAGAAATCTTTCAATAATTCTTTATGGAAAAGGCCCAAACTGCCTACGAGCCCGAGGTGCTGCCCCCTCGACCCCCACCTGTTAACCGATCAACGGGATCTCCAAATATGTCTGCGTAACCCATTAATACTGTAGTAGTGGACAACTCCAACACAACCGACTTAGAGAATTTAAAAACTTAAAACTCTCTTACTTTAGTTGGTAACTCTATTTCGGGTCCTATTCCATTGTCATTGGGAGAACTTGTGTCTTTGCAATATCTTTATCTTTCCAACAAGAAACTGAACGAGAACTCTGTTAGACCCCCCATACATAAGGTCTATAAATCCAAGGGCAAAGGAAGGAATAGGAATAAAGAGGTGTTGGGTATGAGTTTGTTTTCAGGATTGGTGAATAAAGTTGTTAAAGTTAAAGTTGTTAAAGGGTTGTTAGGGTTTGTTAGTTTGTTATGATGGACAGGGTCGACGGTGGTCACACATCATTACAGAGGAGAATAGCTAGCTTATAAAAGGAAGAGAGTGGAGAGTAGGGAAAAATAGTTTATAATCTGGAAATTGGGTGGGAGGTCCCCTCCTCGAATTGCCTTGGGCACTTTATGTTTTTCATTTGCTTTTGTTCCATTATTTCATTCGGTATCCATTAATACAATCACTAGATTTTTCTTGTGTCAATTGCCATTGTGTGTGTGTGTTGGTTGCTGAGTTTCGTGTTGCAGGAGGGTTCCAACAGTTTGGTATCAGAGCAGGGAATGGTCAAATCGAAAATGGAAGGTAGGATGGAAAATGTGGAGAAAGAAATGAAGACTGTGCAAGAAGATATGAGTTCAGTTAAAACAGATGTGGGAAGTCTTAAGGAGTACTTGGTTGAGATAAGGGAATTGATGAGGTTAAGAGATGAGAGAGATGAGAAACGAAACCAGGAAAAAGAGAAGTCTCGCTCTAACAACGAGAAAACAGAATCTGGGAATGGCCAAGAACAGGAACAAGAAACAAGCGGGGAAAGTGGGAAGGAAGATAAGAAAGGCCGGAAGTTGGAACTACCAATTTTCAGTGGAGAAGATCCATTCGGTTGGACTTTTTGCGCCGATCGATATTTCACTCTCAATAAATTTGGGTCATCGGAGATGGTGGAGGCCGCGGCAGTTTGTATGGAGGGTAGAGCATTGAATTGGTACCAATGGAGGGAAGGGAGAGAACCTTTCAAAGTGTGGGATGAGTTCAAGGCTGCTCTAATCACCAGATTTCGGCCATCATTCCAAGGCTCTGCGCATGAAGCACTGGTGGCGCTGAAACAACACTCCACCGTGACTGAGTATAGAGAGGAGTTTGAGTCCCATACGGCACCATTGAAGGACTTAGGGGAAGAGATATTGATGGGAGTTTTTATTAATGGGCTTAGAGAGGAAATACGGGCTGAGCTGAGAGTGTTAAGGCCCAGTTCATTGCAAGAGGTAATTGAACAGGCCCATCGCGTGGAGGAGAAAAACTGGATCATTGATAAGAGTCGGCCCAAAACATTCAGGACCCAAGGACCCAGGGAAAGCTACTCACGCATTTCCACAGCCCAGACCCAAGTCGGCCCACATGGTGGTCCAATCCAGCGAAAACACCCAGTTACCCAGACCCGACCCGCCCGACCCGCCTGGTGGCCCAACGCAACAAAACCACCAGATCCAAGCCAGATCACGTCTTCGCGCACACCCGAAAGGAAAGAGAGATCGCCGGAAATGGCCAGCGCAAATTTCTGAGGGGGATCAGGAGGGGGTTTCCGGCGTTTATCTAAAGCCGATATCCAATACAAGCGAGAAAAAGGGTTGTGCTTTCGTTGTGACGAAAAGTTTGGCCCCAATCACCGCTGTCGGAGCAAATCGTTGCAGATCCTGTTAGTGTTGGATGATGACGAGTCTGAGAAGAATGAAAACCCACCGAAAAATGAAGAAGATCTCAGTCAAGAGGGTAACGACCTAGCTCTGTCCATGAGCTCCATCGTGGGTTTAACGTCGGACAAGACTTTGAAGGTTAAGGGTCAGATTAAGGGTTCAGATGTGGTGGTGTTGGTGGACAGCGGCGCGTCACACAACTTTATCTCTCTGGAGTTGGTTGAAAGGCTTGGTATGGCAGTAGAAAAAGGGAAAATGTTTGGGGTAATGGTGGGAAATGGAGTAACAGTGAAAGGAGAAGGGGTATGTCGGCAGATTGATCTGGATGTGCAGGGGATTCAGATTAAGCAGGATTTCTTTCCCTTTGAGCTTGGGGGAGCTGACATTGTTCTGGGTATTACATGGTTGAGCTCATTAGGGGACGTCTGTGCTAACTGGAAGAAGCTGACTATGAGCTTTGAGGTGAATGGGAGCCGATTTAGTTTACAAGGGGACCCTTCCTTGGTGAAGTCAGCTGTCTCCCTGAAGTCAATGTTTCGGACCATCAACCACAATGGGGGAGGAATTCTGGTGGAATGTTACTCACTGGGGAGAGTTTCCATGACCACAGAGGAAGAAATCACTCCACGAGTTCTGGCAGTTGTAGATCAGTTTAGACACCTTTTCGACCAACCCACCAAACTCCCTCCACACCGTACCCATGACCACGCCATCAACCTGAAAGAAGGAGCACCAGTCCCTAACATCCGACCTTATTGGTATCCTTATTTTCAAAAAAATGAAATTGAGAAATTGGTGGAAGAAATGTTGGCTGCCCATATTATTCAACCCAGTACTAGTCCGTTCGCCAGCCCGGTGTTGTTAGTTAAGAAAAAGGATGGAAGTTGGAGGTTTTGCATGGATTACAGGGCTCTCAACGACATAACAATTCCTGACAAATTCCCAATCCCCACCATTGAAGAGCTGCTGGATGAATTAGCAGGAGCAACTATTTTCTCTAAACTCGATCTTCGGTCTGGATACCACCAGATCAGAATCAGGGACAAAGATATTCCCAAGACAGCCTTTCGAACACATGAAGGGCACTACGAGTTTTTAGTAATGCCGGTCGGCTTGACCAATGCTCCTTCGACATTTCAATCTCTGATGAACAGCATATTTAAACCAGTTCTGCGTAAGTTTGTGCTTGTTTTTTTTGATGATATTCTGATTTACAGCCCCGACTTGGAATCCCACATCAAGCACTTGCGGCAAACTCTTAGGATTCTGGATGAAAATGAATTGGTTGGAAATTTTAAAAAATGTTTGTTTGGACAGCAGAAGCTGGAATATCTAGGGCATCTAGTGTCAGCAAAAGGGGTTGAGGCAGATCCGCAGAAAATTGCCGCTATGGTTTCTTGGCCTATACCCACCAATGTGAAGAGTCTTCGTGGTTTTTTGGGATTAACAGGGTATTATCGCAGGTTTGTAAAGGGATACGGTAGCATCGCTCAGCCACTCACAAGACTACTGAAGAAAAATTCTTTCAGTTGGGACCAAGACGCACAACAGGCCTTTCAGGCCTTAAAAGATGCCATGACTTCACACTGCTTCTAGATTCCTGATTTCACTCCCCTCCCTCCCGAGATTCACACACGCCTGCTACTGATGGGGTCATCTTAGTTCAAGAACAAACGCCTCATAAGCTTACCTCCGTAAGGCCTTCTTCCCTCTCAAGCAAACCCTGCGGTTTATGAAAGAGCTTAATGGCGCCGTGCCCTCAGTACACAAATGGAGTCCGTACTTATCAAGTGAAGTTTATCATACGCACGATCAGTCAGCCTCCGCCTTCCTCAAAGACCAACGAATTAAAACCCCGGAACAGCAAAAATGGGTGTCCAAATTAATGGGGTTTTCGTTTGATATTCACTACTGGCCGGGAACCATTAATAAAGTCGCCATGCTTTTTCTATCCCTACTGCAAGTTAAGAACGAATTATCATCCTTGTCAGAGTCGCTTACGAGCAAGAGTTGGCAATTGAAGCTCATCAGGACCCCAAGCTTCGACAGTTGATTCAAGATTTGGTGGTGGCACCCAATAGCCGACCAAACTACAGACTTCGCCATGGCTGTTTAGTGTATAAAGACAGACTGGTTTTGCCAAAAAGCTCTCAGTTCATCCAGAAATTGCTTGCTGAATTTCACTCCAGCCCCGCTGGTGGTCATTCTGGCTTCTTCCGAACATATAAAAGGGTAGCCAACATCGCTTATTGGGTAGGCATGAAGAGGGACATCCAGAACTTTGTGAAAACCTGCACCATATGTCAAGTCAATAAACACTCAGCTTTGAAACCGGCCGGATTACTTCAGCCACTACCGATACCCACGCAAGCATTCGATGACTTGACAATGGACTTCATTGGAGGACTCCCTAGGGCTAAGGGGTTCGATACCATTCTGGTTGTAGTTGACCGCTTAACTAAATATGGCAATTTTCTGCTCTTATCGCACCCTTATACCGCTAAAGAGGTGGCCCTAATATTCATGAAAGAAATAGTGAAGCTTCACGGGTTTCCTCAATCCATCATTACCAACAGAGACAGACTTTTCATGAGTCAATTTTGGCAAGAGATTTTCAGGGTATCCTATGACTTTGAAGTTTAGTTCGCTTATCACCCACAAACGGATGGTCAATCCAAGTGGTAACAGTGTGTGGAGGCATATCTTCGCTGTTTTTGTAGCTCACAGCCACGTCAATGGCCGAATTGGTTGCCATGGGCTGAATTTTGGTACAACACGACATATCATCGCTCTACCAAGATGACACCATTCAAAGCCTTGTATGGCCGTGATCCATTCTCCTGAAGTTCACAGACTACCCTTCCCAGTTGATGAAGTAAACCACCAGATCAGTGAGTGAAATGCCATCCTCCAGGACCTTAAACACAACCTGGAAGTTGCACAAGTTCACATGAAAACACAAGCAGACCATCATCGTAGGAATGTGCAGTTCTCTCCAGGAGATCATGTGTATCTCCGACTACAGCCTTATAGATTTAAATCTTTGGCCACAAGGTTGAATGAAAAATTGAGTCCTAGGTTTTATGGACCTTTCCGGATCTTGGATAAAATCGGTCAGGTAGCTTACAGGTTAGAACTACCCCTAACAGCCCGTATTCACCCCTGCTTTTTCACGTATCTCAATCAAACACGCCTCACATAGCTTAGTTCCGCACAACCTCTACCGCCCTGTCTCACCGAGGACCTAGAACTGCAAGTTCAGCCAGCTGAGGTGCTGGACGTGAGGTCTCTTATGGATGGATCCACAGAGGTCCTCATTAGATGGCACGATCTGCCCACTTTCGATGCCACATGGGAACCCTTTGATATAATCAATGACCAATTTCCTCAATTCCACCTTGAGGACAAGGTGGCACTTCGAGGGGCGGGTATTGTTAGACCCCCCATACATAAGGTCTATAAATCCAAGGGCAAAGGAAGGAATAGGAATAAAGAGGTGTTGGGTATGAGTTTGTTTTCAGGGATTAAGGTGTGCAATAAAGTTGTTAAAGTTGTTAGGAGGGTGTAGTTTGTTATGAGTATGGACAGGTGGCTGGACAGGTGGCTGTCAATTCTGTTACAGAGGAGAATAGCTAGCTTATAAAAGGAAGAGAGTGTGGAGAGTAGGGAAAAATAGTTTATAATCTGGAAATTGGGTGGGAGGTCCCCAGCTCCTCGAATTGCTGGGCACTTTATGTTTTTCATTTGCTTTTGTTCTGTTATTTCATTCAGTATCCATTAATACAATCTGTCACTAGATTTTTCTTGTGTCAATTGCCATTGTGTGTGTGTGTTGGTTGCTGTGAGTTTCTGTGTTGCAGGAGGGTTCCAACAAACTCTTTCTGAAAATCATTTTGCCAATCTTACAAGATTGTTGCGTTTGGATGCGTCTGAAAATTCATTAACGTTGAATTTCAGTTACAACTGGGTTCCTTCTTTTAAACTTGAAGTTTTAGGATTGAGTTCTTGCCATTTAGGGCCTCGATTTCCGATGTGGCTTCATTCACAAAAGCTGTTGGTTTATATAGATATATCCAACCCAGGAATTGTAGACACTCTTCCCAACTATATATGGGATGATTCCAAATTTAAATGAAAATACTCAACTTGAAGTTGTTGACTTGAATTCAAATAAATTATCAGGTCCATTGCCACCTATGCCGTCCAATATTCATAGACTGGATCTTTCCAACAACACTTTGTCAGTTTCAATTTTCCAGTTCTTATGTTATGAGATGAATGAGTCAAAAGAGTTTGATGAAAATTCTCATCCTTAAAGACAACTTTTTACATGGAGAATTGCCTGATTGTTGGACGAAATGGAAGCACTTAGTTCTCCTAAATTTAGGTAACAATAGATTGACCGGAAACGTTTCAAACTCTATTGGAACTTTAAGTTATCTTCAGTCCTTAAACCTTCTCGCAAAAACAACTTTTCTGGAATAATTCCTGTTTCACTTAAAAATTGTACAGAGATAGTGGCACTTGATAGTGGTGATAATAAGTTCCTTGGAAACATCCCTAAATGGGTTGGAAAGAGATTTTCAGGGATGAGGATTCTCAACCTTATATCAAATGAGTTTTATGGTCTTCTACTAGAGGAACTCTGCCAGCTCTCTTCTTTACAAATTTTAGATCTTGCCCATAACTATTTGTCTGGAATCATACCAAGATGTATCAAAAACTTCAGTGCCATGACGATAAGGAAGAAATGGATATGGATTATGGATCTGATGGGTTTTTTTCCTCATTTTATGTGGAGGGTGCATCACTTGTGAAGAAAGGTCAAATGGTTGAATATAACACAATTCTGAAGTTTGTGAGAGTTATAGACCTTTCAAGAAATAATTTGAAAACTTGTAGCATTGCAATCATTGAATCTGTCACACAATAGTTTTACTCATAGAATTCCGGAGAACATTGGCGTTATGAATTCACTAGAGTCCATTGTTTTCTCCACAAATCAATTATCCGGTGAAATCCCACAAAGCACTTTAGATCACTTGAACTTATTGAACAATAACTTGACAGCGGAAATTCCTTTAAGCACTCGAGTTAAAAGCTTTAACGCATCTTGTTTTACTGGCAATGAACTTTGCAGTCTTCCACTTCCAAATAACTGTACTATGACTAGAGTCGGCGGTGGACCGTACCGACCCGATACTAAAAAAGCACGGCACAGCACAGCATGAAAATATGCGAGCCGTGGGCCTTAAAAAAAACCCATGGGCCGGCACAGCACGACACAAAAAAATAAAATTATAAAATAACAAAATTAATAGCTATTTTTTAAAATAGATGTTACCCCCGCACCTGCGGGGGTAATGGCTATTTTAAACTTAAAATCGTATTGCTGAAGCTATTATGTGTATGAAAGATTGGGTGGCGGCAGATTTCAAGCTTCAAAATCGTGTTATTGAAGATATATTTTAAGATTTTAAGAATTTAGAAATGAATGAAAATGAAGATGTATACTAATTCTTAATCCTAATTTCTAAGTTTGTATTTATAATTTATAACTTATAAGTAATAAAACGTGTTGAAATTCAATTAATATTTCAATGTCTCATTATTTTATTATATTTTATAGTGATTATATATTTTTAATTAATATAAATACAAAATGTTACTAAATATAACATATAAAATAATTTTATAATAATAATTAATAATAAATCAAAATTACCATAATTTAAAAATATTAAAAAAAAAATTCACAAAGCACGTGGGCCGGCCCATGGCACAGCACGATATATAACGGCTTGTGCCGTGGGCCTTCAAATTTTGTGGGTCGACACGACATGACAGGACACGAAACTGTACAGGCCTTGGCACGGCACGGCCCACAGCACGGTGGGTCTTGAATTTTTAGGCACTACACGGTCCACCGCCACCTCTAACAGTGACTGTTTTAACATTCAATGATCAAAACAATGTAGAGAAAGATGGTAATGAAGATGAAGTGGACTGAATCTATGTAAGCTTGGCACTTGGATTTGTGGTCGGATTCCCAGGTGTAATAGGACCTCTACTAGTCAACAGAAGATGGCCATCGTTCACGATGGCAATAGTATAGTTTATGTAATCTTATGCTCTATTGATCTGCAGATGAAATCAGCAGAGAACCTTCCAAATCCTGTTTCTTTAGTGGAGGGAGATGAGTAGCCAATTGAGCCCATCTCTGACATTGGTATCCACAAAATCAATGATCCCATGTTTAATAATGGAAAATGAGCATTGTAAATACCTATTTTGTTCGGTGAATTTATGATCTGGTTCATTATTTAATCAATTTTGAGTACGTTTTGAGAATTAAATATGGAAAAAGAATTAACTTCACAAGGTCCATGATGATCAAATTCGTAAAAGCAGTAATAAAACTAAAGAAAGAGTGAACAACTAAATCACCAAATTTTGATGGAAAGTTGGAAGTTTTTCTTAAGTCATTTTATACAACTATCATTCATGAAAAAGGATTCCGGACTAAATCCTTTTCTCATCCTAATGCATGTGAAAAACTCTAAAAATAACAATAAGAAGGTAAGAATTTGATCAACTCCTGCAGAATAACTCCAGGTACACGGTGAGGGTCAATGTCATTGCACGGCGAATCTCCATCTTCATGTGAAGTTGTGGGCGTTGCACAGTGAATCTCCATCTTCAAGTGAAAAAGCCATATAGATATTAGAAAACAGCTAAAATCACCACGTCCATGGGCTAGCCAACATATTTGTATCGCACAACTTGCCACCATAAAGATGGCAAAGTTTGAACAAACATAAAAGAGATATAAGAGACATGAGTTGCTGAAAAGAGGCTGGGAAGACAACGATATATAAATTGTCATTCCTCCAGCAGACAACATTCTGCAGAAGTATATTTCTTCTACTGGTTAAAGTTGAGCATAAAAATGGCACGTCCATAGCTGCAACCACAACCATTTCCCATACATTCTCTGCCTAGATGTTGTATGGCTTAATATCAGGCTTGAGAATCATCCCTTGCCATTACTATCAGTTGAACCCTCTTCTGAAAGCAATTTTCTTCATTTTCTTATTCAGAGTTTTATCAAAGTCGCAGCTTGATAGTGATAACACCTGCTTCAGACAGACTGTCACTCCACACTCCTTTACGCGTGCATACCGAGGTTTGATCCTCTCTTCTAAACTGTAACCGAAATACGTAGGGAACTTTACCAGCTCAGACTTGTCATAGTCCATGGTCAAAAAGAACTCCCATTTGGGTATCAAGTTCTCTTTCAAGCTGAAAGTATACAGAGATGTATATCTAGAAATCATGATCCCAATTTCCTCCATCCTGAATCCCCTCTCGATGAAAAATTCTGTCACAGGCTTAAGGTTGGCCTAAATACTAAGACCAACACTCTGTGGAGATCGCTGGAGAAGAACGGAAACGTCAACTCCTAATGATCGGAAATACTCAGCTGTAGGTCGTAGCTTGTCTTCAACACTGTAACTTATAATGTTTGGGCACCGAGTTAAGATCTTACCTGCTCTCGGCCAAGATGCCCATCTCATAGAGGAAATCTACAATTGACTTAATCTTTTGCTTGCTACAAGTGAGAACTGTGGGACAATGGCGTATAATTTTACCCCATTGTTTCTTGTCCACACCCAAGTCTTCTAAGAATATCATGGTGGGTATTAGGTTTTCAGAGAGACTAAGTCCACACAGTTGAGGACTTTTAGTAAGAATTACAGGAATATCTGATTTAGGTAACCCAAGATCAAGAAGAAACTCAACAAAGGGCTTGATTTTTCCCTCCAAGCTGTAGTAGAAAAAAGCAGTAAATCTGCGTGTAATTAACTTAATCCGCTCAAGGTCCATGCCAAGCTCTATGAGGTAGAGAACTTGAGGGCGGAGATCTCCCTCAGGCCCTGCCTCACTCACTCGAGAGACGGCTTTTAGCTTCTTGGAGTCAACAGTGGGATGGGATGGAGAAACTTGCGCCGCTGGCCTTTCCTTAACGGGTGCATTAGGAAAATTCTCAACTAATTCTACCAGAATGTTCCCATACTCTTTGTGCAGAGTTTCAAGGTATGGTATAAGGGCATCCCTAATCTCAAGAGTTGCGAACTCTCTTCCTGCAATTTCAATTGAAATTTGATAAGCTGGGGAACATGACAAGAGAAAGAGACACCGACAAAACACTTATCACAAGAAAAGTAAAATGTCGCAATCAAACCTGCTAGATACTGAGATTTATGAACTAAATGGAGCCTTGAGACAAGATGGTCGATAAAAAGGTCTGATTTATTGATGGTTCTTGCAGCAACGGCCTTGCTCAGACCTTGTTTCTTCATGAATAAGGTTAAGACAGCCTGGGCTTCTTCCTTTTCAGCCGCTAACGAGGTTGGAGATACTACTCTTAAGCTGAAAGATCCATCTACCCCAGACTCAGCTGTCATCATATAAAGTATAAACACAGTGTGAGTGGTACAAAACAAAGGAATATATATAAATGCACTCAATTTTAGGTTTGTATGGAGGTAGGAACAGCACTACAGCACTAGAAAGACTACTAGCATACCAAACTTTGCTCGGCAAAAGAAGAGCTTCTGAGGAAAAGTAGCTCGGCTCCTGCAGAAAGATGAAAGGAAGTCAATGCACTGCTTAACAAAAATGGAGAAGAATAAAAAAACTGCAGCAAAATGGAGGATTGGGGATTAGAAGATTCTTAGTTCAACAAAACTTATCAAATGCAATTTCCTTGCACTTCAGAGACTTCACAAATTCTCTACACTATCACAAGACAGAAAGTATTACTTCAAACCGTTTGAATTAGAAATCTATTAACCTAAACTAAACTATGAATGACATCCCAAAACACTAAAATCACAAAATTAAAATCAAGCATGCATCATTTCCCCAAATACCTAAACCCTTTAATTTCAATTCCTACCAACTCCAAATATAAACAAATGTTACAATATTAATAAATAAAAATAAAAAGCTACCTTGTAATTGAGAAATTCCCTCCAAAAATAGAAGAGAACTCTAAAGATTGAATTGCACGAAGGGCCTTCATCTTCAACTTCAAGAACCCGAACGCGAACACAAACCTGCATAAAAGTGAGAAATTTCATGTTAAATTTAAATTCTTTAAATAAATGGTCTGAACCACCATGAAAATCAAAAAACAAAAGCAACCCAGAAACCATATTCTCCTAAGATACACATAGAGAACTTAAACTGAAAAAACCAATAATATTTGGCTTAATAAGATCAAAAGACTAGACATTTTATGTTAAAATTAAAATCTTTACGTAAATGGACTGAAACTCCATCAAAATCCAAAAACAAAAGCAACCCAGAAACCAAATTCTTCTAAGGTACAAAATAAAGAACGTAAAACTGAAAGAACTGAATAACATCTGGCTCAACAAGCTCCAAAGACTAGACATTTCATGTTAAAATTAAAATCTTTACCTAAATGGACCGTACCTCCATCAAAATAAAAAAACCAAAGCAACCCAGAAAACCAAATTCTTCTTAGCCACACATAGAGAACTTAAAACTGGAAGAACTGATAATACTTGGCTCAACAAGTAACAAGAACTGAAAGAAAAAATCAGAATGCGGATCTTACCAGCAATGGAGAACGGGGTTTGATTCTGCACCAGTAGCAGCCACTGTTTACTTGAGTTCACCGAGAATGAAGAAAATAATTTTTTAATGGAGGGTTTTGTATCCACTTTTGTATGAGTTTTTTTATTTTTTTTATTTTATATAAATAATTTAGAAATTCCTGACCTCGTCCGATGAAACCGAACTCGAAACTGAAATCCCGTCAACCTTAGTCACTTGGTTATTTGTTCTGTGTGATTTTTCTACCAAGCTCCGAGAATCACAAGGATATAATTTGATCTAGAATTAGCTCGATTTCACTGATTGTCTGACCAGCATAAACTTGTCGAGATATAACTTGACCCATGTAATAACTACTTCAAATACTCATAAAAATATACATAATAAAATACATGTATAATAACATAAGTAGTTAGACCCAAATTTTTCTTTTATTAAACATATACATTCTTTATACAAAATTAGTATCATAAACAAAAATTATCAAAAACTATGTAGACAATGTAGCCATTCCTCCTCGTGTGTCAACATCCATCCGACCGTGTCCTCACCTAAATCCTGCAAAAACATAAAAAGACAACGGGGTGAGCACAAATAATGCTCAGTAAATAAACCCTCTAGTCATCTATCCCTGTAACTCTCTCTCTAAGTCTTTCTTTACAATTCTCATTTACTCTCTCTTTTATACTTCTCTCTGTTTTCTCTTTCTTTTTCTCTCTCTCTGTTTCTTTTTCTTAGAACTTTTTTCTACTAACTCTCTTTAGTAAGTCACGGTCCCATTTTACCGGGGGCACGGCTGGGACTTGCTCCCGCTCTCCATGACTTCTACTCGTTCTTAGCCGATTGGACTCAGTTATGCATGGATTCAGAATCCTTGGCCATGTGAGTATATAATCTCTCTCTCGGGTATAGCCCTCATCCGCATACACTCTCACGGGCTAGACCACTTCTCTCTCTCATACTCATGCCGCTCTCTCAATGCGGCGTACATGCGGGAATACTCTATCCATTACTCACGGGTTTCTCATCGCATAACCTACTATATTCTGTTTTTCTCTCTTTTCTCTTAATAAAGCTCACACTCAAAGTTCTCAACTCTTTTGCTACTCTTTCTCTAACGCATAATTAATGTATATGGATGATTCATGCTCATTAATGCACTCATGAAATGCACAAATGTAATGTTGCATCAAGATAGTCATTCTGCACAGATCACACTCAAGAAGGCATAACTTGAGTTATACTTATCGGATTAGTATGATTTTCATCTTATTTTAAAGCTTAGAGATAGGGCTACAACTTTTATGTTTTGGTCTCAACCCGGTTCAATCTTTAAAATGCCCAAAAATCACTCAAAAAGTCACGGCTGTGACAGGACAATTTTCACTTAGGCTTTTTATCAAACATAATGCATGCATGCTTTAATTTTATTTTTGATACATCTCTACTTCTTTCTTTAACCATCCATTCATGGAGCAAAACTCCTCCACAATAAATCTAAACATGGCCAAGAAAAACACTTCAAATATTCTACTTAAATTCTTTCTAAATGTAACCAAACTTCACTTGGTTACCACAACTTCATTTCTACTTCTCATGGCTCAAATCTTCTCATCAAAATCCATCAACTCATCAATAATATCATTCTCAACAATCAATCTCAAGCTCATAAACATAAGCATGCATATTAATCATTTGATTGCTTGAACCTTAACTTGGGTTGGATTTACTTACCTTATGGGTAAATGGCTTCTCTAGCACTTCTCCTTCCCTTTTGTATCTTGTCTTCTATCTACAACTTTAAACAATAACAACATAAGACTTTAACAATTCATAAGCAAATTCTCATCTAAAGCAAGAATCCTTACCTTAGGATGCTTTAGATTAAATCTCTATAAAAACTACCCCAAAAATCCTTAAAAATTCTTGGAAGATTGAGTGGAGGATTGAAAGAAATTAGGGAATGAGAATGGCGATGGAGATGGTGAAGAATGAAGGGCTTTCAACACTTAAACCCTTTTTAGCTCAACTTACATACAATCATTCCCATTTTACCCTTGCTCTTTCTTGAAAATTTCATCTATGTCCCTTGGTCAATTACAATAATGTCCTAATTTTTATTACATTCTCCATGAAATTCTATCTCTTTTCACTCCCCAATTTTTTAACTAATTTTGAGTGAAAAGACCATTTTACCCCTAATGAAAGTTTAAGGGATTTTCTTTACATTTTTCTCAAAATAACTTTAACAAAATTCAACTAAGGGCCAACCAACCAAAAATAACAACATGCAAGCTCAAATGAAAACAAATCAATAAACATTCAAGCAATGCAACAATAATTTAACTACATACCTCAAGTGAGGCGTTACAACCCAACACAAGCTAGTCGTGAACAATCCGAATGATCATTCGACCTTTTTTTTCAAAAAACTTCATATCCTAGATATCTCAGAATGATTAGATTGGCAGCAATCCTTGCGCAATCACAGCGCCCAATCACGAGAATATCGTAGTTGTATTTCAATTTAATTATAATCCTTTTAATTTCACTATCTCCTTTGTACAAAATTTGTATATAAACCCCCTCAAACGATGAGAAAGGGGCTGGAAAATATTCCTAGAATTACTATTGTAAGCTCTCACAACAAATACAAAGAACAGTGGACATAGGCTCAAGAGTTAATCTCGTCAAATCACTTTAAAATCATTTTTGCCATTTACTTTACTACATTCATTATTCCTTCATTGCTGATTTTCATTAAATCACGCGCACATCCATTCCGATTCCAGTAGGGTCAATAGAAATTCTCTTGTTGGTACAGATTTTGTATCAACATTTTGGCACTAGAATGAAGGCCCTCCACTAACATCTCAAAAATTTCGGCAAACAACCACAACGATCTAACCACTTCAAGCCCACGATGGTGCATACAAGATAAAAAAACCACCACTGGAAACCATGATGATATGGAAACCACCCATCAGGAGGTGCAACAGGATGTCGCTGGGCGTCGACCACCATTGCCGCCATCTCAACATGCCACGAATAACCAGGGGGCAGGAATGTCAAACCCCGAAAATGGCCAGCTAGTGGAGATGACCATGTTGCATAAGCAGTGCAACAGAACGTGGTTGAGATGAGAAATCAACAACCAATTGCCTAGAACCTTGACCTGTCGCGCTTCACTAATCCTACCTCGATAGGTCGGACTTCAACCGGGGACCAGTCTGGCTCATCGATGCCAAGCGACAACTGACATCCTCGACATCAACGGGTGCACTCCACCCATGAGGTGAGTCTCACAGACAAACTAACCCCGGGAAGCCGCTAGGGAAACAACCAATGGGTGAAAACGAAGGTAATGGTATCCACGAGACGCTCGACCTACCTCGCGGAATCCTTAACGTTAGCGTGCTGGTCTTAACCCATGCCCAAGATAAGCCTGATCCTCGCAAGCTTGCGAGATGAGTAATGTGCACCAATCTGGCAATGACCAACGTTTCGATTATAACTGACATCATGAGCAACACACTAACGAGTATGATAACACTTATCAAGCAAGCCATCATGACTCAACCTCACGCATCAATGAGCATAATGGAAGGGGTTCACAAGAGATAGATTTGCAAACTCACTTGCTTAAGGTAAGGTTGAACAGAGCTAGCCAAGGCAATCACCATGAAGACTTAGATCGTGTGCAGAGAATACTCGACGATCTAAAGGCCCGCTAGACTGGTGCAGCAGAAGAAATAATGAGTTCTCCCTTCATAGAAGAGGTTCTCCAAGCCCCACTTCCATAGGGATTCAGAGTACTGGAGAATAAGTTCGACGGGAGAGGAGACCCTAGAGACCACCTCGACAATTTCAATGACCTGATAGAGTTGCACCAGGTTTGTGACCTAGCGAAGTGTCGCTGCTTCGCGGTCACATTGGTAGGGGATGCCAGAAAGTGGTACAAAAGACTCAAGGTGAACTCCATCAGTTATTGGCAACAACTCTCCTTGCTGTACTTGCAGCAATTCCAGGCAAGGTGACAGTTCGCGATGCCGCTCAACTACTTGAGCTATATTCATCAAGAGAGAGACGAAACCTTAACCTCGTATTTAAGAAGGTTCCAAAACGAGCAAGCAAAAATCACAGATGTACCCGAAGAGTCAATCTGAACTTTGCTAATTACAAGCATCAGGCCGAACACGGAGCTGTGGAAAGAACTCCAAAGCGAAGACCACGTGAGCTTAGCCGAGTTTTACCAAATGGCTGCAGAACACCAGCAAGTAGAAAGCTCGCTGGCAGCATTGACCTGAAGCTCGACTCGTGGATCCCCAGACAAGCAACAAGATCGCCCATCAGATAAGCACGAAGGACAAGGCTACAATGATAGGGACCACAATAGGTCCTAAAAAAGACAAAGAAAAGATAACTGCGGGGACAGGCAGTCCTTCTCGCAGTATACAGAATATACCCCCTCATGCAAGACATGGCCCACATCTACAAAGTCTCTCGTGAGGCAAAGAGATTGCTAGCTCTAGAAAGGATGAGGGGGGCTCCAGGCAAAAGAGATCGAAAATATTGTCGATACCACCGAGACATCAGACACAACACCAATGAGTGTCGGGCTTTAAAAGATGTTATCGAAGACCTGATACGAGGGCTACCTAAAGAAATTTGTCAAGGAGGCACATCCTCACGAAAGCACAAGCGAGCAAAACAACCAGGTCCAGAACCAAGTCCAGCAAGCCCCAATAAACCTCAACAATGAGTCTTGGTAGGCATGATCAACGAAGGGCCTAACATAGAGGGGAGCTCAAGGCGCCCTAACGAGCAGTATGCTCGAAAGGCCAAAACAGATTCAGTCCTCAGATAATGAGCTATAAACAAAAGCCGCCGAAGCAGCCCATACAAGAGAGCGAGGTGATAGGATTCACGATCGAAGAGTGCGAAGAATACCCTTGCCATAATCATGACGTGATCGTAATCGCAGCCAGAATCAACAATGCTAGAATACTGAGGGTGATGGTCGGTAATGGGAGTGCGATGAACATAATTTTCTTGGGAGCTTTCCGAGGAATAAGGTTCACGGAGAAAGACTTGAGAGCGTGCCCTTCGCCACTCTACGGATTTATTGAGGACAACCTGGTTCCCAAGGGAACAATCAATCTTTCCGTGACTCTGGGGGCAGAACCCAAGATCAAAACAATAATGACCAAATTTGTAGTGGTAGACTGCCCGACCACATACAATGCCATCCTCAGAAGATTGATCTTGGATGATCTGAGCGCAGTCACTTCAGTACGTTGTCAGGCAATAAGGTTCTCAACACCTAGAGGGGTCGCGACGATCAGAAGCTGCAGAAAAGAATCTCAAGAATGTTACAACCAGGACATAAATGTTGCACAAAAATGGAAGCTCCTATGGACAATGGTTATCACAAAATTTGAGTCAAACCCCGAGCCTCTTGAAGATACTATAGATCCTTGCATCCATAGAGAAGAGCCCGCAGCAAGGCTAACGGAAGAACTATGATAAATATGTGTCAGTTAGGAAGATCCAACTCGCATACTGAAAATTGGCAGCAACTTGAGCAAAGAAATGGTTGATAATCTAGAGGAGTTTCTGAAGAAAAACCTCGACATGTTCACATGGGTGCATGTGGATATGGTAGGGATCAGCCTCGAGGTAATGTGTCACAGACTGAACATCAACCTAAAAGTTTGGCCAATAAGGCAAAAAAGAAGATCTATGGATGCAGAGTGCTCTAAAGCGCTCAAGGATGAAGTTGACAAACTCTTGAACATCAACTTCATCAGGGAAGTGAAGTACCCAAATTGGCTCGCCAACCCAGTCCTAGTTAAGAAGTCGAATGGTAAGTGGTAAACTTGCGTCAACTTCATAGATCTGAATAAAGCCTATCCAAATGACAGCTTTCAACTACCACGGATTGACCAACTAGTAGATGCGATAGCTAAAAACGCACTACTTAGCTTCACGGATGTGTACTTGGGATTTAATCAAATCCCAATGTATCAGCTTGATGAAGAACATACCTTTATAGTCTGACCGTGGGATTTATTGTTACAGGGTTATACCATTTGGCCTAAAGAATGTTAGGTGACCTACTAGTGCTTGGTGAACAAGATGTTTGCCGACCAAATCAGCAAGACTATGGAGGTATACATCGACGACATGCTCATCAAGTCAAAGGTTACCCAAAGCCACATTGAACATCTGGGTGAAATGTTTGACGTCTTCAGAAAATACATAATGGAGCTCAATCCCTTAAAATGTGCTTTCAGAGTAAGCTCGAGAAAATTCTTGGGTTTCCTTATACATCAACAAGGTGTCAAAGCCAACCCAGAGAAGAGAAGATTCAAGCTCTACTAGATATGAAAAGCCTGACCAACATAAGGCAAGTACAAAGTTGACAGGGCATGTGGCTGCACTCAGCAGGTTTGTTTCCTAAGCCATAGATATATGCTTACCATTCTTTGAAACTTTGAAGGGGAAGAAAAGTTTCAAGTGGACAGAGGAGTGCGAGAGAGCCTTCCAGGAGATAAAGAGACATCTGGGACAACCTCCGTTGTTGTCAAAGCTCATCCAGGGCGAGCCACTGCTATTGTATTTGTCGGTATCAAAGTCCGCTATTAGCACAACATTGGTACGCAAAGAGGGGGGAGTGTAGTGGCTGGTATACTATGTGAGCAAGAGGTTACTCGATACGAAGACGAGATACACTGAAATGGAGAAGCTCACCTACACCCTTGTCATCGCCGCCAAGAAGCAGCGGCCTTATTTCCAGACGCATTCCATTCACATGTTAACCAACTTTTCGTTGAAGAAAATAATGCAAAAGCCCTAGACATCAGGTAGATTGATCCAATGGACAATGGAAATGAGTAAACACAATATCAAGTACATCCCAAGAATGGCAATCAAAGGTCAGACTTTGGCGAATTTCATATCAGAATTCTCCTATCAGCCGGGATGGGAACTAAGCCTGTTAAGGGCAAATACCTCAAAAGAAGTCGAGCAGTAGAAGCCAAAGCTCAATGACCTATGGCAATGGACTTCGTATATGGATGGCTCCTCGAACGAAAAGGAGGCAGGAGCAGGGCTCTTGCTCGAAAGTCCCGAGGGAAACCTGATCAGAGCCGCAGTAAGATTCGGGTTCGCCGCCTCCAACAACGAGGCTGAGTACGAGGCATTGCTCACAAGGATCCGCCACCAAAGAAAAGGGGTAGAGTCCATTAAAATTTACAGTGATTCCCAACTCATAGTCCACCAGATTATCGGAGAGTACCAGGCAAAGGAAGATAGGATGGCGTCCTACCTCCAGTTGGTGAAATTAGAGCTCGAGCAGTTTAGATCATTCGCAGTTCTTTGGATCCCAAGGGAGAAGAACTCGATAGCTGATGCTTTAGCCCACCTAGCCTCTACAATGAACCAAGAGAAAGTTGATTCCATACCAGTTAAGTTCCACCCAAGACCAAGCACCTCCGCTCCACAAGAGTCAGACTTAGCAACAAGTCAGAGATACAGTTAGATGGACACAATCATTGCCTACCTAAGGGATGGTACACTGTCAGAAGGAAGAACTGAAGCTAGAACACTACGTGCAAAGTTAGCTCGGTAGATGGTCATCAATGATAAGTTGTATAAGCACGGATTCAATGTACCGCTACTATGATGTATCAACTATGAGGACGCAGATTATGTTATAAGGGAGATCTATGAAGGGATTTGCGAGAACCATACATGAGGCATATCTATAGCATACAAAGTACTTCGTCAAGGTTATTACTGCCCAACGGTTTTTGACGATGCAACGGACTATGTGCACAGATACGACAGATGCCAGATATTTGCAGATACTCCATGAGCTCCACCTCAAGAATTAACTACACTAACAAGCCCCTGGCCATTTACAATCTAGGGTATCGACATAATCGACCCTTTGCCTCAAGGAAAATGGGACGTTAAGTTTGTAGTGGTTGTCATTGACTACTTCACCAAGTGGGTAGAAGTTGAGCCTTTAACTACTATCATGTTGAACAAGCTAAAGAATTTCATCTACAAAAACATCATTTGTCAGTTCGAAATCTTCCACACTATAGCAACCAACAATAGGAAACAGTTCGACGGTGAAGACTTTAGATCTTTCTACGAACAACTGGGCATCAAGAAAAGTTTCGCCACTGTTTATCAGCCTTAAGCCAACAGTCAAGTAGAGGCTCTAAACAAGGTCATCAAACACACCATTAAAAAGAAGTTCGATGCCCTCAAGGGAAGATGGACCAAAGAATTGCCCGAAGCTTTGTGGTCCTATAGAACAACAGCTAGAAGCTCAACAGGAGAAGCCCCATTCTCTCTATCATACGAGTGCAAAGCAATGGCCCCGATTGAAGTGAGGATCAGTTTGTTCCAAAGGGAAGTTTTTGACAAAAAAATAAATGAAGACCTTCTCCGCTTGAGGCTAGACCTAATCAAAGAGCATCAGGCCAAGTCTCAGTTAAGGCTTGCCTCATATAAACAGCGAGTCAAACAATATTTTAACACCAAAGTCAAAAACAAAGACTTTAAAATTGGCGATCTAGTTCTCAGAAAGGTCATCCAGGGTACTCAAAACCTAAACTTGGGCGTACTTGGCCCTAATTGGGAATGTCCTTTTAGGATCTCTAAAAAGCTCGTACCAAGAATTTTTCACCTAGAATGCCTCAACTGTGAAGCACTACTGCGAGCCTAGAACATCGAGCATTTGTGAAGGTATTACCAATGAGCAGTTGGGTTCCACCTATGTCTTTCTTTTATCATTCATTGTAAGGCCGTTCGCATCCAAAATGCTTTATCAATAAAAGAGGTATTATTCAAAATCTTTCTTTGTTCATCATTGTTATTTTTATTCATTTAACACTTATTATTCATCGCGACCTACGCGATAACACTTAAAAAAGAACTTAGAGTCAAGAGTCTAGAAAAAGGCAGCTTATCTCAATAAGCCACACCAAAATCCAACTCTATAAGGTTGAAATATCTCGAATTGACGAAATTAAACTCGAAAAAATTCAAAAAAAAAAACACATCAAAGAAAATCGGCCTTAAACCAGAGACCAAAATGGACAATGGATCCGAAATCAGAGTTGTCACATAAGATTTCCTTGCATATATTCAAAAAAGCCCCTCAAGAAGTGAGCTACGCATAACTTGGAGCAGATTCAAATTATTTATGATAAGTCCGACTAGGGTGATTGAAATGGCTCTACAGGAAATTAAAAAAAAAAAATTTGCTCCATGGGGATATACCAAAATATATTCTATTCATTATAAAGTTTGATTACGATTACAACTTAAAAAAAAAAAAGAAAAAGATATAATAATCTTTCAGGCAAATGGGGGAGTAGGGACATCATCTTTGGCCAGACCAGGATGCTCACCGCCGACTGTAAGAGACGATTCCTTGATGGAAGTATTGGTAGCGGCCTCCTCAAGGTTAGGAGCTCTCCCGGAGAAAGATCGACAGCTATGGGGGAAATGTAGCCAGGGGAGTCGGATCCTCGACTTCTTGCTTGAGGCTAATCTCCTCCTCACCTTCCGAGTATACGTAAGCCATTCCCTGAGCTTCGGTCCTCATCTTATCGACCTCTCTCTGATAAGCTCACATGAGGAAAGAGAAGTCGATTGAGGGGTGGCTTCCCACAACTTCTACACGAGGAAGACCTACGTCTACCAAGCCCGAATGGTGATAGCCTTATTCAGCTCATCAATTTGAAGTCTAAGTTGATCGGCCTTAGCTTCAGCCTTCTGTCGACCTTTTGCCTCCCAGGCAAGGTTGAGCGAGGTTTGTTTGAACTTGGCCTCCCAATCCGAAGCAGCTTTTTAGGCCAAGGAAAGCTCAAAATTCAGCTTATTATTGGCACCCCGCTATTGTGACAAACTTTTCTCTACCTCGGTTGCTTCTTCTTCTACTTCGGCTTCGATCTTAGCTCGTGCGGCCTCACTGACCTTGATTTTATCAAGAAACTCCCTTTCCTTGACCCCAAAGGCCGTCATCTCCTCCCTAAGCTGCTCAAGCTCAGCCTGCTTGGCATCTTTCTCCTTCTCTGCAACCTTGGCCTTGGCCATGGCCAAAACGTCTTCCTTCACTGTCTCCTCTAGTTGCCACCCTTTATAAGTGCCTTCCAACGTGGGATAGCACTCGTCGTAGAGAAGCCTACTCGCCATGGTAGCCTAAAAAAACTAGGATGGAAAGTCAACAAGTAGTGATAACATGCAAGTAAAAGAAAAAATGGGCGAGCTCTGGTACCTTCATAGCATAGCTGCACACCCAGGCTAGCATCTTGGTGGGAGATGAGTCTCTAACATTCGAATGTTCACGGGGTGATGTCATCCCAGGATGTCGCAACCCTAATGCTAATATGGTCGAGGAGTTGGTCGATCAAAGCATTGATCGCAGCCCGAGCTGCCTAGTCCATCTTCTTACCTCCCTACCGAGACAAGTTGGACTTACTTCCCCCAACAGTAGTAGTCTCGCCCACTGGAGCGAATTTCTTCTTAGCCCAATCCTTAGCCACTGACTTATTTGGGCTGCCAGCCTGCACGACGACCTCTTTGCTCGAGCCAACCTACGGCTCAACCACCTTCTATTTTCCCGAGCCTCTTAGGGGCTCGGTCAATTTCTTCTTACTCGAGCTGTCGTATTGCTCGGGTGCCTTCTATTTCCCTAAGCCTCTAGTTAGCTCAAGTGTCTTCTTTGATAGCCCCTTTTAGGGCTCAAGGGCACCTTTCTTACAAACTGCCTTCGAGACAGTCACGAGCTTCTTCGCACATGGGCCTTCCTCAAGTTCGCCCCCGCTACACTTCACATCGGCAATATCAGTGGGATGCTTCATCGCCAAAGTAATCGACATCTTCTTAGCAGCTGCGAAAGCTGTCGCCTTCTTCTTAAAGCCCTTTGGTTTCTTGACCCATATTTCTGTAAAATAAAAAAAGAAGCAAACAGTAGCGACCTATCTACGCGGGAGAAATAAGCACGAGCAAGCAATAACTTAACATTTCTTGAGAATGATAAGAAACTCTGCGTTGTCCTAACGGAAGTCATACGCACTCAAATGAGGAAACGTGATGATCTCGCTAATGTTACGTTGTCTATCGGGAAGGTCAATGAAGTGTTGAAGCCTCTCCAAGCTCGTAGTGGGGAAATAGTTTTGTTCAACATTAACTACAAAGCAAAGCAACTCAGTTAGCTTAAAAATAAAGCTTGAAAGCAATCTTCGCACGCACTAACAGTTTGAAGTCTTACTCGTTTCTGAAGCAAAAACACCAGTCTCCCAAGCCTTATAAAAAAAATATTTGGGAGTCCCAATGCGGGACCTTCTTTGGGACGTCGACCAGCCCATTGAAACGTACCTTCCTCGCCTTGGAAAGGTAGTATGTATGGTCTTGCCCTTTCTTTAATCTATATAGATGGACGAGTTCCTCAACAGATGGCTCGCCCAAGTCAACGATCATGTATGCGATATACAGACCTATGATTATGACGTATATATTCGCGTATAGCTAAAGAGGAACGATGTCAAACCGTCTCAGAACACTATCAATAAAATATTGAGGGGGAATAGATACCCCACATCTTAGAGAGTCTTAGAGGTTGCTACCCACCTGGGTGGAGGATTTTTTTGAGAAGAATTCCCAAGAACCATCAAATTGAGTTGTGACGCATAAGTCTCTCTTATACGCCTCAAGTCCTCAACATTAATCGAGGATTACGGTTCCCTCTGCAGCCTATGAGTTGGAGACCGCTTGGATTGAGCCAACTACATTGAGGCACGATCGAACAAGCTCACCGTATTTGGGTGTGAGCTTCGCGTGACAATTTCCTTAGAAATCTAGGGGATTATACCCCCGAGGACTGCCAAACTCGCGGGTGAATCAAACATGCGATCAATCATGTGGCTACTAAACGAAGACATAATTAAAGCTCACATCTGTGTAACTGAAACAGAAGCGAACATGTGTCAGAGCTCAAAACTCGACGACCTATCCACACTTTGCTTTCAGTTTAGGCAGCCGAGATAGCTCGTGCCAAACAACAAATTCACGTGACTTACCCAGGGTTCTGCCAGTCATCGCGATAAATCCTCCTAAAACCCAAGGGTGTTGGAGACACACTTAAAAACCCTAGTAAAGCCCTAGAAGACTCAATGTGGCCACGATAATGGCCACCCCCAGCCGTGAAAATCAACAAAGCAACTAAAGAGAGAGAAAGAAGCCTTACCAAAATAAGAGAATGGGAAGAACTCGTTAGAAAGAGCACCGTGACAACGATGAAGCAACAACAAAATAAGCAAAAGGCATCAAAGAATTTTTGCAAGTTGAGTAAGTTTCTGAAGACTTTGCTCGGTTTTATAGCAGCTTGCATAAGAGATGAAAGGGCGGGGTTCAATCGTAGCCGTCGATCTATGGTGAATCTCAACCCTCCATTTATTGAGCAATCCTAGCCCTTGGACGTGGCCACATGTCAATATCCGTGAGGAGCGACGAACCGTCAGACTGCTATGATAATAACCATCATTGCAAGTCGCCTCAACTCCACGCATGGACAGCTGTAGTCACCCACACGCGACGAAACATGACTACCGAAGGCTGTTGCATTTAATGCGACATGATTGCATGTAATTTACATAATTGTCCTAACCATTCATATTCCAAGTTTGACAAGTATCACAGAGGAAAAAAGATCCAAGTGTGAAGTATGTCGGCTGATCATGGGTTCAACCCTCAAAGCTCGACAAAGCCTGTGTCTGATGGCCTACTGACGACACCAAGCTTGATATTAAATTGAGGAATAGTCTTCGAAGCTCGAAATGAGCATTGAACACTAGGAGGCAGATGTTGTGTGTGATTTTTTCACCAAGCTCGAAGAATCGTAAGGATATAGTTTGATCCAGAACCAACTCGACTCCACTGATTATCCGACCCAACATAAGCTCATCGAGATATAGCTCGACCCAGCACAAGCTAGTAGCGAACAATTCGAATGATCGTTCGACCAATTCCCAGATAACTTCAAATCCTAGATATCTTAGGAATGATCAAATTGGCAGCAATCCTTACGCAATCACAACACCCAATCGTGAGAATATCGGAGTTGCATTTCAATTTAATTGTGATCCCTTAATTTCGCTCTTTCCTTTATACAAACTTTGTATATAAACCCCCTCAAACGATGAGGAAGGGGTTGGAAAATATTCCTAGAATTACTATTGTAAGCTCTCACAGCAAATACAAATAACCGTGGACGTAGGCTCAAGAGTTCATCTCGCTGAACCACTTTAAAATCCTTTTTGCCATTTACTTTACTGCATTCATTATTCCTTCATTGTTGATTTTCATTAAATCACGCACACATCTATTCCGGTTCCGACAAGGTCAATCTGAATTCTCTAGTTGGTGCAGATTTCTGTGTCAACATTATTGAATCCACGCTTTAGTATCTTAACTAATTCCAAGTTACGTCATATAAATAATATTACAGTTCTTAGCTTGCACTAGATCAAACTAGACCTGATGGTAAAAAAGTAAAAGAATCCAACAAAAATCCTTGAGTTTGAGTTCCCCAGACACTAATAGGAGTGGCCACTAAAGGGATTTACTTGATTGTTAATTTAGTTAAGTTACACACAAACTAACCCAAACACTCTTAATTAACAGAAAAAAATAGACCTTATTGTCATAAAAATAACAAGTTAAATCATTTACCAATACCAATGGGCCGAAATTGAATTTGTAGGGCCCATTACAATAAAACTTAACTTAAACAAGATGTGGGCTTTAATGGGCCTAAATTGAATTTATTGGGCCCATTACAATACCATTAGCCTTCCACCCCACCACCACTATTACAATGTGTTATAAGAAAAAATAATAACTTAAATGAGTTTTATATATATATAATGTGATTCTTATCATTTTTTTTTTTTTTTTTTGATAAATATACCTCCTTTCCATAGTATAGGGAAAGGAAAATTCCTTCAAACACCTTTATAGTTTATACTAACAATAATATTATCCTTATAAAGATTTACATATAAAGTGGGGTCGCAAAAAATAAATGGAAGAGTGAAACAAAAAGTCAAACTCATTATATTCACTCTTCCATTCATTTTTTGTCATATCACTTTGTATGGAGATTTTTATAAGATTTTTTTTGTAAGTATAGCATTACTCTTATACGAAATGACCTACAGTATTTATTTTCTTTTTTTTTTCTAAATAAAAATTAAAAGTTATTAAATCCTACTAATTCCTATCTAAGTATGATTTTATTCAAAAGTCCTCTTACATTTGAAATGTGAATAGGGTTTTTCCAATAATTTTTTTTAGAAAAGTTAATAACAAAATTATGCCATTTTGCATAGGTGTAACCTCAAAATGTTTTCATTTCTTTAAATTCTTTAATTTCATAAATCACATTTGGTGGCATATAATATAAAGATCGTTTTAAAAGAACTTATCTATGTATCTGTATAATTCTTAAGCCCACCCTCTTTATCTAATTCTGAAGCCCATTTTCTTTATCAATCACCATTTGGACTCCACGTAGGATTCCAGCTGAATCTTTTAAATTCCATGTAGGATTCCAACAGGATCTCTATCTTAGGAGCTCTATAATTATTGCAAATGTCTATAATTAATGTGCTAGGATGTGATTGATTAATGGTTAATGGATGTATTTAAAAGTTAAATGAACCATTCAACTTCAAATTAAAAGTTAAAATATCTATATCACATTCTCATTAATACTAACCCTTCACCTCCCAAATTTTAATCATAAAAATTTTTATTCAATTAATGACATATTAATAAATTAATTATTTTATTTTATTCTGCATTCAGGTTTAATCCCTCCACATTCGCCTCTTAGATACAAACACTTTACATTTGCATTCAATGTTCTGTATTAATTTCTAACATCCACATTCACATTAAATGCTGAAATTGTTATTTGATTTGTAGAAACTCTTCACATTCACATTCAATGTTTTGTAGAACTCTTTCACATTAACATTCATATTAAATTTTGAAATTGTTATTTGTTTGTTTATTATTTAATCTGATAAATACTGATAATTCACATACATTCATTGTTTTGTAGAAACCTTTGTCATTCATATTCAAAGTAATTGTTTTGATGGTTATATTGCTTTTGTATATGTGAATGTGAAGTGGCACATTTTTTTTTTTTTTTTTTTGTGAAAGGGTATACATGCATGGATAGGCATGAATGCTAATGGATTGATAACGTGTATTATTGATTTTTGAGAATGTGAAAAATGCATTGTATTAGTTGCAGTATTAATTACTTTGAATCCTCTATATAGATGTTCATTATGTAATAGTTTGTTATATAATTTATCTAAAGAAATACAGGTGTGTAATTCCTAATTCTTATTTGTCATTGTTTTCTTTTGGTTTTTCCAGTTTATTATTAAACGTTTGATGTTGATAATGTATTCATTTCTCTACGCATTTTTAATTGGTTGGAATTTATTCGCTGTTGTATTGTTATAGTCCTGTTTGATTTCTCTACACATCATTTCAATCTTCATTTTCGTCTGTTTCAGGAAAATCAAATGTTGATAACCTACGAGGATTGGTATCATTCGACAATTTCAAGATGAACAAGCGAGGATTTTTGCCATAAAAACAAATTCAATTTTAGTGATTAGAAAAGAAAACAAATATTGATATATAGTTTTAATTGTAATTGTTCTATCTCTTTTTGTTGATATTTTTTTATGTTACATACATAAATCATGAAAAGAGGTTGTTGCTGAATAAAACAAATTTTATTTGTTTAACAAATATCAACTGATGTTTGATGTCAAACCATGTAGTTTTAGTAAACTATTCATTTTATCATCACACGCATTTCGGTTTCCACTAAACAGTTAATAGTAAATTGACCATAACTTACTTAATAAGAAACCAATTGATGATAGGTTTGAACCCTTAGAAACTAGACAGACAGGGCTTTAATTTGATATATTATACGCTTAATTTGGATAACTGTAGCCCCACTGTCGAACCATTGCTTTTATCATCACATAAATTTTGGTTTCTACTGAATAGTCAGTAGTAAATTGATCATAACTTGTCAATAAAAATCCAATTGATCATAGGTTTAAATCCTTAGAAACTAGATAGACAAGGATTTAATTTGATATATTATATGCTTAATTTGGATAACTGTAGACCCACTACTAAACCATTATTTTTATCATCGTACACATTTAAGTTTCGATTGAACAATCAGTAGTAAATTGACCATAACTTACACAATGAAACTCCTATTGATGAGAGGTTCGATCTCTTAGAAACTAGATAGACAAAGATTTAATTTGATATACTATACACTTAATTTGGAAACTGTAGCCCCATTTCTTAATCATTTCTTGTATCATCACACACATTTTAGTTTCTACTAAATAGTAAGTAGTAAATTGATCATAACTTGCTCAATAAAACTTCTATTGATAAGAGGTTTGAATCTCTAGAAACTAGACAGACAGAGATTTAATTTGATATATTGTACACTTAATTTGGATAACTGTAGTCCTACTTCCAAACCATTTCTTTTATCATCACACACATTTTGGTTTCCCTTGTTTCTCGTTTCCACTGAACAATCAGTAGTAAATTAGTCATAACTTACTCCATAAAAATCCAATTGATGAGCAGTTTGAATCTTTGTAAACTAGAAAGATGGAGCTTTAATTTGATATATTATATGGTGAATTTGGATAACTATAAACTTGCTGCCGAACCATGCATTTTATTATTATACACATAAAACCAATTCAATTTTAGTGATGACAAAGGAAAATAGATATTGATATGTAGTTTTAATTGTATTTGTTCTATCTCTCTTTGTTGATATTTTTTAATGTTACATACATATATCATGAAAAAATGTTGTTGCTGAATATAACCAATTTTATTTGTATTACAAATATCATCTGATGTTTATTGCCGAACCATGTAGCTTTAGTAAACCATTTGTAATATGTCGAGCCATCATTATTATCCTTAAATGAAAACAAATATTGATATATAGTTTTAATTGTAATTGTTCTATCTCTTTTTGTTGATATTTTTTTATGTTACATACATATATCATGAAAAGAGGTTGTTGCTGAATATAATTAATTTTATTTATTTAACAAATATCAACTAATATTTGATGCCGAACCATGTAGCTTTAGTAAACCATTCATTTGATCATCACACACATTTCGATTTTCACAGAACAATCAATAGTAAATTGACCATAACTTGCTTAATAAAAATCAAATTCATGAGACGCTAAAATATTTGAAAACCAGACAGACAGAGCTTTAATTTGATATATAATACGCTTAATTTGGATAACTGTAGCCAAATCATTGCTTTTATCATCATACACATTTTGGTTTTTACTAAACAATTAGTAGTAAATTGACCATAACTTGCTCAATATAAATTCAATTGATGAGCGGTTTGAACCTTTAGAAACTAGACAAACAAGGATTTAATTTAACATATTATATGCTTAATTTGGACAATTGTAGCCTCACTGTCAAACCATTCCTTTTATCATCACACACATTTCGGTTTCCAATGAACAATCAGTAGTAAATTGACCATAACTTGCTCAATAAAAATCCAATTGATGAGAGGTTTGAACCTTTAGAAACTAGATAGACAGAGATTTAATTTAACATATTATATGCTTAATTTGGATAACTATATCCTCACTTCTGAACTATTTATTTTATCATCACACACATTTCGGTTTCCACTAAATAATAAGTAGTAAATTAACCACAACTTGCTCAATAAAACTCCAATTGATGAAAGGTTTGAATCTTTAGAAACTAGACAGATAAGACTTTAATTTGATATATTATACGCTTAATTTGGATAACTGTAGCCCCACTGCCGAACCATTCTTTTTATCATCACACACATTTTGGTTTCCCCTGTTTCTCATTTACACTGAACAGTCAATAGTAAATTGCATAACTTACTCCATAAAAATCCAATTGATAAACGGTTTGAATCTTTTGAAACTAGAAAGATAGAACTTTAATTTGATATATTATACGGTGAATTAGGATAACTATAGACCTGCTACCAAACCATTTATTTTATTATCACACACATAAAACCAATTCAATTTTAGTGATGACAAAGGAAAATAAATATTAATATGTAATTTTAATTGTATTTGTTTTTATCTCTTTTTGTTGATTTTTGGATTGATTTTGTTGTTTGATTTGTGGGTTTTGTGTTTTACAATTATCGTCTTTCTTTAGGATGATATCATTAATTTTTTTTTTTTTTTTTTTGGCTATAAGTGATAGTCAATTCTAATTGCAGCGAATGGATTTGTGTCACATGACCTTTATCTTCATGGCTTTTTCAATGCTTCAATTAAGTTGCCTTCAGATTATACTACTGGAGTTGTTGCTTTCTATGTGAATTCTCTTCTCAACATTCTTAATTTTTTTCTTTTCTAAAATAATAATAATTCATTTTCCCTTTTCAACAACCAAAATAAGTTTTTTACTTTGGCTCTGCAAGTGTCTTGCTTAAAAGTTTACATTTTTTTAGCAAGGTTTCTCTTTCTCTGATTGATTTATAAACTTATCAATAATACCCAATGTGTTATCTTGCAAATTTTTTGGCTTATCAATAAGTTTTAAACTTTGGTTTCAAATGTCAAATAGTGACATATTTGAAAAGAACCAAGATGATATAAACTGGGTTAAACTTGAGGATATTTATTTATTGACTTTCTAATTATCAAGTCAATATAAAATAAACTGTAATACAAAAAATATATATTTAAAATAATAAAAAACCAATAATAATGTAAAAAATATATAATAAACATGTTCGACATAACGCCATAGGCTTTCCATCTAGTCGGGTTATAAATTGGACAACCATTAATAGGATAATGTTATCCGACAATAAACCCTTACATTTGAAAGAAACAAGGAAAACAGAATTCTCCCGCAAACCCTTACAATTTTATACATTCTAAGAGTCTTTTGGTATTAGATAAATTTTCCATTCACAATTGTACCACTGAAATGTTCCGCGTCAAATATCTTAATTTGATAGTTTCTCATATGTCAGTTTGGTGATGTGGTGAGACCGTCGAGTCTAAGAGATGATATGGTGAGACTGTCTTATGTAAGTTTTTCTCTTGCTGAGGGGTCATGTGGTAGTTACCATTTTCAGTATTTTCATCTTCAAAACTTTCTCAAAGTCACAGCCTGACAGAGAGAGCATTTGAGTGGGCAGCATTTTCACTCCTGACTCCTTTACAAGCACATATCTTGGCCTTATTCTCTGCTCCAAACTGTAACTAAAATATTGAGGGAACTTAACCAGCTCAGATTTTTCATATCCCATGGTCAAAAAGAACTCCCATTTTGGTATCAAATTCTCTGTCAAGCTACAAGTATATAGAGCTGCATATCTCGAAATCATGGTCCGAATTTCTTCCACGCTATACCCCTTTGCCAAGAAGAAATCGGTCACAGGCTTCAGATTGCCTTCAATACTATGACCAAGAGTCAGTGGTGATTTTCGAAGAAGAATGGAGACGTCAACCCCTAATGAACGGAAGTACTCAACTGTTGGTCGTAGATTCTCCTCCACGCTGTAACCGACAATCTTTGGCCATCGAGTCAAGATTTTACCTATACTCTCAGATGATAGGCCTAACTCGTACAGGAAATCAACGATTGCCTGAAACTTCTGCCTGCTATGAGTGAGGAGTCCAGGAAAGCGGTATATAACTTTCGCCCACTGGTCCTTGTCCACACCCAAATCTTCTAAGAACATCATTGTGGGTATT
Source organism: Pistacia integerrima (assembly GCA_026225825.1). Lineage (NCBI taxonomy): Eukaryota > Viridiplantae > Streptophyta > Magnoliopsida > Sapindales > Anacardiaceae > Pistacia > Pistacia integerrima. The sequence continues at coordinate 4,036,260 of CM047740.1, read as the reverse complement.
AGATTTTCAGATAGACTAACTGAGCACAATGAAGGCCTTTGGATGAGGATTTTAGGAATGTCTGATTTAGGTACCCCAAGATCAAGAAGAAACTCAACTAGTGGTTTGATTTTCCCCTCCAAGCTGCAGTAGCCAAAATCAGGACATCTGCGTGTAATTACCTTGATCTGTTCAAGATCCATGCCAAGCTCTAAGAGGTAGAGGAATTGAGGGCGTAAATCTCCAACTGCGCCAATCTCAATCATTCGAGAGACAGATTTTGGCTTCTTAGAGTCAAGAGCAGAACCAGATTGAGAAACTGATGTGGCTGGCGTTTTTTCACTAGGTCCATTAGAGACCACCTTTGGCTTCTTGGAGTCAAGGGGAGCAGAAAAGGATTGAGAAACTGACGCAGCTGCCTTTTCTTTAACAGGTGCATTAGAGACCCCTTTCAGCTTCTTGGAGTCGGGGGTGGAAAGGTGTTGAGAGACTGATGCGGCTGGCTTGTCTTTGACAGGTGTATTAGGAAAGTTCTCCACTAAATTTACGACATTTCCATGCTCTACAAGAAGAGAATCAATATAAGGAATAAGAGTGTCCCTGATCTCAAGAGTTGTGAGCTCTCTTCCTGTATGGCAAGCAAATTTTGATTAGTGGGAAAAATAAGAATTAGAAACAAAAACACTTAGAAAACAATAGCCAAAAATAACCAGTACATATTGCAATCGAACCTACAAGATACCGAGATTTATGAACAGAATGAAGCCTTGAGACAAGGTGGTCAATGAAAAGATCTGATTTAGTGACGGTTTTTGCAGCAACTACCTTGCTCAGACCTTGTTTCTTCAAGAACAAGGATAACACAGATTTTACTTCTTCTTTTTCAGCTGCTAAAAGTGTTGGAGGCACTACTATTGAGTTGATTGATCCATTTCCAGAAGAAAGCGCTGCTTTTATATCACAACATGGTATAAATACTAAAAAGAGTACAAGAACATGTGAATACAGATAAGTTTAGCTTCTATATGAGTGTAATACTACTCGAAGAACCGCATGCTTACCAAGCTTTGCTTGGCAAAAGAAGAGTTTCTCAGGAAAAGTAAGTTGAGTCCTACAGAAGAATAAAAGGACGTCAATGCTTGAGCTAAGAAAAATAAAACAGAAGAAATATCGGTATTAAAACAAAAAAAAAAAAGTGAATTCACCATATAATAGCACAGAATAAGCAATTTCCTTTTGACCAAATAACTTAAGCAAGAGCTTTTCCCTTTTCCCTTTCTCCTTCTCTAGATAAATAAATGCAACTGAGTTGGAATATAATTTAACATAGCAGCACCCATGTTATCATTCACCCCTAAAACTTATAAACAAAAGAACAACAGGAACAAAGATTTCAACTTTTTTGTAACAATAATTTTCAAAACTGAAGACAGAAACGGAAATTAAAGGGAAAAAAACCTCTACCTCGGGATGCAAAGAGTTCCTCTAAAGAGAGATGAAACACCGGACAAGTGACTTGCACAAAGGGCTTTCATTTCCGTCTTCAAGAAGGTAAACAGAAACTTTTATCAATGCAAGACCAGTGTTCAAATACAAGACAACTTATATTGACTCCATTACATATCCAAGTTAATGGTTTAAATAACAAGAAGAATAGATAACCACGCAACACAAATCATTACACTGTAACCTGAATTAATCGACTTTAGAATGTGCACAATCATCCAATTTGTACAAGAACAAATAAATTTTTACACAAATATCATTTCAGTAACATACATTGCATTGTTCATAAACGTTACCATTATCAATTCTCACGTTGCTAAATAGTAGTATCACCCTTCAACCCCATTAAAAAGTCAATCTTGACATTCTTAATTCAGCAATAAACTTTTGAGAAAACACAAACTATTAGAACTCAAGCCCAAGGGAGAGCCCAACCCAAAAGACTGGCTTGATAGGTGAAAAGCCCCTTAGGTTTAAGTACCACACTTGGTGGGTGTGAGATCCCGATGTGGGATCCTAACATTGCACCCCCCTTCAAGAGCCGACGTCCACGGCGGCTTTCACTCTATTGACACTGACCCGATGGCAGCCCTTTCCCCCTTTGGACGGCTTCACTCACCTATCAGTCATTCAATGCATATTGCACCTTAATCTAGCCTATATATAGCCCTTTCCGTAACCTAACTCTCAACGAAAAACACTAATGTTAGAACTCAAGCCCAAAGGAAAGTCCAACCCCAAAGACCGATCTGATAGGTGGAAGAGCCACTAGGTTTAAGTACCACACTTGGTGGGTGAGAGATCCCGATATGGGATCCTAACACAAACCAATATAAATTTTTCCTTCCAGTTAACATTCAAGAGGAAAAACATAAAGAACACATTTTGGTCAAAGGAATGTCCATGAAATTTAAAGAAAAAACAAACCCAGATACAAAATAGCAGTATTGAATAAAGTTAACGAAAAGGAACTGAAAATATTTGGCTCAACTCAACTTCAAGCCAATTTGCCTACAGATTTATATTTTAACTATTAAAAAAAATTGAAGTTGATAATAAAGAACGCAGATCTTACCAGCATGGAGCAATGTGGAGTCTAATCTTCAGCTGCGAAGCCCTTCACTTCACTCTTTCTCAGTTTCTCTCAATTTGTGAGGATTGGGGAACTTCATCAAATGTCCGGTGGTAATATTATATATTTTATTTCTAGGGTTGATATTGAAATGATCTAAGTTCTGGAGGACACAGTTTAGTTTGGGATGATTTGGATAGTTTACTATGACTAATCTATCAATGAAACATACTATGACTAATCTATCAATGAAACATATTAAAACACCCCTTATAGTTATAAAAACTATCTATGACCTCCTTTTAAGATTTGTTTAGATACTGGTGACGTTTCTAACGCCAGGGAAATGAACTATAGAGTGTGCTTAATGCAAAGATACTGAATCAGCAATTATACTCCCATAAGTTTTTTTTTATTGTCTTTGAATTTTTTGGTTAATTTATTAGTGGAGAATTTATTAGTCATTGTGTATATCTATATTGTTAACATTAATAAGATTAGGAGATGATGATGAACACTCTTGGGTGATTATAAAAATCATCTCATGTCTAATCGCATTACTTGCTGTAACTGTTTCTTACTACCAAATATTGGTGAAAAACTTCTCTTATCTTAATAATAATACTAACCTAACAAACCCCTCTCACTAACCTTATGTGGGAGTTTGTGATTGGTTTGGTCAGACGGAATCCATTATTAGACAGATGGGATCTATGTGAACTGGCGAATTATAAGTTAACACGTGACATTTGTGAGAGAAAGTTAATGAGAAGTGTTTATTAGTGTAATGTTACTCTTATCTTAACGAAATCTACATGATTAAATTGGACGTACTCTTCAATGATGGTCAAACTACAAGCAGTAATAACCATTCTCCCCTTGTAATTTTTTTGTCAAACTCAAATTTTTTTGTTAATGGCATTAGGGCGTAGGGAGTAACTAGTAAGGGTTCAGATTGAAAATTTTATAAACTATTGGGGTTCCAATAGTTTTCCCATTTTGGATTAACACTAATCGCACTATATTTAATTACCGGAATTTCGAATCTCGGACCCAACAAAAACCTCTCTTCTATCCTTCAAGAGACCCTCAATTCTTTCTTCATTCAAAACGCAGCGTAAAGGTAAAGCCTTTCCCTTTCCTCACATCTTTTTCGTTAATTTGTTTGATTTTTTTCATCATGCCATTGTTTCTGATGAATAAACCCATTTTTAATCTGAGCATGTTTGCTTGGTCCTTCATTGTGGTCTCTCTTGTGAGTCTTCATTGTTATTTCTGTATCTGCATCAACAATTTTGTCTATTTATAGCTCAACTTTAGGTAACTTTATTGTAAAGTATCAAAGCAAGAGGTCCTGTGTTGAATTATCCACATTTGTTTCTGGGTTTGGTTTAATTTTTTTGTTATTTGTTGTTTGAGATTTGGTGTTAACGACTTTGGTTTGCTATGATCTTTGGCTGTTTCCATGTATGAAATTTTAGACTTGAGAGCGTTTCTGAAACTCAATTGTAATAAAAATAATATTAGATCTTAAATGTTGTTATTGAGCATTTAATTTGGTTTGCTATATTCTTTGAATTTCCGGTTTTTTCTCTTTTACTGAATTATGGAAAAAAATGAATTTTATACATTACACTTGGAAAGGCAAAAATGTGGAGAACACTTTTTATACCTTCTTTCTGGTATTCTCTTATAATAAGGTTTTTTTCCTATTTTTCTGAGGATTAGATTGTTATCAATTTATAAAGATCGGTTACTAGAGCTGCATTATTGTTTTTGGTTCCAGGAATAGAAGTTGAAGTTCTAAGAGGAAGGTGATGGAGGATCGACATTCGGTTAATAGTCCAAGAAGAATATTAAGTTTTTCAAAGAGAAGGAGAGCAATTGTGTCATTTTTAGATCATGATGACAAGGCTTATTCTGGGTTTGGTCCTAAGACTTCTGAAGTTTATGGCTTTGTTGGATCCATTACCACGGTCGTCACTACAGGTGTTTGTAGTTCTTTCTATTGGTTGTTGCGTTTAATTATGAATTATTAGTTATGTTAGATTGTTGCATTTAATTATGAATCATTAGTTATGAAAAGTTGAAAACATGTTAAGGAAATCAAGAACAATAAAAATCTTGGAAAGATCAGAATTTGACTGCTTATGATATATCGAAATGTAAAGAAGATCCATTACTAGTTATTTCTGATGAGGTTTTGTTTGGAGCTCCTTGGATTTCTGACACACTTTGATCATTCTTTGTAAACAGTTCTTTTCTTGGTATGGGCATATGTTCCTCAACGCTGGTTACATGCAATTGGGATTTCTTACTACCCTAGCAGGTCAGTTGAATATTGAATCAGGTTACTACTAGACAAATTAAATTTTCAAACTCCCAAATGAATAAACCTTTAAACCTGTCCAGTACATGAATTGAAACTTGTGGAAGTAACTCATCTTCTTGTTGTGTGATTTTTTCATGGACTTAATTTGAAGTGTTATTGATCTGGTAATATTGACCATATAGGTTATTTTGTTTTTCAGGTATTGGGCGTTGGTGGTGCCAGCTTACGCGATGGTGACAGTAGTATTAGCACTATCTTTTTACATTGGCCTCAATTTCATGTCGGCTTCTTCATCAACTTCCTTAAATACAATGTTTGGTAAGTTGTGACCTCTGACTCTGCATCTCTAGCAATGTATTTTAGCTCTGCGTCTACTTGCCTGTACAGATTTCAAAGTCATGAACATAGATATAAACATTGTTTCAAAACATTTTAGCCTTCCTTCATGACTGCAATAGTACATTTTATGTAATCTTATGCTCTATTGATCTGCAGATGAATTCAGCAGAGAACCTTCAAATCCTGTTTCTTTAGCGGAGGGAGATGAGCAGCCAATTGAGCCCATCTCTGATATTGGCATCCACAAAATCAATGTTCTTATGTTTAATAATGGAAAATGATCATTTTAAATGCATATTTTGTTCAGTGAATTTATATTCTGTTCGTTATTTAATCCCCTTTGAGTACATTTTGAGAAAGTAAATATGGAAAATGAATTAACTTCACAAGCTTATAGCTGGAATTTTTTGTGTCCATTATGATCAAATACATAAAAGCAGTAATAAAACTAAAGACAAGGTGAACAACTACATTACCAAATTTTGATGGACAGTTGGAAGTTTTTCTTGAGTCATTTTATATAACTATCAATCATGAAAAAGGATTCCGCTCTAAACCCTTTTCTCATCCTATTGCATGTGAAAAACTCTAAAAATAACAATAAGAATTTGATCAGCTCCTGCAGAATAACTCCATGTATTTGGTGAGGATCAATGGCATTGCACGGCGAATCTCCATCTTCATGTGAAGTCGAGGACGCTGCAAGGAGAATCTCCATCTTCATGTGAAAAAGCCATACAGATATTAGAAAACAGCTAAAGTCACCATGTCGATGGACTAGCCAACATATTTGTATCGAACAACTTGTCACCCTAAAGATGGCAAAGTTTGAGTAAACATATAAGAGATATAGGAGAAATGAGTTGCCGAAAAGGGCTGGGCAGGAAACGATATATAAATTGTCATTCCTCCAGCAGACAACATTCCGCGGAAGTATATTTCTCCTCCTGGTTAAAGTTGAGCATAAAAAATTGGCATACCCATCGCTGCAACCACAACCATTTCCCATACATTCTCTGCTTAGATGTTGTATGGCTCAATATCAGGTTTAATTATCATCCCTTGCCATTACTATCAGTTGAACCCTCTTCTGAAAGCATTTTCTTCATTTTCTTATTCAGAGTTTTATCAAAGTTGCAGCTTGATATCGATAACACCTGGTTCAGCAAGACTGTCACTCCACACTCCTTTACGCGTGCATACCGAGGTTTGATTCTCTCTTCTAAACTGTAACCGAAATACTGAGGGAACTTTACCAGCTCTGACTTGTCATAGTCCATGGTCAAAAAGAACTCCCATTTGGGTATCAAGTTCTCTTTCAAGCTGAAAGTATACAAAGCTCCATATCTAGAAATCATGATCCCAATTTCCTCCATCCTGAATCCCCTCTCGATGAAAAATTCTGTCACAGGCTTAAGATTGGCCTCGATACTAAGACCAAGAATCTGTGGACATCGCTGGAGAAGAACGGGAATGTCAACTCCTAATGATCGGAAATACTCGGCTGTCGGTCGTAGCTTGTCTTCAACACTGTAACTTATAATGTTTGGGCACCGAGTTAAGATCTTACCTATGCTCTCGGCTGAGAGGCCCATCTCATAAAGGAAATCTACAGTTGACTTAAGCTTCTGCCTGCTATAAGTTAAAAGTGCGGGAAACCTGTATATAACTTTTGCCCACTGTTTCTTGTCCACACCCAAGTCTTCTAAGAATATCATGGTGGGTATTAGGTTTTCAGAGAGACTAATTCCACATAGTTGAGGCCTTTTAGTAAGAATTACAGGAATATCTGATTTAGGTACCCCAAGATCAAGAAGAAACTCAACGACAGGCTTGATTTTTCCCTCCAAACTGTAGTAGGCAAAAGCAGGAAATTTGCGTGTAATTAACTTGATCCGCTCAAGGTCCATGCCAAGCTCTATGAGGTAGAGAACTTGAGGGCGGAGATCTCCCTCAGGCCCTTCCTCACTCATTCGAGACACGGCTTTTAGCTTCTTGGAGTCAACAGTGGGATGGGATGGAGAAACTTGTGCCACTGGCTTTTCCTTAACGGGTGCATTAGGAAAGTTCTCAACTAATTCTACTAGAATGTTCCCATATTCTTCATGGAGAGTTTCAAGGTACGGTATAAGGGCATCCCTAATCTCAAGAGTTGTGAGCTCTCTTCCTGCAATGTCAATTAAAATTTGATAAGCTGGGGAGCCTGATAAGAGAAAGAGACACCAACAAAACGGTTGTCACAAAAAAAAGTAAAATGTCACAATCGAACCTACTAGATACCGAGATTTATGAACTGAATGGAGCCTTGAGACAAGATGGTCAATAAAAAGATCTGATTTATTGATGGTTCTTGCAGCAAAGGCCTTGCTCAGACCTTGTTTCTTCAAGAATAAGGTTAAGACAGCCTTGGCTTCTTCCTTTTCAGCTGCTAACAAGGTTGGAGACACTACTCTTAAGCTGAACGATCCATCTACCCCAGACTCAGCTGTCATTATATAAACACAGTGTGAGTAATACAAAACAAAAGAATATATACAAATGCACTAACTTTTAGGTTTATATGGAGGTAGGAACAGCACTAGAAAGACTGCTAGCATACCAAACTTTGCTTGGCAAAAGAAGAGCTTCTCAGGAAAAGTAGGTCGACTCCTGCAGAAAGATGAAAGGAAGTGAATGCACTGCTTAACAAAAACTGAGCAGAATAAAAAAAACTATAGAGAAATGGAGGATTGGAGATTAGAAGATTCTTAGTTCAACAAAACTTATCAAATGCAATTTACTTGCACTTCGGAGACTTCACAAATTTTCTACACTATCACACGACATAGGAAGTATTACTTAAAATTCCAAGACACTCTTATCTTTATGCATCTATAATATAATAAATAGGTATATATATATTGGACTCTGGAAAACACACTAAAATAAGACATACAAGTGTCTCATTCAATAACACTAGGACACAATGTTGATCCATGATCTTATCTTTAATTTTCCCTTCACCCACCACAACTCTCATATCTTCTTGTTGGCACCAACTCAACCAATAGGTTTATTGCATGCAACGAATTAGACAAGCTCTGTTCTAATTCTATCCTAATGTCTACAGCATTCATTTAATTCTACTCGGAAAATACATTCTGATGACTCCAAAAGCACCCTTAAATGTATGATAAAGCTTTGATAAGAGCACTAAAAAAAATAATTAAATGAAAAATCTAACAGTGCTTCACGGGAATGCACCCTTCAAAGAACTTTTCAAGACCTATCCAGCACTAAAAAAAAGTGCTTTCGCCAAGCTTTTTCCAGTAACAAAAACATTCCAGAAAGCACCCCAAATTCCCCCTCCCAATGCATTTGAATTAGAGGTGTGGCAACTTTAACAGTGAGTGACATCTCAAAACCTAAAATAACAAAATCAAATCAATCATGCAGCTATCTTAACCACCTCTAACAGTGCTTCCCAAAGAAGCACTCATGTAAAGTATTTTTTCAAGACCCAAAAACAGCTTCTGTCCACCAGCAGATAAACAAAAAAAAAAAAGTGCTTTTGCAAGAGAAAAAGCACAGTAAACACTCCCAAGTAAACCCTAAACTCTCCATTTCAAACCATTTGAATCAGAAATCTATCAACCTAACCTAAACTAAACTATGTATGACATCTCAAAACACTAAAATAACAAAATCAAAATCAAAATCAAGCATGCATCGTTTCTCCAAATACCTATACCTTTTAACTTCAAATCATAACAACTCCAAATATAAACACATGCTACAATATTAATAAATAAAAAATAAAAAATAGAAACTACCTTGTAATTGAGAATGTCCCTTTAAAAATAGAAGAGAACTCTGAAGATTGAATTGCACAAAGGGCCTTCATCTTCAACTTCAAGAAAAAAACACAAACCTGCATAAAAGCGAAAAATTTAATGTTAAAGTTAAAATCGTTAGATAAATGGTCTGAACCACCATCAAAATCAAAAAAAAAAAAAAAAACAACCCAGAAACCAAATTCTTCTAAGCCACACATAAAGAACTTAAAACTGAAAGAAGTGATGATATCTGGCTCAACAAGCTCAAAAGACTAGACATTTCATGTTAAAATTAAAATCTTTACATAAATGGACTAAACCTCCATCAAAATCAAAAAACAAAAGCAACCCAGAAACCAAATTCTTCTAACCTACAGATAGAGAACTTAAAACTGAAAGAACTGATGGCTCTAGAAGCTCAAAGAATAGAAATTTTCTGTTAAAGTTAAAATCTTTACATCAATGGACTAAACCTCCGTCAAAATTAAAAACAAAAAAACAAACACAACCCAGAACCTAAAGAATTTAAAACAGAAATAAGTGATAATGTGTGGCTCAACAAGCTCAAAAGACTAGACATTTCGTGTTAAAATTAAAATCTTTACGTAAATGGACCGAACCTCCATCAAAATCAAAAAACAAAAGCAACCCAGAAACCAAATTCTTCTTAGCCACACATAGAGAACTTGAAACTGGAAGAACTGATAATACTTGACTCAACAAGTAACAAGAACTGAAAGAAAAAAAAAAATCAGAATGCGGATCTCACAAGCAATGGAAGACGGGGTTTGATTCTGCAGCAGTAGCAGAACTGTTCACTTGAGTTCACCGAGAATGAAGAAAAGATTTTTTTCAATGGAGGGTTTTATATCCACTGGCTAATCCACTTATCTTGATATTCTTGTTGTATGTATTTGCTGCCGAATGTTATTGGTCAAGACTCAAGAGCCTCATGGCAATAGTGACAATGACATGTTGAACCATTTGCTTTCTCTTTTTTCTCTATTCTCTTCCCTCTTTTCTCTTTTCTTTTTTAAATAATTTAGAAATTTCCGGCCTCCTCTGATGAAACGAGTTCGAAACTGAAAACCCTCCGTTAAGATTTTTGGATATATTTATCTGAAGGTTTTGACTTCAATCCATTTAGATTACTGATAGGTGTGGCTACTCTCGACTCATTGAAATGATTTTGCTGACTATTAACTTTAATTGAGATGTGCACAAACTGATTTCGACATTCTAGTTATAAAAAAAAAAAAGATAATAATAAGTAAAAGAGTTCGAAATTGAAATCCCTTCAACCTTAGTCATTTGGTTATTGAATCCACGCTTTATTATCTTAACTAATTCGAAGCTATGTGATATCTTAGCATTCAATATAGTTAGGATTGAGTTTCATCTAAGTTAGACCGCTTTGGGTTTAACCTATTTAAAGGTGGAAAAGTAACCCGCCCGACCCGGCCCGCGGCGGGTTACATGTTTTAGCGGGCTGGGCTCAACTCGCCCGCCAACCGGCCCGCCAATTAAGGGAAAGTGGTGCCCGGCCCACCCGCTTCACTAACTAACCCGCCGGGTTAGGCACATCGCCGCCAAGGGTTAGCCCGATTTTTTTTTGTGTTTTTTTTTTGTTTTTGTTTTTTTAATTTATCTTTTCAAATAAATAATTATGAATATAATTGTTTTTAGTTAACTTTTCAAATATCAATAATTCAATTCAATTCAATTTTTTTTTTTTTAACATTTCAAATATTAATTCAATTTTAATACAATAAAATTGTAATATAAGAAAAATTAGACTTATTCATTTATCAAAAAATAAAATAAGAAATTACAACAATTATTGCCTCGTTAAAAACCTCACCAAGAAAAACCCAATGGGAGAAAAACTTGATAAAGAAAAAAGAGTACAATAATTGACAATTAATTTACAAATTACATTTTACAAAACAACTAAATTGGGGGTGGTTCACTAGGACCTCCCTCATCAGTATCATCTGTATTACAAAATTGAAATGATTCTATTAAAGCATTGTCGATAACCTCGTATTGATCTTGATGGCGCGATCGTTCCCAATCTCGAAGACATGTGAGGACTTCAATCATTTTTGGAGCAAGGTTAGTCCTCCTTTCATTTAAAATCCTTCCACTTGCACTAAATGTTTGTTCGGATGAGACGGTTGAGACAGGAACAGCGAAAACATCCAAGGCAAGTCTTGATAATACCGGAAAAATACATTTTACGGCTCTCCAATACTCTAAGAGATCAAAGTGACCTGTTGAAAACATTTCGGGGGTTGCCAAATATTGTTGAAGTTCATTACTCTGCGACTCCATGGAGGACGGCATATTAGTTGTTGTTGTTGTTGGTGGTGGTGCGTCTGAAGAGGAGGCTGCGCCTGCGTCTGTGCTTCGAACTCGGGTCCTCTTCGGCCTATTCAGTGCATTCCAAGAGAATAAGTCTTCATTTGTTTCTTCACTCTGACTTCTCGGATATTTCGCCTCTTTGCATTGTGGGTTCCCATACTGTTTTCATATTGGAAATATACTTCGAAAAGACTATTTTTTACCTCTCCTATTTGATTGATATATGATTCGTTTTGTAAATTTTCACTTAAATTGTCAAGACCATTTTCTAAACGTGCTAATTTAATTCTAGGATCAAATATAGCACCTAAACAATAAAGAAAAGGAACGGGTCTCCAATATTTCAAAAAAAAAAATTTCCATTGCCTTTATTGGTGCATGTAAAATTTCATCATCTTTGTTTTTTTGTAAATAACTCGGAAATTTTTATAATTGCATGTATTACCAATGGACTAGTAGGGTAATACACACCAGAAAGTTGTAAAGTGGCTTGGTAAAAACATTTGAGAAAAGAATGAAATACTTTAGCTATCTTCCAATCATTTTCTACCAAATGATGAGGACCTCTATTATTTGCTACAAAATAACTAATTATATTAGCATAAGGTAAACATGAATCAAGCATTAAATAAGTACTATTCCATCTAACGAGCATATCTAATGCAAAAGTTCTAGGAGACATATTTGATTTTATACAAGCTTCTTGAAATTCAACATTTCTTTTATTACTACTAGTAATCCAAGCTAAAGATTCCCTAATTCTATCAATATTTTTTTAATTGTTTTCATACCACTTTTCACAATTAAATTAATAACATGACATGCACAACGTTGGTGAAAAAAACTTCAAATTATTATATAAAAGATAATTATTTTGAAAAAAATTCTATAGCTTTACTATTAGAACTTGCATTATCTAAAGTTAAACTTATCACTTTATCAATAATATCATAATCTTCTAAAATTTCAATAATTTTATTATAGATTTCTAAACCACTATGATCCACATCCATTAATCTAAATCCTAATAAAGATTTATTTAATTTAAATTCATTATCAAAATAATGACTAGTCACACAAATATAATCTTGTTTAGCTCTACCACTCCAAATATCGTGATTAAAGCCACACTAATATGACAAGTATGAAATTTATTTTTTAATTCTAATTTCATTTTTTTAAACAATTTTATTAAATCATTTCTAGTTGCAGTTTTAAAATAACTTTTAAATTCTGGAAAAAAATGAATTTTGAACAAATCTTTCAAAATATTTATCTTACGCCATATTAATAGGTTGATCGGATGCGGCAATATATAAAGCTAATCGTTCCCTATATACATCAGAATTATAACGCCACGTAGTACCCATATTAGTTATTTGAGTTTGATTGCTTTCTCTATTTCCATGTTGATTAATATGTTTATTAGCATGCCTTTTTAAAGTACTAGTACCATTACTAATCACTTTATAAACATTTGCACAATATTTGCATCTTGCTTTCTTGACTTGAACGCCATTTTGTCTCGTAAAACTTGTCGAAATGCGCCCAAGCGTCGATGTGTGTCTGTTTCGCTTTCGGCGGCTTGATGATCCCGCCTCGGCTTGAGATGAAGTTGGGACGGGGAGGACGACGATTACGAGGACGACTTAGAACCACCGCGCCGTTGGAATCGCGCCATATTTTGAGGTGTATCGGATTGGATTGGGACGGTGGGACTATTTGAATCTCCCGCATTCATAGTAAAATCATGGGACTAGGACTAGGATAATAGTTTTCTTCCTCATTGAAATTGATGGGAGAGAAATATCTATCCATTGTAGACTTGTAGTTGAAAAAAAAAATGATGTAGAAGAAATAAAAATTAAAGAAAGAGATTTGGAATATGGAAATTGGAAATATGAATGGAAAATTGCAAAACCTAATAAAAATTAAAATAAGAGCAAATTGATAACAAAAAATATTAAGAGAATAAATGAATAATTGAGACTTGAGAGTTGAGAGAATAGAGAATATGAGAAAATGAGAGAATTTGAGTTGTGAGAAAAATATGAGAGTTTAGGTCCAATTTATAGAAAAAAATAGGGAAAGAAAATGACGAAAAAGACCCCTCCAACGGCTATAAAACGGCTAGATTTCAAGGGTAAAAGTGTAATTAAAAAAAATAAAAAATATTTACATTTTTTTTTCGCCAACCGCGGTTGGGTTGGCTGTTAACAACAACCAACCCGTGGGCCTTGGCAATAGCCTAACTCCGCCAAGAATCCGCCGGGTTGCGGGCCTCTTGCAAAGAGGACAAATTAGCAACCTTCGGGCGGGCGCGGTTACCCTTGTGTAACCCGGCCCGCCCGAGGGTTGCTGGCGGGTTGGGCTCAACCCGGCCCGCCATTAAGGCGGGCCGGTTTGAGCCCTCTTTTTTACGGGCCGGGTTAGGGTTAGCCCGCCTAACCCGGCCCATTATTTCCACCTCTAAACCTATTATCCATCTTCAAATAACAAGCTCAAATTTAAACTCTGAGTTTTTAACATAGTTCAAGTTTTAAGTTTAAATATATTAGATTTAAAATTGTTTAAATAATATTACATAATATAACTCAAAATCCATCTAATTTCTCAGCCTACTATAAGGTCTAAAATAATTATACATTTATTTGCTTTGTTAAGTGGGTAAGAAGAATATTCAAGAACAATACAATATATTAAACTTTTATCAAGTTTGTATGAAATAATGAGACTGTATATAAATGGAAATAATACTACTTTTATGGTAAAATATAACTTAAA
>CM047740.1:3995264-4021969 GCA_026225825.1 Pistacia integerrima | reverse complement strand
CTTAAGGCTTCATTCTGTTCATAAATCTCGGTATCTTGTAGGTTCGATTGCAATATGTACTGGTTATTTTTGGCTATTGTTTTCTACGTGTTTTTGTTTCTAATTCCGATTTTTCCCACTAATCAAAATTTGCTTGCCATACAAGAAGAGAGCTCACTACTCTTGAGATCGGGGGACACCGATGAGCAACTAGGGAGGTGGTCTACCGTAGGAAGGGTAGAGGTGAGAAGTAGAGGAATATTTGTTATGCAAGAGGTTAGGACTTGTTGTGGGAGGACAGGGTGGCTTAATGAGATTGGATGGAAGAAGAATTCGGTTAGGAGCAAAAAGGTGTCGGGGAGGAATAAAAGGGAGGGAGAGAAGGAATTGAGGATATTCGAGAAAAGAAGGTTAAGGCTTAGAAGGGGAGGTGGTGATCCTCGAAGTTCAGTCTTATCTTTATTTGTTTCTTTATTGTACTTAGCATTATTCTTAATTGTTACTTGTTCATTGGGTTGATGATAGAACATGATCTTTGGATGTATTGTTCTATTTTGATATCAATATAGAAAGTTATTTCCTTTTCTTATCTGTGACTATTGATTATGAACTGGAATTGGATAGAATTGTCTTATGTTACTTGGTGAATTCTTTGGTCGGTGTTCTATCAAGTGGTATTAGAGCACTAGTTTTTGGGTAATTGTCGTGACAAGAATGGATTCTAGAATGGATAATGTTGAGAGAGAAGTTACAATGTTAGGAGTTGAAATGAGTACTATCCGAGAGTGTTTGGTTGAGATACAATCCTCGGGTGCAAAGAAAGGACGAAGAAGAAGGTGGCGAGAACAGAGATGCGCTCATCGGAAAATGTTCGTTCTCACCAAGTAGAAAATCCTAATAGAGCTAGTGGTCTGGTAATAGTAGCCAAAATCGTAGTAAAATGGGAGGACGAAAATTGGAAATGCCAATATTTTCCAATGAGGACCCTACGGATGGATTTTTAGAGTAGAGCATTACTTCAACCTTAAGGAAATATCGAAGAAGGGAAACCGACAACGATGGTTGTCTATGTGGAGAAGTGAGGCCATAAACTGGTTCGAACTCCAACAAATTCGTGGGCCATGTTTCAACTTGCACTACTCTAGAGGTGTAGTGGATCATATGAGCATAATCTTTATGAGTCCTTAATGACGATGAAACATACCGGTTCTTGGAGGTCGAATTTCGTTAGCGAAGTGATGGCTACACTTTTGGTAAAGGTGAAGGAAGAAATATTACAGTGCTTTTGTTAATGGGTGAAGATTGAGATTAGAGTGAAGTTCGTTTAGCCTAACCCAACTCTCTAATTCAAATAATTGAATTGGCCCAAAGAATAGAGGACATAAATCGAGGCCTTAGAGGAAGCCCGATTAGGAGCAAATAAACTTACATGCGTGAATGCTCCTCGGTTTTCATACGGGTTCAACACCCATGGATCTAGAAATCGACCCGACCCATTGATAACTAAAAATTCCCAAATGCATCGAATCCCCAAAATCGACCCATATTTCCAATTTCAATCGACAAACACATGAATCTTCAATATAGAGTTCGTCGACCAATTACTCCCCACGCGAACCTACGTCATCTTTTCGACCCTTTGAGTGAACGACTTTTTAATGAAAAAGAGTTCCCATTTCAAGGATGATAAACGTAGGAATTCAAAAGAAAAAAGAGAAGGGCCTTTGTTTTAGATGCGATGGTAAGTTCTTTCCTGGATACAAGTGTGGTGAAAAACGTTCTAAATCATCTTAATTGATGAAGAGGAAGATGAACCAAACTCGATTGGTGGTGGAGAAAGCTTGATCGAACCCTGAGATTGAGCAACAACAGGGAAAATGTCGAACTCTTTCTTAGCTCGGTCTTTGGGATCAATGGTCCAAAGACAATGAAGCTTAAAGGGTAAGGAATTGATTGTATTGATTGATAGTGGGGCTTCCCACAATTTTATCGCTTCCCGAGGTGGTTAAAAGGTTGGGAATATCGGTAGTAGGAACTCGGTTTTTGGGGTCGAGTGGGTGATGGGTATGGCGTGAGGTGTGAAGGAGAGTGTAGAGATGTTTGTATGGAGCTACAGGGGTTACAATCGTTCAAAACTTCTTTCCAATTGACATGAGTAGTGTTGATCTTGCTGTTCGGGAATTGCATGGTCGAGTCCGGAGACATTAGGTGAGACAATCACTAATTAGAGAAAGCAAACAATGGGGTTTAAATTAGGAGATCGAGACGGTTAGTACGTGTGGGGATCCATCACTTAACAAAACCACGGTGTCTCTCAAAGCTATGATTAAGGCATTGCAATGTGAAGGGTAGGGTTGTTTGATAGAGTTTGGACATATTCGAGACCACGTGTATTCGACACGGTGTGAAGGAAATGAGGATATTGATGATCGATTCTTTGGATGTGTTGAAGAAATTTAGTCAAGTTTTTGATCCACTTCTGGGTTACCATCTCCAGTCGAGAGACCACACCATTCAATTAGTTCCGGGAACTCAACAACCAAACCTTAGACCGTATAGGTACCCTTACTATCAGAAAAATGAGATAGAGCGCATTGTCAAGGAAATGTTGGCCTCTCGGAATTATAAAGCCGAGCATCGGTCCATTCTCAAGTCCTATTTTATTGGTGAAGAAGAAGGATGAGGGGTGGAGATTTTGTGTGGATTATAGGGCGCTTAACGAGGTGACAGTTCCGGACAAATATTCGATTCTAGCTATTGATGAGTTATTTGATGAGTTAGAAGGGGCACCCGTGTTTTCTAAGCTCGATTTGAAGTCGCTATCATCAAATCGAGTTAAACCAGAAGACACACACAAAACAACTTTTCGAACACACGAAAGGCATTATGAATTTCTAGTTATGCCCTTCGGCTTAACCAATGCACCACCACCTTTCAAGCAAGAATGAATGATGTCTTCAAGCCGTATTTAAGGAAGTTTTTCTTAGTTTTCTTTGACGACATATTGATTTACGTAGGGAGATGGGCGAGCATGCTAGGTATCTAAGCATTATCTTACGATACTATTAGATAATCAGGTTGGTGGTCAATAAGAAGAAATGCTATTTCGAACAACAACGATTAGAATATTTGGGGGCATGTGGTCTCGGCTAAAGGAGTGGTAGTTGACCCCTCAAAGATAGAGAGCATTACTAAGTGGCTGGAACCAAGAGACATTAGGGCACTCTAAGGCTTTCTTGGTTTGACGGGATATTATCGGACGATTTGTTCGAGATTATGGGAAGATAGCCCTCCCACTCACCGCTCTATTAAAGAAGGATTCATTTGTGTGGAGTACAGAGCTCAAAGTGCTTTTGAAGAATTAAAAAGACTTATGACATTGTTCCATCCTCCAAATGCCTAATTTCACTCAAAGAATTTATCATAGAGACCGATGCTTTCGGAAGTGGTTTAAGGGCTATGTTGATGCGAAGGGGCAACCTATTGCCTTTCTCAAGAAAGGTTTGTCTCTAAACTCCAAACTGAAATCTTTTTATAAACGTGAATTAATGGCTATAGCTATGGTTGTGCGAAAATGGTGCCATTATCTTTTGGGAATACGTTTTGTTTTTCGGATGATTAGCAAAGTCTTCACTTTTTAACCGACTAAACCGTTGAGTGAGAATCGAAAAAATGAATTATCAAGTTATTGGGGTTAGATTTTATAATTCAAGATAAACCTCGGCCATAGAACAAGGCGGAGAAGCTCTCTCTACAATGCTCAAGTTGTAGAGCATCATGCTCTTTCTATGAGTTTCTTTCTTGGGTCTAACCTTTAGAAGATGCCATTCAAGAAGATGACAAAGGTTACGCAGATCATGCAACAACTTTTGATCGACCCAAATAGCCATCCTCATTTTAGATTGGTGGGGACGACATCCTCTGTACCATGACAAGCGGTGGTGCCTAAATCTAGACCTCATATCCAAGAAATATTACATGAGTTTCATGCCTCGCCCATTAGGGGCCATTTGGGTTTCTTTTGGACATATAAACACATCACAAATGTGGTGTTTTGGGAGGGGATGAAGAAAGATATTAAGGAGTTTGTGGACGCTTGCACCATTTGCAAACAAAACAAATACAACGCCTTGAGCCCAACGGGTTTGCTTCAGCCACTACCTATTCCTAACCAAGTGTGGGAAGATGTCTCTATGGACTTTATCATGGGGCTTCCCAAGGCTCATGGTGTACATACAATTCTGGTAGTTGTTGTTAGTAAACGGTCCCGTATACGCATCGGAAACTAAAATAAAATAACAGGATCGTTTACAAGAGCCAAGATCAAGGGTATGATTTTAACAATTTATATTAAATAAAATCTGCATAAATTTACAACATGAGTTAAGAGAAACAAACGCACGTTGAAGGCTCCTCCAAATTTGTCGTCGAACGCTTTTGCTACCGATCCAAGTGTAGGATCGAACTGCGTAGTCCACACGAAGACAATCTTAAAAAGAACCAAAGAGGGATTTGCTAGATCCTCTTTGGCTTCAAGATTAAGAAGAAGTCAAAATCAATTGAATTGATTTTAGGCAATGGTGTTATTGCCGTGGGAGAGGCAAAAGATTGGGGAAATCTTGTGTGTATATTGGTTTTACAAAGAAAAACTCACTTAATTAAAAAAATCACACACTTTTCTTTTTATACTTAAAAACAATTTGCCCTAATCCCATACGGAATAGGCTTGGGCTCCAACCCAAACGCCCCATGTTGCCAAACACTCCCAATCTGATTTATTTTAATTTCCATCATTATCTCAATTAAAATCAGTTAATATATATATTTAAATATATATTAACATTTAACAATAATGATAATATATTTAAATATGTGCGAACACACATTTAAACGTAATTTCACTTATTTAATTTTTCTAACAAATTAAATAAAGGCTACGACCTCAGCAAATTTAATTGCCTTTGTGAAATTACCAAAATACCCTTTTGCCTTAAAAAGACGAAAACGCCCTTCTTTCTTCTTGCATCTTAAATTGTCTTCTATGTGTGTGACCCTTAGGCTCCTCATCATATCGGCGATGTACTGATGTTGCGATTAACACCAATTAATCGTCTCACTAATACAGACCAAGATTGGCCCCTATGAAGGCATCATAGGCCACCCGATAGATTCGGATTCACAAAGTAGCTACGTCAGCGATATGGTTACCGTGCAATTCGATCCTTTCATCATACGTTATCTCGGACGAGGCGAAGGCATAGAAGTAGTGTCAACCTTCGGTTACTCTCGATATTATTTATTCGATTCGGACCAATGACCGTATTATAAACCTGGATAGAGCAACAACTCAATCCCACTGTGGCCGCTTTAGTGTCATTGCCATATACTGAATTGCGCCGTGAGATAACTTTCTCCCATACCCGGGAGTGATAAATCCTCTGTCAATCCACCATAGTCTTGATACACTTCTTGATGCAGGCCAATCACCACCGTATTGACACCGAAAAGAAGCTGCGTTAGGCTAGTGTCAAACTACACCAATCGGTGCACAAGGCACTCCGGTGATCTCAAGTCTAAGGATCACATGCACCACCATTCGTTAGAGGATTTGTTCCATAGACACCGGGGTTACCATCCATATGGAATCCTCTCGGGTGGGTCTGCAGACTGAACTTGTTGTGGTGTAATCGCCTACAACAAACACCCATGTGTTGCACCAGGTTGTCACCAAACAACCTTGACAAGTGAGATCAGTCAACGGCCTTTCGCCGGGGTCGTTCAACACTATGATAGCCTTACCGTATTATCGTGCCCTTAGTTCGAATAATACTGGGGCTACGACGTTTCTAGAATGGCCACCATATGTGCTCATAGGGTTCTCACTATCAAGATTTGAAACACTTGATACCCTCGTCACGGCTCTACCATTCTAAGGACATATATCAATACATATTGCAATAATAATGGTTTACGCGATATAGAATAAAAAAGCCTTTTATTGATTAATGAACATTATTACAAAGAGTCAATTCTACAATAATTGATTGGCTCTAGGGCATCTACTCTAACAATCTCCCACTTGCACTATAGCCAATCATTCATGCCCTCAACACCGAATGACACAAGTGCCGCACTATAGCTCATTCATGCACTCAACATTGAATGATCCAAGTGCCCATCATGCTTCGCTTCAATAGAAACTTTAATAGTGGGTTGTTAGGTATTCGCAAATCGCACATTCCTTTCATATCGATCCTTGATCGATTGAATCAACTAAGTAAGTGTTTGGATTTCGGTGAGACCGTGATTGCTCACCATAACAATGGCTCCATTGTTATCGCAGACAACTATCTTGGATTAGCAATGCTTGAAATCACATCAAGTTCAAGAATGAACTTCTTGATCCAAAGCTTACATGCATTAAAAATGCGGTACACTTAGCATCAATTGTAGAATCCACCTGCGGTACACCAATTTGAGCTCTTGCGCTCCACTGCGATTATATTGAGACAAAATGTGTAATCCCAAATTGTGAACTATAATCATCCTTTTCCCTGTTTGGAAATAGCGTCCATTGTATTCTCTTACGGTGAGCTCATCTTTCTTCCATAATCCAAGAATATATATTCTTAAGCCCTTTTCAAGCACTTAAGAATGTCCATTGACACTCACCCAGTGTCATTCACTTGGATTTAGTTGATATCTTCTACTAGTGCTGAATGCACATAAGACATCAATCTAAGTACATAACATATTGCTCACTTGAGCCTGATTGACATCCACTACAAATGCTGAATGCACATTAGATATCAATCTGAACATATAAGATGGATCCACTTGCTAAAGCATGTGGGATCCTCTTCATTCTATCTCTCTCATTGTGTGGTTAAAGACACATATCTCTACGAGATAGACACCATATGCCATCGAAGAAATCCCTTCTTGGATTTTTCTATACTGAATGTGTTCAGTACCTTGTCTATGTACTTTGACTTAGTTTGAGCAACCTACACGATCTATCACGATAGATCTTTATTCCAAGGATGTAGGTTGTTTCCCCTAAGTCCTTCATGGAGAAGCACTTGGATAACCAAGTCTTTACCGACTGCAAGTTCGGTATATCATTCCCGATCTATTGTATGTCATTGACATACAACACTAGGAATGCTACTGCGCTCCCACTCACTTTCTTGTAAACACAGGGTTCATCTTCGTTCTTGATAAAACCAAATTCTTTTATGGCTTCATCAAAACGAATGTTCCAGCTCCTTGAAGCTTGCTTGAGTCCATAAATGGATCTCTGTAACTTGCATACCTTATTGGTTTGACTATCAAGAACGAAACCATCAGGTTGTGTCATGTACACATCCTCCTCAAGGTTTCCGTTCAGGAAAGCAGTTTTGACATCCATTTGCCAAAACCTATAGTCATGATATGCAGCAATTGCAAGCATAATCCGGATGGATTTAATCATGGCAACCGGCGAAAAGGTTTCTTCATAGTCAATGCCATGAATTTGTTTGAAACCTTTGGCAACCAGCCGTGCTTTATAAGTATGCACGTTGCCATCCATGTCAGTCTTCTTCTTGAAGACCCATTTACACCCTATGGGTTTTACCCCTTCAGGTGGTTCCACCAGAGACCACACTTGGTTCTGGTACATGGAGTCCATCTCAGATTTCATGGCTTCAAGCCATTTAATGGAATCTGGATCCGATTTGTAGGTTCTGGATTCCTCGTCTTGGTAGACCAGTACGTCACCATATTGAGTCATGAGATAATCGTATCTCTCGGGCTCATGGCGTACTCTCCCAGATCTACGTAGCTCCTGTGCTACCTGAGGTAGTTCACTTTGATCCACAAGTTGTGGAGTAACCTCCTCATGATGCTCAACCACTTCTTGTGGCACATCATCCCGTCCTTCGTCTAGTATATCTTGTGGTTCTAGAACTTCATCGAGTTCTACTTTTCTCCCACTAGTACTTCTTAGAAAATATTCATTTTCTAGGAAGACACAAGATCGAGCAATAAAAATTTTGCGCTCTTCTAGGTGGTAGAAATAGTATCCTTGGGTCTCCTTTGGATACCCCATAATATACATTTACAGGATTTTGGGCCCAGCTTGTTCGAAGTCAATTTCTTAACATAAGCTTCGCAACCCCAAATCCTTAGATAAGACAAGTTGGGCTTTCGCCCCCTCCATAGCTAATATGAAGTCTTATCTACAGACTTTGACGGCACACGGTTCAAAACGTGAGTCGCAGTCTCTAGGGCATAACCCTAGAACGATGTAGATAAATCACTAAAACTCATCATGAACCTAACCATATCAAGTAAGGTCTTGTTCCTCCTTTCCGACACTTCTTTGTGTTGGGGTGTATAAGGAGGAGTGAGTTGTGATACTATCCCACATTCCTTCAGGTATGTTTAGCTCAACTTGCCAAAGTTGGCATAGTAGTCATTTCGAGATTATCCTTATTGTCTTTCTTAAGAACATATTATTATGAAACAGTTCCATAAAGAATATTATTTATACTCAAGGACAATAATCCATTAGTAAACTAATATTCTCATTTGTCCTATGTGGACACAGAAATATATAATTTCTAGAAACTGAAGAAAAACCATAATAATCCACAAGTTCCAAGAAACAAGTTCATCGGCTAAATCAGACGATAAGATCCTCTGAAACAAATGTAGCAACACGTGCTTCATTTCCAACTGGTAGGTCCACCTCTCCCTCGGCGAGCAATCTACTCTACCGTAGTTCCTACACATCAATCAAATGTGAGTACCACATCTTGTGTCAACTAGATGTTTACGGGAGAAGTTAATCTCAATAACATACCTGACGAAGAAGTAACATTCTTCTTCCCTTTTGCTAGGAAGGCCTTGCAATGTTTCCTCCAGTGACTGGGATTCCCACAGTGAGGACAAACACCTTTCCTTTCGCAACAGTTCTTTCCATCGACTTCTGAGCCCTTTCCTTTCCTTTTCACTTGAGTTGGCTTCAACCAACGTCAATGTTTCTGACATTTTCATGCCTGACTCAGTAGTCTTCAACAAATCCAGAAGCTCGGAAAGGGTATTCTTCTTATCTTCCTCAATAAAGTCATAGACAAATTGAGAATAAGAATCTGGCAAAGATTGTAATATTAGGTTTATCGCTAAACCTTCTAAGTCCACATCCCAAAATCTCAAGCTTGTTCATACACTCGATCCACTTGAGTATATGATCGCCAATTTTGGTACCCTCTTCCATCCTACATCTGAATAACGATCGAGACACCATATGCTTCTCATTTCTTGAAGAAAATGAAGAATAGAAGCTAAATCCATTTTTCTGCATCTCTGCATGATAATGGTGCCATTGATGCAAGCACAATGTATCTAGTCATTTCTGCTTTTGCATCATGTGTATGCTTCACATATACATACCCAGTCTCATGGATAGAACTATCAGCAGGCTCTAGTGATAGAGCTTGCTCAATGGTGTATAATCTATCGCTTGGATGAAGTATATTATTTATACTTCTATACCACAACGAAATTTTCACCATTCCATTTCTCTCCCGATTCGATGATTTGTCGCAGTTGATGTTGGGATCATTTTGCTCAAATTTAAGTGAATCTACAAGTGCGGAAAAAGTAACCGTTATTACCATGTTCATTATTATTGTTTAATATGGTCTTTTATTAAACGAAGCTCCCACTATTTTACTCAAGCCAATAGCCCTCACTATTAACTCGGGAAAGCCCGTTGACTTTCCTAGTGGACCGAGATCCCATCCTGCCCATTTCAAACCTTCGCTTTGGCGAACAAGCCAAAATGAGTTGATTAGGTAGGCCAACAAACTCAATCCACACCGTTGATAGCTCCCACTATCAACCTCAAATGTGAGAAAGCCAACAAGCCAATCACACAATCCAATGGGACAAGACATGCCATCGTCCTTAAGTGTGATTCTCGGTATCGAAGAGTGGACACTACATGTCACCACGTACACACAATATGTGTACTGCTCTACTATGCCTATGACGCGTGTTTATCAACCTTCGCTTTGGCGAACAAGCAAAACCGTCATTTTAAGTCGACCCATCACCATTAAGGAAAACTCCAATGCATTTTAACCTCCCACCTTTGGTAGAAGTGTACCCTTCGCTTTGGCGAACAAGGTTTCACGAACAGGGTGGTTTGATTAAAACCATGGTGATGGAAGGCTTTCGTGACTTAATATACTTTAATTGAGGGTTTTGTTATTTAATGTCTCACCAAATTATTATCTTTGTTAGAATGACATTGTTTGGCATGTTATCAAACATTCAACCTTAGCATGCATTCTAAACAAAATTAAACGTGCCGGTACATGGCCCAACTAAAACCGATTTCCTCGAGCCTAGAGGAATCGGTGGGTCACCTAGGGGTCCTGTAATAAAAATCTTGAGTCTTCAAGTATGGTTGCTTCGTCCCTTTGCTCAGCTTCAAGTACATTACAAAAATATCTTTCTAAATTTACAATAAATAATTATACAAATTCTTTACATCAATAAATTTAGAAACCTCGATTTACATTCGAGGGGAATTAGATGAGAAGAGAATATACATCGAGAAGAGGAGAAAGGCAGACACGCAGCCCTATTTAATAAAAATACAACCATACATACCCAAAAATAATTAAAACATTCACCCTTAGGTCTAAGGCTCATGTACCGGGCACCATGCAATATACAAACAAGTACAAAGCATACATTTCAAAAACAATCAATTTCTGAAATTTGTGGGTTAATTACAATTTACCCCCGATAATTTGCGATTTACGATTTGGTCCAAAAGTTTTGAAACTTTGCATTTTACCCCCTGCACACTTGGAAGTGCGCTCGCTGCAGCGATGAGTTAGATCGCCACGGCGTGCATTGGTTTTGGTACACGCGACGTCCAAGGACGATCGCCGCGGCGATGGGTTATATCGTCGCGGCGGAGCTCATATACGCCTCGTCCCAAAGGGCGATCGCCGTGGCGATGAGTTATATCGCCGCGGCGACGACGATCGCTGCGGCGATGGATTATATCGCCATGGCGTAGAGTACACTGATCAGAGTCTGGATCTGTTCATACAAAGAACCAAAAACACTCTAACCTTAGATTTTTGCAATCAATCAAACACATTGATCTCAACAAAAATCCATCATGCATTAAACCAAACCAGCAGATCATCAACAAATTAAATTAATCGATTAATCAGTTTTTAAAACATATTTCAAGACAGATTTACGCAGATTCAATATGGCAACATATTATCATCAAATACATGTTATCAACCATACACATAAAAATTGTAAAAGGTTAGCATTAGGCTGATACCCTTTGTTAGTAAACGATCCCTGATATATTAATTTTTCGTGACCGTTTACTAACAGTGGTATCAGAGCCTAGGGTACTGAATTTTAACAATTTATATTAAATAAAATCTGCATAAATTTACAACATGAGTTAAGAGAAACAAACGCACGTTGAAGGCTCCTCCAAATTTGTCGCCGAACGCTACCGATCCAAGTGTAGGATCGAACCTGCGTAGTCCACACGAAGACAATCTTAAAAGAACCAAAGAGGGATTTGCTAGATCCTCTTTGGCTTCAAGATTAAGAAGAAGTCAAAATCAATTGAATTGATTTTAGGCAATGGTGTTACTGCCGTGGGAGAGGCAAAAGATTGGGGCTGCTGTGTGTATATTGGTTTTACAAAGAAAAACTCACTTAATTAAAAAATCACACACTTTTCTTTTTATACTTAAAAACAATTTGCCCTAATCCCATACGGAATAGGCTTGGGCTCCAACCCAAACGCCCCATGTTGCCAAACACTCCCAATCTGATTTATTTTAATTTCCATCATTATCTCAATTAAAATCAGTTAATATATATATTTAAATATATATTAATATTTAACAATAATGATAATATATTTAAATATGTGCGAACACACATTTAAACGTAATTTCACTTATTTAATTTTTCTAACAAATTAAATAAAGGCTACGACCTCAAAGAAATTTAATTGCCTTTGTGAAATTACCAAAATACCCTTTTGCCTTAAAAAGACGAAAACGCCCTTCTT
This sequence comes from Pistacia integerrima, assembly GCA_026225825.1. NCBI lineage: Eukaryota > Viridiplantae > Streptophyta > Magnoliopsida > Sapindales > Anacardiaceae > Pistacia > Pistacia integerrima. Next base: position 4,009,875 of record CM047740.1, on the reverse strand, counting down.
TCTTCTTGCATCTTAAATTGTCTTCTATGTGTGTGACCCTTAGGCTCCTCATCATATCGGCAGTGTACAGTATTGCGATTAACACCAATTAATCGTCTCACTAATACACAGACCAAGATTGGCCCCTAGCAAGGCATCATGGCCACCCGATAGATTCGGATTCAGCAAAGTAGCTACCTGTCAACGATATGGTTACCGTGCAATTCCCGATCCTTTCATCATACGTTATCTCGGCGAGGACGAAGGCATAGAAGTAGTGTCAACCTTCGGTTACTCTCGATATTATTTATTCGGTTACGGACCAATGACCCGTATTATAAACTGGATAGAGCAACAACTCAATCCCACCTTTGTGGCCACGTTTTAGTGTCATTGCCATATCTTGAATTGCGCCGTGAGATAACTTTCTCCCGCACCGGGAGTGATAAATCCTCTGTCAATCCACCATAGTCTTGATACACTTCTTGATGCGGCCAATCACCACCGTATTGACAGCTCTGAAAAGAACTGCGTTAGGCTAGTGTCAAACTACACCAATCGGTGCACAAGGCACTCCGGTGATCTCAAGTCTAAGGATCACATGCACCACCATTCGTTAGAGGATTTGTTCCATAGACAACCGGGGTTACCATCCATATGGAATCCTCTCGGTGGGTCTCGTCCTGAACTTGTTGTGGTGTAATCGCCTACAATAAACACCCATGTGTTGCACCAGGGTTGTCACCAAACCACCTTGACAAGTGAGATCACCACCGCCTTTCGACAGGTCGTTCAACACTATGATAGCCTTACCGTATTATCGTGCCCTTAGTTCGAATAATACGGGGCTACGGACGTTTCTAGAATGGCCACCATATGTGCTCATAGGGTTCTCACTATCAAGATTTGAAACACTTGATACCCTCGTCACGCTCTACCATTCTAAGGACATATATCAATACATATTGCAATAATAATGGTTTACGCGATATAGAATAAAAAGCCTTTTATTGATTAATGAACATTATTACAAAGAGTCAATTCTACAATAATTGATTGGCTCTAGGGCATCTACTCTAACAGTTGTTGATCGTCTTACAAAATAGAGCCATTTTTTAACTCTCAAGCATTCTTACACTAAAGGGGTAGTGATCGTTTATCAAAGAGGTGGTACGATTGCATGGGTTTCCCGCACCATTGTTTCAGATCGGGATAGAGTTTTCATGAGCCACTTTTGGGGAGAACCATTTAAACAGTCAAACACCCAATTGCACATGAGTTCACTTACCACCAAGAAACGGATGGTCAAACCGAGGTGGTAAACCACCGCTTGGAGACTACCTCGGGTGCTTTGTCAATAGCCAACCCCAACAATGGCGAGATGGGTTCTGTGGATGGAGTTTTGGTTCAACACCACTTATAGTAGCTCCACGTATGTGTCCATTTAAGGCTTTCTATGGTCGGGACCCTCCAACGATATTACAAGATGCGGACCACACTTCTTTAGTTGAAGAAGTCAACCAACAACGCAACAATATCATCGAGGAGTTAAAAGAGAATCTCCTCAAGGCTCAAAACCGAGTGAAGATTTATGCCCGATAAGCGATGGCAAGAAGTTACGTTTGGGATAGGGGCATCTGTGTATTTAAAGTTACAACTCTGCGATTAAGATCTCTAGCTCATCAAGATAATGAGAAACTTAGTCCTCGATTTTACGGCCCATTTGTGATCACAGACATAATTGGGGGTAGTAGTATACAGTGGAATTACCTTCCTCTCGTATTCATGACATTTTCCATGTTTCGCAATTGAAAAGGGCAACTTTCCTAATCCCCAATAGTCAACCTCTACCGGCAGCCTTTAATGAAGATTTTATTTTGCAAATTGAACCTGAAGCCATACTCAAGAAAAGAAAGCTCTTGAATGGACAATGGGAGGTACCAATTCAATGGAAAGGCTTACCTCCTTATGAAAACACTTGGGAGGATTTTGACACTATTCACTCTCAATTTCCTTCTTTCCACCTTGAGGACAAGGTGGTTCTCCTTGGGGAGGGTAATGATGAGCAACTAGGGAGGCTGGTCTACCGTAGGAAGGGTAGAGGTGAGAAGTAGAGGAATATTTGTTGTGCAGGAGGTTAGGACTTGTTGTGGGAGGACAAGTGGCCTAATGAGATTGGATGGAAGAAGAATTCGGTTAGGAGCAAAAAGGTGTTAGGGAATAAAAGGGAGGGAGAGAAGGAATTGAGGATATTCAGAAAAGAAGGTTAAGGTTTGGAAGGGGAGGTGACTGGCCCCGAAATTCATTCTTATATTTATTTGTTTCTTTACTGCACTTAGTATTCTCAATTTTTACTTTTTCATTGGGTTGATGATAGAACATGATCTCTGGATGTATTGTTCTATTTTGATATCAATATAGAGAGTTATTTCCTTTTCTTGTCCGTGACTATTGATTGTGAACTGGTATTGGATAGAATTGTCTTGTGTTACTTGGTGAATTGCAGGTCAGTGGTCTATCCTTATATTGAATCTCTTCTTGTAGTTTTTCTTTTTGGAACTTTTATCTCGGTGTCTTTGTTCCCATGCTAATCAGTTTTACTTGGAGAGCTCATAACTCTTGAGATTAGGGACACCCTTAATCCTTATCTTCAATCACTCCTTGAAGAGCATGGAAATTTTATGGTAGATTTAGTGAACAACTTTCCTACCGCACCTATCGAAGAAAAGCCAGCTTTTCCAGTTTGTAGATCCCATTCCAGCCTTGACTCCAAGAAGCCAGAAGCATTCTCTCATGTAAGAGCCCCAAGTCTAGCAGCAGATCTATGCCCTCAACTTTGCTGCCTCTCAGAGCTTGGCATGGATCTTGAGCAGATCAAGGTAGCTTCACGCAGATATCCTAATTTTGCCTACTGCAGGTTGGATGGCTAAATCAAACCACTAGTTGAGTTTCTTCTTGATCTTGGGGTACCTAAATCAGAGATTCCTACCATTCTCAGAAAAATGCCTTCTTTATGTGGACATAGTCTATCTAAAAAAATAATACCCAGCATAATATACTTTGAAGGTTTGGGTGTGGACAAAAAATAGTGGGCAAAAGTTATATGTCGCTGCCCTGGACTCCTTTGTCATAGTAGGCAGAAGGTTCAAGCAGTAGTTAATTTCCTTCGTGAGTTGGGCTTATCAGGTGATAGCATAGGTAAGGTCTTAACTCGGTTCCCAAGAATTGTAACTTGCAGTGTGGAAGACTATCTCAAGCCTTTGGACTATTTTTTCTATGAAAGGGGATTGAGTGTGGAAGAAGTGAGGTCCGTGGTGTCAACATTTCCATCTGTATATTCTTACAGCTTAACAAAAAGCTTGATACCGAAATGGGAGTTCTTTTTTACCATGGGTTATTTAAAGTTGCCGCTGGTTAAGTTCCCTCAGTATTTTAGTTACAGTTTGGAACAGAGAATCAGACCACGTTTTGCACTTGTCAAGGAGTTAGAAGTGAAAATCGAGGCATGTTAGTACGATCACACTGTGACTTTGAGAAAGTTTCGAAGATGAACAGGAAGAACATCCTTGTTGACAAGGTTTCAAGTCAAACAGAGAGCAAGTAGTATGATCATAGGTCAGGAACTGGATTGTATGTCTTCTCAGTTGAGTGCTCATTTCAATGGAACATCCCAATGTTACAATTTTCAGACTTGACTTTAACAAGTTTGTTGGAGGTATCTTCGAGTGTCGTCCACAGCGTGGTCAGTGCTTTTCATCAAATGTTTCTCTATAATCCTTGTCTTTACAGAAGTTTTCTCTTCTGCATTACTCTTTCTTACAAGTTAGTATTCCCAGGATGCATTGAAGTGAATTCAATCATTGTTGTTTAGATGAGCCTCTCTTCCTTATCATGCAAATGTTTTTGTTGCAAATTGTTTTTCTACTCCATTGTAAATGTTAGATGTAATGGCTCTAGTACTTGTTCTTTTTTTGAAGGTAAGATTTAATATTCTGAACATTTATCTGGCAAAATGGTTCTCTGGGTGCGCAACAATTTGGCGTGCACTAAGAAGAAATAGACTGAGGGCCAAATGGCTTGTTGGTTATTAAACTTTGCTATATTTGAATTTAAGCTTTTACTAAATTACAACTATGACTTTTTTATATTATAAGTCTGTCGTTAAAAAATATTATATTCAACATTGTGAGTTTGATATTTTATATCAGAAAACATTTTGGATAATGAGAATGTAGACTTGAAAACTTGGTGCATCACCGCATTTAAACAACACAGGATATGAATATTATATCAGGAAAAATACTCTGTGATAGGAAGCAAGCTGGCTAATACAGAATCAAGTGTAATCAAAGATAAAACCATTGAAATGTCCAATGATAATTTTGTCTTTTCATGTTTGCTTTCTCCAGTAATGATTTTGCATATCATAGGTAAGGCCATAACTCACTTCCCAAGAACTGTAAATTGCAGTGTGGAAGACAATCTCCGGCCAACAGCCGAGTACTTAAAACGGTTGGGGGTTAATGTTGCCATCATTCTCCCCAGATTTACAGCGAGTCTTCATCATGGTATCGAGGTCACGGAATTCAAATTCATTTTACGAGATAAAAAAACCAAAAATTCAAAGATAAAAGCATAAACAATTATAAGGGAATGAATGATTATTGTTGCTAATAGTTTGACCATCATAGAAGAGTACGTCTAATGACATCGAAGAGTGATGTGATTAGACACAAGATGATTTTTATAATCATTCAAGAGTGTTCATTAACATCTTCTAACTTTATTAACGTTAACAATATAGATATACACAGTGACAAACATATCACACTCAATTATGATTTTTATAAATTAACAAAAATTCAATGACAATAAATAAAACTTATAGGTTCCAAATTATAATTTTTGATTCAGTATCTTTACATTAAGCACACTCAGTAGTTCATTTCCCTTGCATAACTTAAAACCGTCACCAATAACTAAACAAATCTTAAAGGGAGGTCATAGATAGTTTATTAACTATAAGGGGTGTTTAGATGTTTCATTGATAGTCATAGTAAAATACCCAAATCAACCCAAAATAAAATAAGGCACAATCAAGTCCTCCATAACTTCGATCATTACAGTATCAACACTAGAAATAAAATATAAACCTAAAATTACCACCAAATATTTGATAATGTTCCTCAATCCTCACAAAGTGAGAGAATCTGAGAAAAAGGGAAGTGAAGGGCTTCGCAGCTGATGATTAGACTCCATATTGCTCCATGCTGGTAAGATCTGCATTCTTTATTTGCATCTTCAATTTTTTTTTAATACTTAAAATGTAAATCTGTAAGCAAATTGGCTTGAAGTTGAGTTGAGCTAGATATTTTCAGTTCCTTTTCGTCAGCTGTATTGACTACTGCTATTTTGTATATGGGTTTGTTTTTTCTTTAAATTTCATGGACATTCCTTTGATCAAAAGTAGTTCTTTATGTTTTTCCTCTTAAATGTGAACTGGGAAGGAAAACATTAAATTGGTTTGTGTAAAGGTTGATTTTTTAAGGGGGTTGAAGAGTGATACTATTTAGCAATGTCAGAATTGATAATGGTAACATGTATGAACAATGCAATGTATGTTACTGAAATGATATTTTTGTAAAAAATTATCTGTTCTTGTACAAATTTGATGATTTTGCACATTCTAAGGTCGATTAATTCAGGTTACAGTGTGGTGACTTGTTTCGTATGGTAGTCTATTCTTGTTGTTAGATATGTTTGAGTGGTGGGAATATTGATGGATGTTATTTAATGTGGTTGATTATTTATGAATGTAATCGTTAACGTGGATATGGAATATATAAGTTGACTTGTATTTGTACACTGGTCTTGTACTGATAAAAGTTTCCGTTTACCTTCTTGAAGATGGAAATGAAAGCCCTTTGTGCAAACCGCTTGTCCAATTTTTCATCTCTCTTTAGAGGAACTCTTTGCATCACGAGGTACTGGTTTTTTTTTCCTTTAATTTCCGTTTCTGTCTTCAGTTTTTAAAATTATTGATACAGAAAAGCAGAAATCTTTGTTCCTGTTGTTCTTTTGTTTATATGTTTTTCGGGTGAATGATAACATGGGTGCTACTATGTTAAATTATATTCCAACTCAACTTTATTTATTTATCTAGAGAAGGGGAAAGGGAAAGGGAAAGGGAAAAGGATTGGTAATGCTAAGTTAAACCACAAAGAAGCTTCATTTTAAGATCTTGCTTAAGTTATTTGGTTAAAAAGGAAATTGCTTTTTCTGTGCTATCACTTTTTTTTTTTTTTTTTTTTAATACCGATACTTCTTCTGTTTTTATTTTTCTTAGCTCGAGCATTGACATCCTTTTATTCTTCTGCAGGACTCAAGTTACTTTTCCTGAGAATCTCTTGTGCCAAGCAAAGCTTGGTAAGCTTGCCATTGTTCTTGTAGTATAACATTCATATAGAAGGTAAACTTATCCGTATTTACATGTTCTTGTACTCCTTTTAGCATTAACACCATGTTGTGATATAAAAGCAGCTTTTTCTTCTGGAAATGAATCATTCAACACCACAGTAGTGCCTCCAACCCTGTTAGCTGCTGAAAAAGAAGAAGCCAAATCTGTGTTATCCTTGTTCTTGAAGAAACAAGGTCTGAGCAAGGTAGCTGCTGCAAAAACCATCACTAAATCAGATCTTTTCATCAACCTCCTTGTCTCAAGGCTTCATTCTGTTCATAAATCTCGGTATCTTGTAGGTTCGATTGCAATAAGTACTGGTTATTTTTGGCTATTGTTTTCTAAGTGTTTTTTTTTTTTTTTTTTCTAATTCTTATTTTTCCAACCAATCAAAATTTGCTTGCCATACAGGAAAAGAGCTCACAACCCTTGAGATCAGGAATACCCTTATTCCTTATATTGAATCTCTTCTTGTAGAGCATGGAAACAGTGTCGTAACTTTAGTGGAGAACTTTCCTATTATACCTGTCAAAGACAAGCCAGCTGCGTCAGTCTCTCAACACCCTTCCACCCCTGACTCCAAGAAGCCAAAAGGGGTCTCTAATGCTTCTGTTAAAGAAAAGACAGTTTCTCAATCCTTTTCTGCTCCCCTTGACTTCAAGAAGCCAACGGTTGTCTCTAATGGACCTAGAGAAGAAAAGCCAGCCGTGTCAGTTTCTCAATCTGGTTCTTCTCTTGACTCTAAGAAGCAAAAGGCTGTCTCTCGAATGATTGAGGTTGGCGCGGTTGGAGATTTACAACCTCATTTCCTCTACCTCTTAGAGCTTGGCATGGATCTTGAGCAGATCAAGTTAACTACAAGCAGATGTCCTAGTTTTGCCTACTACAGCTTGGAGGGGAGAATCAAACCACTTGTTGAGTTTCTTCTTGATCTTGGGGTAGCTAAATCAGAGATTCCTAAAATTCTTGTCCAAAGGCCTCATTTATTCGGACTTAGTATATCTGGTAAAATTATACCCATCATGTTATACTTAGAAGACATGGGTGTGGACAAGAAGCAGTGGGCAAAAGTTATATTACGCAGCCCAGGACTTCTCACTCATAGCAGGCAGAAGCTTCAGGCAGTTGTTAATTTCCTTAATGAGGTTGGCTTGTCAGGTGATAGCATAGGTAAGGCCTTAACTCGGTTCCCAAAAATTGTAACTTGCAGTGTGGAAGACAATCTGAAGCCTGTGAACAAATTTTTCTATGAAAAGGGATTCAGTGTGGAAGAAGTGAAGTCCATGGTGTCAACATTTCCATCTGTATATTCTTACAGCTTGGCGGAGAGCTTGATACCGAAATGGGAGTTCTTTTTGACCACGGGTTATTCAAAGTTGGCGCTAGTTAAGTTCCCTCAGTATTTTAGTTACAGTTTGGAGCAAAGAATCAGACCACGTTTTGCACTTGTGAAGGAGTTGGGAGTGAAAATCGGGCTGAACCGCATGTTAGCTGTATCGTTCTGTGACTTTGAGAAAGTTTTGGAGATCAGCAGAAAGAATATGCTTGCTGGACGAGCTTTGAGTTGTCCAAAGAGCAAGTAATGATCTTCGGTTAGGAACTGGATTCTATGACTTCTAAGCGGAGTGCTCAGTAGAACGAGGCATGGTAATGGTACAACTACGTGATCAGAACTGTATTTTATTACTTTACTAATTACTAGGGCATTTCTTTGCACTGTTTTGAAGAATAAGAAACATTTGAAGCACAAAGGCAAGCGAATTTTCGGGCTATGACTTTGGGAAAATTTTGAAGATGGTTACCACATATGAGATGACTTCTAGTCACGAGAAAAACAAATTTATATGACTGGCACATCGTATCATCCGTTAAATAAGATAGTCTCACCAAATCACTACATTGACATGAAAGTATTATCTAATTATAATTAAAATATGAAATGTAAGGGTCGTAAAAGAACCCTTCTTTCCTTCTTGCTTAGATTTTTCCAATCTTTTTGCCTTTTTTCAAGTGTAATGCATAGAATTCTTTTTTTTTTTTTTTTCTTAGTTCACTACAAGAGAGAAAAAACCGTGAAAGGAAAGATGATTTTACATTTTACGAGATAAAAAGCTAAAATTTTAATGACAAATAGAGCCTAGGGTCATTTGTTTTATTATTTTGGATAGGATTTTGGGAATAATATTGGGTAGTTGAATAGAAAAGTATTATAAGGTAAAATTAAAAAAAAAAAACCCCTTAAGTTTGCTAATTTAACTAAACACCCCAATATATAATTTTTTTTATAAAATAACAAAAATATTTCCATCACCCGTAGTGCTAGATTCTAGCCACTATCGTTAGAATCTGGCCAGAAAATTGCGTTACGACATAGACCGGTCGGATCTGGAGGATAGGGCGTCAATATGACCTTTTTCGGCCAGATTCACCACAAATCTGGCTAAAAAAAGCCATATCTGGTTGTCGACGGTCGCAAAAGTCCATCTTTGCCAGTCGTTGTCGGTCACTGACGAGCAGATCTGGCCTTTTTTGGCCAGATTCACTGTGGATCTGGCCGAAAAAGGTTAGATCGGTGAATTACTGGCCAGTTCCGGTCATGGTGTAGGTCGTTGTGATAGATTCTGGCTACCACCAACGGTGGTTGCTGGAATCTAGCAAGTATGGGTTTAGGAAGTGTTTTTGTTAATTTTTAAACCTTTTTTTCTGGGGACATTTATGAAATTAATAAACTTAAGAGGTCTACAAATAATTAAAAAATACAATAATATTTCTCAAATAATATGCCAAACAATATTGGGAGAATAGATTGGGATTATGGGTAGAAATAATGTACCAAATACACCCCTAATTATCTAGAATTTTAGAAGAATCTCTTGCATTGACATGAAAAAAAAAAAAAAAACAACAAATTAACGAATAAAATGTAAAGCACAAGAAAAGCTTTACCTTTATGCTGCGTTTTTAATGAAGATCGAATTGTGCTGTGTTTTCTCTTGAAGGATGAAGCAGAGAGCATTTTCTTGGGTCTGAGATCCAAAATTCTGGTAATTAACATAATGCGGTAATTAATATAATGGGATTACCCTTGATCCAACGTGGGAAAATTCATTATAACCCCCATTTGTTCATAAAATTTTCAATCTTAAACCTTACTCCCTATTTGCATATGCCATTATGTTAAATTGATGTTTGTAGTTTGTAGGGTAAAATTACGGTTTCACAAAAAAATTTGAGGGGATAAGTGGTTATTGTTGCTTGTAGTTTGACCATCATCAAAGAGTATGTCCAATGACACCAATATCTAAACAAATGTTAAAAGGAGGTCATAGATAGTTTTATAACTATAAGGGGTGTTTTGGACGTTTCATCGATAGTCATAGTCAAATCTGAAAATCATCCCAAAACAAAATAAGATAAGAACTTCGATAAATTCAGTGTCAACCCTAGAAATAGAATATATTATTACCTCCAAACATTAGACAAAACTCCTCAATCCTCACTAAGTGAGAGAAACTGAGAAAGAGTGAAGTGAAGGGCTTCGCAGCTGTAGATTAGGCTCCACAATTGCTCCATGCGGGTAAGATCTGCGTTCTTTATTTTCATCTCCAAATTTTTTTTAATATTTAAAATATAGATGTGTATGCAAATTGGCTTGAAGTTGAGTTGAGCTAAATATTTTCAGTTCCTTTTCGTTAACATTATTCACTACTGCTATTTTGTATCTGGGTTTGTTTTTTCTGTAAAATTCATGGACATTCCTTTGATCAAAATGAGTTCTTTATGTTTTTCCTCTTGAATGTTAACTGGGAAGGAAAACTTTATATTGGTTTGTGTTTTTTCAAACGTTTATTGCTGAATTAAGAATGTAAAGATTGACATTTTAATGGGGTTGAACAGTGATAATACTATTTAGGAAAGTGAGAATTGAGAATGTTAACGTTTATGAGCAATGCAATGTATGTTACTGAAATGATATTTGTGTAAAAATTTATTTGTTCTTGTACAAATTTGATGATTTTGCACATTCAGATTACAGTGTGATGATTTGTGTCGCGTGGTGAATTATTCCTGTTGTTAGATATGTTTGAGTGGTGGGAATATTTGTGCTCGAGCATTGACGTCCTTTTATTCTTCTGTAGGACTCGACTTATTTTCCTGAGAAACTCTTCTTTTTCCAAGCAAAGCTTGGTAAGCATGCTGTTCTTCCAGTAGTATAACATTCATATAGAAGCTAAACTTATCCGTATTTACATGTTCTTGTAGTCTTTTTAGTATTAACACCATGTTGTGATATAAAAGCAGCTTTTTCTTCTGGAAATGGATCATTCAACTCCGTAGTAATGCCTCCAACTCTGTTAGCAGCTGAAAAAAGAAGCCAAATCTGTGTTATCCTTGTTCCTGAAGAAACAAGGTCTGAGCAAGGTAGTTGCTGCAAAAACCATCACTAAATCAGATCTTCTCATCGATCATCTTGTCTCAAGGCTTCATTCTGTTTATAAATCTCGGTATCTTGTAGGTTCGATTGCAATATGTACTGGTTATTTTTGGCTATTTTTTTCCAAGTGTTTTTGTTTCTAATTCTTATTTTTCCCACTAATCAAAATTTGCTTGCTGTACAGGAAGAGAGGTCACAACTCTTGAGATCAGGGACACCCTTATTCCTTATATTGAATCTCTTCTTGTAGAGCATGGAAACAGTGTCGTAAATTTAGTGGAGAACTTTCCTAATACACCTGTCAAAGACAAGCCAGCTGTGTCAGTCTGTCAACACCATTCCACCCCCGACTCGGAGAAGCCAAAAGGGGTCTCTAATGCAACTGCAGAGAAAAGGCAGCTGCATCAGTTTCTCAATCCTTTTCTGCTCCCCTTGACTCAAAAGAAGCCAAAGGTGGTCTCTAATGGACTTGGTGAAGAACGTCAGTTTCTCAATCTGGTTCTGCTTTTGACTCTAAAATGCCAAAACCTGTCTCTCGAATGATTGAGGTTGGCGCAGTTGGAGATTTACGCCCTCAATTCCTCTACTTCTTAGAGCTTGGCATGGATCTTGAGCAGATTAAGGTAATTACACTCAGGTATCCTGATTTTGACTACTGCAGCTTGGAGGGAAAAAATCAAACCGCTAGTTGAGTTTCTTCTTGATCTTGGGGTACCTAAATCAGACATTCCTAAAATCCTCATCCAAAGGCTTTCATTGTGCTCAGTTAGTCTATCCGAAAATCTAATACCGACCATGATGTTCTTAGAAGATTTGGGTGTGGATAAGGAGCAGTGGGCGGAAGTTATATACCGCTTCCCAGGATTCCTCACTCATAGCAGGCAGAAGGTTCAGGCAATTGTTGATTTCCTCTACGAGTCGGGCCTATCATCTGAGAGTATAGGTAAAATCTTGACTCGATGGCTAATTGTCGTTAGTTACAGCGTGGAGAAGAATCTACGACCAACAGTTGAGTACTTCCGTTCATTAGGTGTGGATGTCTCTGTGCTTCTTTGAAAATCAGCACAGACTGTTGGTTGTAATATTGAAGGCAATCTGAAGCCTGTGACTGAATTCTTCTTGGCAAAGGGGTATAGCATGGAAGAAATTCGGACCATGATTTTGAGATATGCAGGTCTATATTCTTGTAGTTTGACAGATAACTTGATACCAAAATGGGAGTTCTATTTGACCATGGGATATGAAAAATCTGAGCTGGTTAAGTTCCCTTAATATTTTAGTTACAGTTTGGAGCAGAGAATAAGGCCAAGATATGTGCTTGTAGAGGAGTCAGGAGTGAAAATGCTGCTCACCCAAATGCTACCTCTGTCAGACTGTGACTTTCAGAAAGTTTTGAAGGTGAAAATACTGAAAATGGTTACCACCACATGACTCCTCGCTACCATAGGAACTTACATAAGACAGTCTCACCATATCACCAAACTGACATATGAGAAACTATCTAGTTAAGATATTTGATGCTGAACATTCCAGTGGTACACTTGTTGATAGACAATTAATCTAATGCCAAAAAAGTCTTAGAATGTATGAAATTTAAGGTTTTGCGAAAGAACTCATGTTTCCTTCTTTCAAATGTAAGGGTTTCATACGTAAGCGAAATGGTATAATTTTGTCATTAACTTTTCCCCAAAAAAAAAAATATTTAAAAAACCCTATTCACATTCCAAATGTTGGAGGGCTTTTGAGATAGAATCAAAGTCAGATAGGAATTAGAAGGATTTAATAAGTTATTTTTTTAAGAAAAAAATAGAATAAAAAAAATATATTTTTTATAAAATTTAATTGGAGTTCTTATGCATACTGTTTATTATTTAGTATTAGGTGTATCAAGCAATTTCCTTTCTCTATACTGTGTAAAGAAAAAGAAGGTATATTTACCCAAAAAAAAAAAAAATTATATGTGCATGATATATAACGTTGGTTTAAAAGTCTAATTACAGTGTGCTAAAAACTTGCCTACTCTATTTTCGTCCAGGTCATTTTTATTAAGGAAAATTAGGTTAAATTAATAAGTATGATTATATATAATAATATAACCCAAAAAAAAAAAAAAAAAAAAAAAAAAGTTACTGCTCATAGGAACTGGTAAGCAGAGAGCTACGGAACCAGGCAACCAGCAGTAAATGACATTGCTAATTTATCCTTAACTCGAGCCAAGAAAAATTGGGTTTGTTTCATTTTTCCATCACAACTCACATTCATCTATGTGGGTTTGTTTCTTATTTAGTTTTAATGGAGATTACTGTGATAAAAAAGAGTTCTTTATGTGTTTTTTGATTAAAAGTTTTAATTTTGAATCTGCAACAAGGTTTTTATTTTAGGTTTTAGTCTGGGTTCTCGAAGATGGCAATGAAGACCCTTTCTGGAAGCTGCTCTTCTGACCTTTCATCTCTCTTTAGAGGAGCTTTCTACGTCACTAGGTATTTTTTTAATCAATTATTATTATTTTTTTGCTTCCAAAAAGCATTAATTTTTATTTTCATACTATTGCTATGAAGGCGTATTGTTAAATTTGAGGAGATTTGAAGTGGAAAGTTAAGGGGAAAAAGCATTTCCTCTGTTATATGTTGTGAGTGTGCGGTGAATTTGTGATTTCTGCTAATTACAATTTTGAGTTTCATTTTAGAAGATTAGTCAAACAGAATATTGATTTCTCGTATACTATTTTTCTTGTATAGACTTTATCTTTTGTTCTGTATCCATGAGGGATAGAGCATTGATGATTTCATTTTGTTCTTCTGCAGGACTCGATTTACTTCTCCTGAGGAAGTCTTCTCTTGCAGAGGAATCAGTTTTTCTAGTAGTATTTCATCCTTCTTACAAAAGCTAATTAATTACGGATATTAACATGTTTCTTTCCTTTTTGTGGTATTAACATGATGGTGTTTTGATGTAAGAACAGCTGATTCTTGTGTACATGAATCGTTCAACTCAAGAGTAGATCCTCCAAAGCTTTTATCAGCTGAGAAAAAAGAAGCCAAGTCTCTGCTAAGCTTGTTCTTGATGCAACAAGGTCTGAGCAAGGCAGCTGCCGCACGAACTATCAATAAATCAGATCATTTCATCGACCACCTTATCTCAAGGCTTCATTCTGCTCATAAATCTCGGTATCTTGTAGGTCTGGTTGCAACATGTAGTTTTTCTTTTTTGGTACTTTTATCTCGATGTCTTTGTTCCCATGCTAATCAGTTTTACTTGTTATTGCAGGAAGAGAGCTCACAACTCTTGAGATTAGGGACACCCTTAATCCTTATCTTCAATCACTCCTTGAAGAGCATGGAAACTTTATGGTAGATTTAGTGAAGAACTTTCGTAACGCACCTATCGAAGGAAAGCCAGCTTTGCCAGTTTGTCGATCCCATTCCAGCCTTGACTCCAAGAAGCCAGAAGCAGTCTCTCATGTGAGTGCCCCAAGTCCAGCAGCAGATCCATGCCTTCAACACAGCTACCTCTTAGAGCTTGGCATGGATCTTGAGCAGATCAAGTTAGCTACACGCAGATGTCCTAGTTTTGCCAACTACAGCTTGGAGAGGAAAATCAAACCTCTAGTAGAGTTTCTTCTTGATCTTGGGGTAGCTAAATCAGAGATTCCTAAAATTCTTGTCCAAAGGCCTCATTTATGTGGACATAGTATATCTGGTAAAATAATACCCATGATGTTATACTTAGAAGATATGGGT
>CM047740.1:3978293-3995164 GCA_026225825.1 Pistacia integerrima | reverse complement strand
GAAGTATGACAGGAACGTGAGCTCTGCTAGTTGTTGAGGAATCTCTCCTGAGAGCATGTTATTGGAGAGATCCAACGACTCTAGTGCAGTTAGGTTGCCCAGAGATGATGGAATCCCACCTTGGAGATTATTGTTGGAAAGGTTGAGACAATTAAGCCCCTTTAAGAAGGCAATGGATGCTGGAATCTCTCCTTCAAATCTGTTGCTGGAGAGAATGATGATTGTGAGGATATTTGAGACCTTCCTATATTCCATCTCTGTACCTTTGTTCATAATTGTTATGGAGAAATCATAAATATTACTGGGTACTCTGAAGATTAAACTTTGCCATGGTCGGTCTTGCATGTATGTCAGCTGACTAGCATTGACAATTGCTATGGCATTCCAACAATGGAAGTATTTCGACGGGAGCTTACCTGTAAATCTGTTGTGAGAGAGATCAATGATGCGTAGTTTGGGGAACGCAGAATGTGTTTCAGGCTCCCCTATTACTCCATGAAATCTGTTGGATTGCAAAATGAGAACCTTTAACTCTGGAAGAGTTTCTAGCCAAGATGGAAAAATATCAGTGATTTGGTTATTTCCAAGATCAAGAAATTCTAGCAATTCACAATTAGCCAATGATCTTGGAATTCTCCCTTGCAATAGATTGTGGCTAAGATCAATCATCCTCAGATTTGTCGCACTCATGAAAGTTTGGGGGATGATTCCATGAAATTTGTTACCTTGTAAGTTTAATATCGATAGGAGAAAACTGAAATTGCCCAAACATTCTGGAAGCACGCCACTTAAGTCATTGGTGGACAAATCAAGATAATAAAGATTATTCAAGTTGCATATCCATGGCGAAATTTCTCCTGTCAGCCTGTTGCTTGAAAGCAGATAGTGACTGGTAGACACCGGTGGAATTGGAAGTGGTCCTTGCAGCTTATTGAACCTAAGGTCTAAAACGGATAGACGAATCCATGGAAGAACAACAGGATGTTGGTCAAATCCTGTTAAAAGGTTGTAAGAAAGGTTCAAGTATTCCAAACTACCTGTGCTTACATTTAACAACCATTTAGGTATTTGGCCAGCTATGTTGTTGGATGAAAGGCCTAACAGCTCCAATTGATCTTGGCTTTGCAGGAAGTTCGGGAATTTGTTAAGATTGCAAGAACCCAATCCTATGAGCACCAATTTCGGAAGAACAGTGACAGAGGTTGATGTGTGCAATGACAAATTGTTTGAGGATAGGAAAAGCACCGTTAAATTTTTGAGTTTAGTAAGAAGCATTTCTAGCTCCACTTTACCACTCAAATTGTTTGAACTAAGGTCAAGATATTCAAGATTCGTGAGTTCAGAGATAGAGCTAGCAATCGGGCCTTGCAACTTATTTGACGAAAGATCCAGAACAGTTAAATGGGTTAGGTTCCAAATTCGAGATGGGATATGACCAGTTATTTGATTAGACTTGAGAGATAGAAGTACCAACTGGTTCAGGTTCCCAAGCCAATAAGGGATTGGACCTGTTAATTTGTTGTTATCAAAAAACAGGTATGTAAGTTGTGTTAGGTTCATGAGCCAAGAGGGAATTTCACCAATTAAGTTGATATCTTGCAGGTCTAGCCAACCAAGTTTGGTCTGCCTTGCCAAAAATGACATTGAACGAGAATGTTGGACCGAAAAATTGTTTTGCGAAAGTGTCAGGCATTTTAGCTGGGTAAGATTGCCAAGTGAAGATGGAACTTGGCCTGAGAAATTGTTGGTGTTAACATCCAGTTGTTCCAAAACACCAATACTTCCTAAGGAAGCAGGCAACTCGCCAAAAAAATTATTAACAGAAAGGTCAAGATAGAGGAGCTTGGTAAGGTTACCAATTGAAGACGGAATTGTTCCTGAAAAAGAATTATTTGACAGATAAAGTAACACCAACTTGGAGAGCTGTGGGATATGGGATAATACATTACCAGAAAGGGTGGAAAGAGAGAGGTTTAGATGTGATAACCTTGAAAGATTCAAGATTTCAGAAGGGATTTTTGAGTGATTAAAGTGATTATCGGCAAGGCTAAGCCATTCAAGATGGACAAGTTGGAAGAGGGTGCTGTCGGAGTGGATAGAACCATAGAGGAAACTACTAGCGAGGTCAAGGCTGAAGACATGACCGGTGTCCTCATTGCACTTGATGCCGTCCCATGAGCAGCAGTCGCCATTTTCCTTTTCCAGCTTCCACGATGCCGTCTTGGGATAAGCAGAAGGATCAATTGAAGCAGACTTATTCAAGGTAAGGCTGTCTTTGAATTGCAACAAGGCAGAACGCTCATCATCATGGCAAAGTGGCTGAATAGAAGCAGTAACAGCTATAAGATGAAACAATAAGAAACAAAAAACTATGTGCACAAATGCAAAGAAGTATAAGGATAACCCCATAATTCCTTAGTACAAAATAGAATTTGATTTGGTTTTTAGCTATGTAAATATGGTTGCGAAGTTATATGCTTTTATAGCAGCAGCTGCTTGTAGTTGTTGTGAATGACATTGCTCATGATCATGCATGAGTCATTCTTCAAATTCAAGACCATAAACACTGTTGACGTAAAGGGCGTGGGAACAGGGCCTGAGGCTTTTGAAAATTCTAATATTATTTAGTCATCAAATTGAAAGTTGGGTCCAATAATTCATACAATCTGAAATAAAATCTTTTGACGAGCATATGCGTGATATCGAAAAATGAAGTTTCTAAGAAATGAGCAGTTGGAACTTGGACGGGTGAGAGATTAAAACACCTATAAATCAATGATCAAAATTGTCATCTGAGTTTCAGTGGAAATTCATCAAGCTTTGAATGATTGACTCTGAGTCTACTGGAAGCCATAAGTCATTGATGCAAACAGTCTTTGGCAGCTAGCTTGACTTTGCTAACATCTAATTTATAAGCAATACTGGGCGCGTTTGGTTTAGTAATTTAGATAGGATTTTGGGGATAGTATTGGATTATTGGATAGGAGAGTATTACGAGAAAAATTTTAAAAATTTTTGAAAAAGCCCTTAGGTTTACTAATTTAATTAAGGACCCTAACATATAAAATGACAAAAATACCCCCACCACTTGCGTGTCGAGTTCCGCCACCACCAGCTGGAATGCAGGTGAAAAATTTCATTAGCGCGGTCGGTGGATGCATGCCGTAACTCGCCGTTATGGCCTTTTCCGGCCGGATCTCACGTCTGTTATGGCCGTCGGCGGTGAAAAGGCGGAAAAGGCCAAAGCAACGGCCATCTTTGGCCGTCGATGGCGGCAAAAGATGTGGCCGTGTTTTCGGTCCAACGACGGCCGGATCGCGCTCGGCCGGATCCGTGGTGGATCCGGCTAGAAAAGGTCACATCGGTGAACTTAAGGCCATTTATGGCGGAAGTTAGGCGTTATGTCATTCGGCTATCATCGACGGTGGTTGCCGGAATCTGACAAGTTGGGTTGATGGGGGTATTTTTGTTAATTTTTAAACTTTTTTTCAGGGGGTATTTAGTGAAATTAATAACCTTATGGGGTCTAAAAGTAATTAAAAAATAGGATAATATTTCTGGAATAATGTTATTTGGAGAATAGGATCCAGAATATGGATAAAAATACTAAGCCAAACACACCCGTAGGCATTATCTGTATTTATCAAAGTTAATTCAGCAAAAGAGAGAGTGTTTTAACTTTATGGGCATATATGTAAATTTATCATTTAAAAAAGCGTCAGCAAGTTAGAAAATAAACTCCCAAGCACAGGGTTGGGTATTTTAAAAACTGTTACTAAAAACCCCTCAAAACCGCTACGGTGGTTTACTCTCAAAACCGCTACGATGGTTTACGCTCATAACTACCATGAAACTCCCAAGCAGACCCCAAGGTTTGAAAAAGTGTCATTTTGTCAAACTTGGGTGTGAACATGCCGCTCTCCCTTTCATAAATTAACTAAACTTTTTCTCACCGTTTGAGATGGTAGTTTGTAATTAACCACCTTCCAATGAGACAATAGACAAATAGATGAGACTTATACCGATTTATGGGATTCAATTGTACATATAATAATATTATGTACGAAACTCTGTTGTTTTATAAGGGTGTTATCGATGTTTCATGCATAGTCATGGTAAAAATATCCCAATCAACCCCCCAAAAAAAAGCGTAAGATCTATCAGAGTCCTCCTTAACTTCGATCATTCCAGTATTAGCCCTATAAATAAAATATATTATAAACTCTAGAAATAAAATAAAATGTAAGCCTACAATTAGTGAATTACCACCAAACATTTGATAAAGTTCCTCAATCTTCACAAAGTGAGAGAAACTGAGAAAGAGTGAAGTGAAGGGCTTCGCAGCCGAAGATTAGACTCCATATTGCTCCATGCTGGTAAGATCTGCATTCTTTATTTGCATCTTCAATTTTTTTTTTAATATTTAAAATATAAATCTGTATGAAAATTGGCTTGAAGTTGAGTTCAGCTAAATATTTTCAGTTCCTTCTCGTTAACTTTATTGACTACTGCTATTTTGTAGCTGGGTTTGTTTTTTCTTTACATTTCATGGACATTCTTTGATCAAAATGAGTTCTTTACTTTTTTCCTCTTGAATGTTAACTGGGAAGGAAAAGTTTATATTGGTTTGTGTAAAGGTTGATTTTTTATGGGGGTTGAAGACTGATCTTATTTAGCAATGTGAGAATTGATAATGGTTACATTTATGAACAATGCAATTCATGTTGCTGAAATTATATCTTTGTAAAAATTTATTTGTTCTTGTACAAATTTGATGATTTTGCACATTCTAAAATCGATTAATTCAGGTCACAGTGTGATGATTTGTGTTGCGTGGTGAATTTATTCTTGTTGTTAGATATGTTTTGAGTGGTGGGAATATTGGTGGATGTTATTGAATGTGGTTGATTAGTTATGAATGTAATCATTAACTTTGATATGTAATGAAGGAGTCAATATAAGTTGTCTTGTATTTGTACACTGGTCTTGTATTGATAAAAGTTCTGTTTACCTTCTTGAAGATGGAAATGAAAGCCCTTTGTGCAAGCCGCTTGTCCCTTTTTTCATCTCTCTTTAGAGGAACTCTTTGCATCACGAGGTAGAGGTTTTTTTTCCTTTAATTTCAGTCTCTGTCTTCAGTTTTGAAAATTATTGTTACTATGTTAAATTATTGTTACTCAGTTGCATTTATTTATCTATAGATGGAGAAAGGGAAAAGAGAACTCATTTCAATTTTAGCATTGGTAATGCTAAGTTAAACCACAAAGAAGTTTCATTTAAGCTCTTGCTTAAGTTATTTGGTCAAAAAGGAAATTGCTTATTCTGTGCTATTATATGGTGAAATCACCTTTTTTTCTTTAATACCAATATTTCTTCTCTTTTATTTTTCTTAGCTCGAGCATTGACATCCTTTTATTCTTCTGCAGGACTCGACTTACTTTTCCTGAGAAACTCTTCTTTTGCCAAGCAAAACTTGGTAAGCATGCTGTTCTTCTGGTAGTATTACATTCATATAGAAGCTAAACTTGTCTATATTTACATGTTCTTGTACTCTTTTTAGTATTAACACCATGTTGCGATATAAAAGCAGCTTTTTCTTCTGGAAATGAATCATTCAACACCATAGTAGTGCCTCCAACCCTGTTAGCTGCTGAAAAAGAAGAAGCCAAATCTGTGTTATCCTTGTTCTTGAAGAAACAAGGTCTAAGCAAGGTAGCTGCTGCAAAAACCATCACTAAATCAGATCTTTTCATCGACCACCTTGTCTCAAGGCTTCATTCTGTTCATAAATCTCGGTATCTTGTAGGTTCGATTGCAATATGTATTGGATATTTTTGGCTATTGTTTTCTACGTGTTTTTGTTTCTAATTCTCATTTTTCCCACTAATCAAAATTTGCTTGCCATACAGGAAGAGAGCTCACAACTCTTGAGATCAGGGACACCCTTATTCCTTATATTGAATCTCTTCTTGTAGAGAATGGAAACAGTGTCGTAAATTTATTGGAGGATTTTCCTAATACACCTATCAAATACAAGCCAGCTGCGTCAGTCTCTCAACACAATTCCACCCCTGACTCCAAGAAGACAAAAGGGGTCTCTAATGCACCTGTTAAAGGAAAGGCAGCTGCTTCAGTTTCTCAATCCTTTTCTGCTTCCCTTGACTCCAAGAAGCCAAAGGTGGTCTCTAATGAACCTAGTGAAGAAAAGCTAGCCACGTCAGTTTCTCAATCTGGTTCCGCTCTGGACTCTAAGGAACCAAAAGCTGTCTCTCAAATGATTGAGGTTGGTGCAGTTGGAGATTTACACCCTCAATTCCTCTACCTCTTAGAGCTTGGCATGGATCTCGAGCAGATCAGGTTAGCTACACGAAGATATCCTAGTTTTGCCAACTACAGCTTGGAGAGTAAAATCAAACCTATGGTAGAATTTCTTCTAGATCTTGGGGTACCTAAATCAGACATTCCTAAAATTCTTGTCCAAACGCCTCATTTATGCAGACGTAGTATATCTGGTAAAATAATACCCCTCATGTCATACTTAGAAGATATGGGTGTGGACAAGAACCAGTGGGCCAAAGTTATATACAGCTCCTCAGGACTCCTCACTCATAGCAGGCAGAAGGTTCAGGAAATCGTTGATTTCCTCCACAAGTTAGGCCTATCATCCATGAGTATAGGTAAAATCTTGATTCAATGGCCAAGGATCGTTGGTTACAACGTGGAGGAGAATCTACGACCAACAGTTGAGTACTTCCGTTCATTAGGGGTTGATGTCCCCATGCTTCTTCGAAAATCACCACGGACTCTCGGTCGTAGTATCGAAGGCAATCTGAAGCCTGTGACTGAATTCTTCTTGGCAAAGGGGTATCGCGTGGAAGATGTTCGGACCATGATTTCGAGATATCCAGCTTTATATACTGTTAGCTTTACAGAGAACTTGATACCAAAATGGGAGTTCTTTTTGACCATGCGTTATGGAAGATATGAGCTGGTTAAGTTCCCTACATATTTTGGTTACAGTTTGGAGCAGAGAATAAGGCCAAGATATGTGCTTGTAAAGGAGTCAGGAGTCAAAATGGTGCTCCCCAAGATGCTATCTCTGTCAGGCTGTGACTTTGAGAAAGTTTTGAAGATGAAAATACTGAAAATGGTTATCACCACATAACTCCTCGGCACGAGAAAAACTTACATAAGACAATCTTACCATATCATCTCTTAAATTCGGTGGTCTCACCACATTACTAAACCGACGTAGGAGAAACTATCAAGTTGGGATATTTGATGTGGAACATTCTAGTGATACAACTGTGAATGGACAGTCGATCTAATGTCAAAAGACTCTTAGAATGTATGAAATTACAAAGGTTTGCGAAAGAACCTTGTTTCCTTCTTTCTTTCAAATGTCAAGGTTTATTGTTAAATAATATTATCATATTAATAGTTGTCCAATTTATAACACAATAATTTCTTTAAAAATTTGATTTATGAAATCAAAGAATTTGAAGAAATGAAAACATTTTGAAGTTACACTTAAGCGAAATGGTATAATTTTGTCATTAACTTTTATGGAAAAAAAACAATTATTGGAAAAACCTTATTCCCATTTCAAATGTAAGAGGGGATTTGAGAGAAAAGCATACTTAGATAGGAATTAGAAGGTGTATCAAGCAATGTTCCTTTCTCTATAATATGGAAAGTAGGTACATTTACCCAAAAATAATAATAATAATAAATCACATTTTATTTTTTAAAAAAAACTCAGGTCAATTTAAAAAAAAGAAAAGAAATCTAATCAATATGACACATTTTGATGAATATATTTTTAAAAACAAAAATGATTTTGTCGTGATTGATATAATCAATATTCTGAAAATCACTGCATCTACCGATTAGATCGGTCCGACTGTGTTTCGCTTTAACACACCAGCATTAATACAATAAAATCGAATTTGTTATTTAAACCGTTTTAAACCGCTGTTGGATTGGTGGAACAATGTCAGACCTCCGGTCCAATCGACCTGACAGCAAATCCGGTGAAAATAAACTATTAAATATCATCGAGCACTCTTACTTAACAGTAGAAATATTGTTTGGAAAGGGTATTTTGGTCTATCCATTAAAATTGGGGTTAAATACTTCAATTTTTTTTTTTCGTGTTGGGTTATTTTTAAAAACTCCAATGAAAATGTGATTGTTCTTTCAAACACCTAAATAAAAAGTTAAAAATTATACATATAATCAACTTATTAATCATAGTTGTTCAAAATCTACTTACTTATTTAAAATTTAAAAATATATATATATACAACGAATAAGTATGATTATATATAATAATATAAAAAAAAAATAGAAAATAGTTACTATCAGTTCTTGCCAATGTTCTGAAAACCAGACAGGACTGGCTAGTCTGACCAATAACCGACAGCCTCTCCGGTTTGGTTCAGGTTCTAGGTGGGTTTTTGTTATATTTTAAACCTGTAGGGGTTACTAATATTTTGTAGGGGTGTTTTTGAAGTATTTCAAACCGCTAGGGAGCAGTAAATTTTTTGGGTATTTTTTGAAATATATTAAATTTTTATATTAGGGATATTTTTGCAATATACAAAAGTTAAAGGACTACTTAAATTATTCATGATTTTTTGTTGCTGACCGGTCAATCCATGAACCAGGATTTTGACCGGGTCAAGGCCCGGTCCAGTTTTCTAAACATTGGTTCCTGACAAAAGATCATACTCTCTGTAGTATGTACTCTGTATGACTTGAAAGTTGAAAGTTGAAACCTTGTCAACAAGGATGATCTTCCTGTTCATCTTCAAAACTTTCTCAAAGTGAGGGAACGATAGTGCTAACATGCTGCTCAGCGGAATTTTCACTCCGACCTCCTTTACAAGTGCAAAACGTGGTCTGATTCTCTGTTCCAAACTGTAACTAAAATACTGACGGAACTTAACCAGCTCAGATTTTGAATAACCCATTGTTAAATAGAATTTCCATTTCGGTATCAAGTTCTCCGTCAAGCTAGGTTTTTATTTTAGGTTTCAGTTTGGGTTCTTGAAGATGGCAATGAAGACCCTTTCTGGAAGCCGCTCTTCTGACCCGTCATCTCTCTGCAGAGGAGCTTTCTACATCACTAGGTATTTTTTTTAATTAATTAATTTTTTTTGGCTTCCAAAAAGCATTAATTTTTATTTTCATACTATTGCTATGAAGGCGTATTGTTAAGTTTTAGGAGACTCGAAGTGGAAAGTTACAGTGTATTAGGTTGCATGTTAAAGAGGAAAAACATTTACTCTGTTACATGTTGTGAGTGTGTGGTGAATTTGTGATTTCTTCTAATCACAATTTTGAGTTTCATTTTAGAAGATTAGTCAAACAGAATATCGAAATCTCGTGTACTTTTTTACTTGTATAGACTTCATTTTTTGTTCTGTATCTATGAGGGATAGAGCATTGATGATTTCATTTTGTTCTTCTACAGGACTTGACTTACTTCCCCTGAGGAATTCTTCTCTTGCCGAGGAATAAGTTTTTCTAGTAGTATCTCGACCTTCTTACAAAAGCTAAATTACAGATATTAACATGTTTCTTTCCTCTTTGTGGTATTAACTTAATGGTGTTTTGATATAGGAACAGCTGATTCTCGTGCAAATTGAATCATTCAACTCAAGAGTGCATCCTCCAACACTGTTAGTAGCTGAGAAAAAAGAAGCCAAGTCTGTTTTAAGCTTGTTCTTGATGCAGCAAGGTTCTGAGCAAGGCAGCTGCCGCAAGAACCATCAATAAATCAGATCATTTCATCGACCACCTTATCTCAAGGCTTCATTCTGCTCATAAATCTCGGTATCTTGTAGGTCCGGTTGCAACATGTAGTTTTTCTTTTTGGAACTTTTATTTCAGTGTCTTTGTTCCCATGTTCAATCAGTTTTATTTGTTATTGCAGGAAGAGAGCTCACAACTCTTGAGATTAGGGACACCCTTAATCCTTATCTTCAATCACTCCTTGAAGGGCATGGAAATTTTATGGTAGATTTAGTGAACAACTTTCCTACCACACCTATCGAAGAAAAGCTAGCTGTGCTGGTTTGTAGATCCCATTCCAGCCTTGATCCAAGAAGCCAGAAGCATTCTCTCATGTAAGCGCCACAAGTCCAATAGCAGATCTATGCCCTCAACTGTGCTACCTCTTAGAGGTTGGCATGGATCTTGAGCAGATCAAGTAGCTACACACAGATATCCTAATTTTGCCTACTGCAGCTTGGAGGGCAAAATCAAACCACTTGATCTTGGGGTACCTAAATCAGACATTCCTACTATTATCAGAAAAAGGCCTTCTTTATGTGGACATAGTCTATCTGAAAAAATAATACCCAGCATAATATACTTTGAAGATTTGGGTGTGGGCAAAAGTTATATGTCGCTGCCCTGGACTCCTCTGTCACAGTAGGCAGAGAAGGTTCAGACAGTAGTTAATTTCCTTCATGAGTTGGGCTTATCAGGTGATAGCATAGGTAAGGTCTTCACTCAGTTGCCAAGAATTGAACTTGCAGTGTGGAGGACTATCTCAAGCCTTTGAACTATTTTTTCTATAAATGGGGATTCAGTGTGGAAGAAGTGAGGTCCATGGTGTCAACATTTCCATCTGTATATTACAGCTTGATACCGAAATGGGAGTTCTTTTTTTACCATGGGTTATTTAAAGTTGGCGTTGTTTAAGTTCCCTCAGTATTTTAGTTACGGTTTGGAACAGAGAATCAGACCACATTTTGCACTTGTCAAGGAGTTAGGAGTGAAAATCGGGGTGGATGGCATGTTAGTACGATCACACTGTGACTTTGAGAAAGTTTTGAAGATGAACAGGAAGAACATCCTTGTTGACAATTGTTCTCTAAAATTTTAATTTATTTAAAAAATGCCCCAAAAATTACAATTAGTCTCTAAAATTTTGAAATATTACAAAGTACCCCTAGAAAGTTTTCAACTGGTCCCTACAACCTTGAAAAAAAAATAAAAAAAAGAAACCCCCCTGGAACCTGAACCGGACCAGAGAGGCTGTCGGGTCCCAGTCCGGTCCGGGTTTTAAAACAGTGATAAGATCAATTACTTTTTCATATTAAAGTGAAATGATTTTTATAAGGTTTTAGAGTAATTCGATATTTGAGAATATCAAAGAACAAAAGTTATATCAATTGCAAATATCATTGCCCAGCCAATTGATCAGCATGAATAGATAAACTTGAGCTGATACCGGTGTCATCATTGTTGAAGTAAGAACCATTCCAAAATTTTCTCATATATAGCTTTTGCATTCTGAAATTTGCACCAGAAATAATCCTCACAACTCTTGTCACAAACTTCAGGTGCAAATACTGATGCCGCTTGCAATGCTGCCCATTGGCCTCCACCTTACGCCCTCACACTAGAGACATACGTCTAATCTGGGAAGCCATTATTATCAATCATCACATCACCATCCCTATCAAATTTTGGTTCATATATATCATCACAACATAAACTGAGGGCGAAACAGGTTGTTGGTTATGAAACTATGCTATATTTGAATTTAAGCTTTTACTGAATTACAAGTATGACGTTTTATATTATAAGTTTGTCGTTAAAACTTAAAAATATTTTATATCAGAAAACATGCATGTTTGGATAATGGGAATGTAGATTTGATATCTTCATTGCATTTAAACAGCACAGGTTATGAATATTATATCAAATATAAGGGGGCTGGGTAATTGTTATTTGAGAGATATTTGAGGGCAATTGTATTCAAAATAGCTTTTAATTAAGGGCAAAATGGATAGAAAAATTAGATTGCTTTAATAATATTTTAATAACATCTTCTAATAAGGTAATAAGATTACCCCTATATTACTAATAATAAACACTATTTACAATAAAAGATTACTGTAATATTTTAGTACTTACAAACTAAATACAAGAATCTTGCAAAATAAACGAAGATTACTCCCTTATCTTATATACCCCCAATTCAAACCTCCCTAAGGGGTGTTTTAGGGTGTGTTTGGCTCCATATTTTTATCCATATTCTCAATCTTATTCTCCAAATAATGTTTGGCACATTATTCTAGAAATATTACCCTATTTTTTTAATTTAATTTTAGACCCTATAAGGTTATTAATTTCACAAAATACCCCCTGAAAAAAGTTTAAAAATTAACAAAAACACCCCCATCAACCCAACTTGTCAGATTCCGGCAACCACCGTCGGTGATAGTTAGAATCTGTACAACGGCCTAACTTCAGACCAGAAATGGCCGAAAGTTCACCGATCTGGCCGTCAGTGATGGCCAAAGAAATGGCCGTCGTTGACCTAAACGATACCACATCTTTGGCATACTACCAAAGATGGCCGTCGTTTTGGCCTTTTTCGACCGTCAACGGCCATAGCAGGCCGTAGATCTGGCCTTTTTGGCCAGATCCATGGTATATCTGGCCGGAAAAGGCCATAACGACGCGTTACGGCACAGATCCGACCAGTTTATGCAGTAACGAAATTTTTCGGTCAGATTCCGGAGGTGGTGGCCAAAATTTGGCACTGTAGGTGGTGGGGGTGTTTTTGTCATTTTATATGTTAGGGTCTTTAATTAAATTAGTAAACCTAAGGGTTTTTTCATAAATTTTTAAAATTTACCTCGTAATACTCCCCTATCCAACAACCCAATACTGTCCCCAAAATTATATCCAAAATACTAAACCAAACGTACCCTTAGATGTTCCATTGATAGTCATAGTAAAATACCAAAATCAACCCAAAATAAAATAAGATACAATAAAGTCCTCCATGACTTCGATCATTACAGTATCAACCCTAGAAATAAAATATATTATAAACCCTAGAAATAAAATATAATATAATCCAAAAATTACCACCAAACATTTGATAAAGTTCCTCAATCCTCACAAAGTGAGAGAATCTGAGAAAAAGTGAAGTGAAGGGCTTCGCAGCTGATGACTAGATTCCATATTGCTCCATGCTGGTAAGATCTACATTCTTTATTTGCATCTTCAATTTTTTTTAATACTTCAAATATAAATCTGTAAGCAAATTGGCTTGAAGTTGAGTTGAGCTAAATATTTTCGGTTCCTTTTCGTCAACTGTATTGACTACTGCTATTTTGTATCTGGGTTTGTTTTTTCTTTAAATTTCATGGACATTCCTTTGATCAAAAGGAGTTCTTTATGTTTTTCCTCTTAAATGTGAACTGGGAAGGAAAACTTTACATTGGTTTGTGTAAAGGTTGATTTTTTAGGGGGTTGAAGATTGATACTATTTAGCAATGTCAAAATTGATAATGGTAAGATTTATGAACAATGCAATGTATGTTACTGAAATGATATTTTTGTAAAAAATTATCTGTTCTTGTACAAATTTGATGATTTTGCACATTCTAAGGTCGATTAATTCAGGTTACAGTGTGGTGACTTGTTTCGCATGGTAATCTATTCTTGTTGTTAGATATGTTTGAGTGGTGGGAATATTGGTGGATGTTATTTAATGTGGTTGATTATTTACGAATGTAATCGTTAACGTGGATATGTAATATATAAGTTGACTTGTATTTGTACACTGGTCTTGTACTGATAAAAGTTTCCGTTTACCTTCTTGAAGATGGAAATGAAAGCCCTTTGTGCAAACCGCTTGTCCAATTTTTCATCTCTCTTTAGAGGAACTCTTTGCATCACGAGGTACTGGTTTTTTTTTTCCTTTAATTTCCGTTTCTGTCTTCAGTTTTTAAAATTACTGTTACAGAAAAGCAGAAATCTTTGTTCCTGTTGTTCTTCTGTTCATATGTTTTTGGGGTGAATGATAACATGGGTGCTACTATGTTAAATTATATTCCAACTCAGTTTTATTTATTTATCTAGAGAAGGGGAAAGGGAAAGGGAAAAGGATTGGTAATGCTAAGTTAAACCACAAAGAAGCTTCATTGTAAGATCTTGCTTAAGTTATTTGGTCAAAAAGGAAATTGCTTATTCTGTGCTATCACTTTTTTTTTTTTTTTTTTTTTAATACCGATATTTGTTCTGTTTTTATTTTTCTTAGCTCGAGCATTGACATCCTTTTATTCTTCTGCAGGACTCGACTTACTTTTCCTGAGAATCTCTTGGGCCAAGCAAAGCTTGGTAAGCTTGCTGTTCTTCTTGTAGTATAACATTCATATAGAAGCTAAACTTATCCGTATTTACATGTTCTTGTACTCCTTTTAGTATTAACACCATGTTGTGATATAAAAGCAGCTTTTTCTTCTGGAAATGAATCATTCAACACCACAGTAGTGCCTCCAACCCTGTTAGCTGCTGAAAAAGAAGAAGCCAAATCTGTGTTATCCTTGTTCTTGAAGAAACAAGGTCTGAGCAAGGTAGCTGCTGCAAAAACCATCACTAAATCAGATCTTTTCATCGACCACCTTGTCTCAAGGCTTCATTCTGTTCATAAATCTCGGTATCTTTTAGGTTCGATTGCAATAAGCTCTGGTTATTTTTGGCTATTGTTTTCAAAGTGTTTTTGTTTCTAATTCTTATTTTTCCCACTAATCAAAATTTGCTTGTTATACAGGAAAAGATCTCACAACTCTTGAGATCAGGGATACCCTTATTCCTTATATTGAATCTCTTCTTGTAGAGCCTGGAAACAGTGTCGTAAATTTAGTGGAGAACTTTCCTATTATACCTGTCAAAGACAAGCCAGCTGCGTCAGTCTCTCAACACCCTTCCACCCCTGACTCCAAGAAGCCAAAAGGGGTCTCTAATGCTCCTGTTAAAGAAAAGACTGTTTCTCAATCCTTTTCTGCTCCCCTTGACTTCAAGAAGCCAACGGTTGTCTCTAATGGACCTAGAGAAGAAAAGCCAGCCGTGTCAGTTTCTCAATCTGGTTCTTCTCTTGACTCTAAGAAGCAAAGGGCTGTCTCTCGAATGATTGAGGTTGGCGCGGTTGGAGATTTACAACCTCATTTCCTCTACCTCTTAGAGCTTGGCATGGATCTTGAGCAGATCAAGTTAGCTACAAGCAGATGTCCTAGTTTTGCCTACTACAGCTTGGAGGGGAGAATCAAACCTCTAGTCGAGTTTCTTCTTGATCTTGGGGTCGCTAAATCAGAGATTCCTAAAATTCTTGTCCAAAGGCCTCATTTATGTGGACATAGTATATCTGGTAAAATTATACCCATCATGTTATACTTAGAAGATATGGGTGTGGACAAGAAACAGTGGGCAAAAGTTATATTACGCAGCCCATGTCTCCTCAGTCATAGTAGGCAGAAGCTTCAGGCAGTTGTTAATTTCCTTAATGAGGTTGGCTTATCAGGTGATAGCATAGGTAAGGCCTTAACTCGCTTCCCAAAAATGGTATCTTGCAGTGTGGAAGACAATCTGATGCCTGTGAACAAATTTTTCTATGAAAAGGGATTCAGTGTGGAAGAAATGAAGTCCATGGTGTCAACATTTCCATCTGTATATTCTTACAGCTTGACGGAGAGCTTGGTACCAAAATGGGAGTTCTTTTTGACCACGGGTTATTCAAAGTTGGCGCTGGTTAAGTTCCCTCAGTATTTTAGTTACAGTTTGGAGCAAAGAATCAGACCACGTTTTGCACTTGTGAAGGAGTTGGGAGTGAAAATCGGGCTGAACCGCATGTTAGCTGTATCGTTCTGTGACTTTGAGAAAGTTTTGGAGATCAGCAGAAAGAATATGCTTGCTGACGAGCTTTCGAGTTGTCCAAAGAGCAAGTAATGATCTTCGGTTAGGAACTGGATTCTATGACTTCTAAGCGGAGTGCTCAGTAAAACGAGGCATGGTAATGGTACAACTACGTGATCAGAACTGTATTTTATTACTTTACTAATTACTAGGGCATTTCTTTGCACTGTTTTGAAGAATAAGAAACATTTGAAGCACAAAGACAAGCGAATTTTCAGGCTATGACTTTGGGAAAATTTTGAAGATGGTTACCACATGTGACATGACTCCTAGTCACGAGAAAAACAAATTTATATGAGACTGTCTCATCGTATCATCCGTTCAATGAGATAGTCTCACCAAATCACTACATTGACGTGAAAGTATTATCTAATTAAAATATGTAGTATCATATGAAATTTAAGGGTCGTAAAAGAACCATTGTTTCCTTCTTTCTTAGATTTTTCCAGTATTTTTGCCTTTCTTCAAGTGTAATGCATGGAGTTCATTGTTTTTTATTTACTTCACTACAAGAGAAGACCGTGAAACGAAAGATGATTTTACATTATTTAGACAAAAGCATAAACAAACATAGCCTAATTATCTAGAATTTTAGAAGAATCTCTTGCATTGATATGAAAGAAATTAAACAAATTAACGAATAAGATTTAAAGAATAAGAAAGGCTTTACCTTTATACTGTTTTTAATGAGATCGAATTGAGAATCTATTGAAGGACGAAGCAAAGAGAAATCCAGGTAATTAACATAATGCCACTAGCGTTGATCGAAAATAGGAAAATCCATAGAACCCCCATTTGTTTATAAATCTTTCAATCTTAACCTTATTCCCTATTCCCTTATGCCATTGGGTTAAATTGATGTTTGTACTTTGTAGGGTAAAATTAGAGTTTCACAAAAATTTACATGTTCTTGTACTCTTTTTAGTATTAACATCGTGTTGTGATATAAAAACAACTTTTTCTTTTGGAAATGAGTCATTCAACTCCATAGTAGTGCCTCCAACCCTGTTAGCAGCTGAAAAAGAAGAAGCCAAATCTGTGTTATCTTTGTTCTAGAAGAAACAGGGTCTGAGCAAGGTAGCTGTTGCAAAAACCATCACTAAATCAGATTTTTTCATCGACCACCTTGTCTTAAGGCTTCATTC
>CM047740.1:3940392-3978193 GCA_026225825.1 Pistacia integerrima | reverse complement strand
CTTAAGGCTTCATTCTGTTCATAAATCTCGGTATCTTGTAGGTTCGATTGCAATATGTACTGGTTATTTTTGGCTATTGTTTTCTACGTGTTTTTGTTTCTAATTCTGATTTTTCCCACTAATCAAAATTTGCTTGCCATACAGTAAGAGAGCTCACTACTCTTGAGATCAGGGACACTGATGAGCAACTAGGGAGGCTGGTCTACCGTAGGAAGGGTAGAGGTGAGAAGTAGAGGAATATTTGTTATGCAAGAGGTTAGGACTTGTTGTGGGAGGACAGGTGGCTTAATGAGATTGGATGGAAGAAGAATTCGGTTAGGAGCAAAAAGGTGTCAGGGAATAAAAGGGAGGGAGAGAAGGAATTGAGGATATTCAGAAAAGAAGGTTAAGGCTTAGAAGGGGAGGTGACTGATCCTCGAAGTTCAGTCTTATCTTTATTTGTTTCTTTATTGTACTTAGCATTATTCTTAATTGTTACTTGTTCATTGGGTTGATGATAGAACATGATCTTTGGATGTATTGTTCTATTTTGATATCAATATAGAAAGTTATTTCCTTTTCTTGTCTGTGACTATTGATTATGAACTGGAATTGGATAGAATTGTCTTATGTTACTTGGTGAATTGCTGGTCAGTGTTCTATCAAGTGGTATTAGAGCACTAGTTTTTGGGTAATTGTCGTGACAAGAATGGATTCTAGAATGGATAATGTTGAGAGAGAAGTTACAATGTTAGGAGTTGAAATGAGTACTATCCGAGAGTGTTTGGTTGAGATACAATCCTGGGTGCAAAGAAAGGACGAAGAAGAAGCTGGCAGAACAGAGATGCGCTCATCGGAAAATGTTCGTTCTCACCAAGTAGAAAATCCTAATAGAGCTAGTGGGTCTGGTAATAGTAGCCAAAATCGTAGTAAAATGGGAGGACGAAAATTGGAAATGCCAATATTTTCCAGCGAGGACCCTTACGGATGGATTTTTAGAGTAGAGCATTACTTCAACCTTAAGGAAATATCTGAAGAAGGGAAACTGACAACGATGGTTGTCTATGTGGAAAGTGAGGCCATAAACTGGTTCCAGAACTCCAACAAATTCGTGGGCCATGTTTCAACTTGCACTACTCTAGAGGTGTAGTGGATCATATGAGCATAATCTTTATGAGTCCTTAATGACGATGAAACATACTGGTTCAGTGGCCGAATTTCGTTGGCAGTCTGAAGTGATGGCTACACTTTTGGTAAAGGTGAAGGAAGAAATATTACAGGCTGCTTTTGTTAATGGGCTGAAGATTGAGATTAGAGCTGAAGTTCGTTTAGCCTAACCCAAATCTCTAATTCAAATAATTGAATTGGCCCAAAGAATAGAGGACATAAATCAGGCCTTAGAGGAAGCCCGATTAGGAGCAAATAAACTTACACGCGTGAATGCTCCTCGGTTTTCATACGGGTTCAACACCCATGGATCTAGAAATCTGACCCGACCCATTGATAACTAAAAATTCCCAAATGCATCAGAATCCCCAAAATCGACCCATATTTCCAATTTCAGTCGACAAACACATGAATCTTCAATATAGAGTTCGTCGACCAATTACTCCCCACGCGACCAACTACTGTCATCTTTTCGACCCTTTGAGTGAACGACTTTTTAATGAAAAGAGTTCCCATTTCGAAGGATGATAAACGTAGGAATTCAAAAGAAAAAAGAGAAGGGCCTTTGTTTTAGATGCGATGGTAAGTTCTTTCCTGGATACAAGTGTGGTGAAAAACAGTTCTAAATCATCTTAATTGATGAAGAGGAAGATGAACCAAACTCGATTGGTGGTGGAGAAACAGTCGAACCTGAGATTGAGCAACAACAGGAAAATGTCGAACTCTTTCTTAGCTCAGTGCTGGGGATCAATGGTCCAAAGACAATGAAGCTTAAAGGGTAAGGAATTGATTGTATTGATTGATAGTGGGGCTTCCCACAATTTTATCAGTTCTGAGGTGGTTAAAAGGTTGGGAATATCGGTAGTAGGAACTCAGTTTTTTGGGGTCAGAGTGGGTGATGGGTATGGCGTGAGGTGTGAAGGAGAGTGTAGAGATGTTTGTATGGAGCTACAAGGGGTTACAATCGTTCAAAACTTCTTTCCAATTGACATGAGTAGTGTTGATGCTGTTCTGGGAATTGCATGGCTGGAGTCTGGAGACATTAGGTGAGACAATCACTAATTAGAGAAAGCAAACAATGGGGTTTAAATTAGGAGATCAGACAGTTAGTCTGTGTGGGGATCCATCACTTAACAAAACCACGGTGTCTCTCAAAGCTATGATTAAGG
The DNA here is from genome assembly GCA_026225825.1 of Pistacia integerrima. Classification (NCBI taxonomy): domain Eukaryota; kingdom Viridiplantae; phylum Streptophyta; class Magnoliopsida; order Sapindales; family Anacardiaceae; genus Pistacia; species Pistacia integerrima. The sequence continues at coordinate 3,975,878 of CM047740.1, read as the reverse complement.
CATTGCAATGTGAAGGGTAGGGTTGTTTGATAGAGTTTGGACATATTCAGACACAGTGTATTCAGACACAGTGTATTCAGACACAGTGTGAAGGAAATGAGGATATTGATGATCGATTGCTGGATGTGTTGAAGAAATTTAGTCAAGTTTTTGATCCACTTCCTGGGTTACCATCTGCCAGGTCGAGAGACCACACCATTCAATTAGTTCCAGGAACTCAACAACCAAACCTTAGACCGTATAGGTACCCTTACTATCAGAAAAATGAGATAGAGCGCATTGTCAAGGAAATGTTGGCCTCTGGAATTATAAAGCCGAGCATCGGTCCATTCTCAAGTCCTATTTTATTGGTGAAGAAGAAGGATGAGGGGTGGAGATTTTGTGTGGATTATAGGGCAGTTAACGAGGTGACAGTCCCGGACAAATATTCGATTCTAGCTATTGATGAGTTATTTGATGAGTTAGAAGGGGCAACCGTGTTTTCTAAGCTCGATTTGAAGTCAGGCTATCATCAAATCAGAGTTAAACCAGAAGACACACACAAAACAACTTTTCGAACACACGAAAGGCATTATGAATTTCTAGTTATGCCCTTCGGCTTAACCAATGCACCAGCCACCTTTCAAGCAGTAATGAATGATGTCTTCAAGCCGTATTTAAGGAAGTTTTTCTTAGTTTTCTTTGACGACATATTGATTTACAGTAGGGAGATGGGCGAGCATGCTAGGTATCTAAGCATTATCTTACAGATACTATTAGATAATCAGTTGGTGGTCAATAAGAAGAAATGCTATTTCGAACAACAACAGTTAGAATATTTGGGGCATGTGGTCTCAGCTAAAGGAGTGGTAGTTGACCCCTCAAAGATAGAGAGCATTACTAAGTGGCTGGAACCAAGAGACATTAGGGCACTCTAAGGCTTTCTTGGTTTGACGGGATATTATCGACGATTTGTTCGAGATTATGGGAAGATAGCCCTCCCACTCACTGCTCTATTAAAGAAGGATTCATTTGTGTGGAGTACAGTAGCTCAAAGTGCTTTTGAAGAATTAAAAAGACTTATGACAGCTGTTCCAGTCCTCCAAATGCCTAATTTCACTCAAAGAATTTATCATAGAGACTGATGCTTTCGGAAGTGGTTTAAGGGCTATGTTGATGCAGAAGGGGCAACCTATTGCCTTTCTCAGCAAAGGTTTGTCTCTAAACTCCAAACTGAAATCTTTTTATAAACGTGAATTAATGGCTATAGCTATGGTTGTGCGAAAATGGTGCCATTATCTTTTGGGAATACGTTTTGTTTTTCGGACAGATTAGCAAAGTCTTCACTTTTTAACTGACCAGAAACTGTTGAGTGAGAATCAGAAAAAATGAATTATCAAGTTATTGGGGTTAGATTTTATAATTCAGTATAAACCTCAGCCATAGAACAAGGCAGTAGAAGCTCTCTCTACAATGCCTGAAGTTGTAGAGCATCATGCTCTTTCTATGAGCTGTTTCTTGGGTCTAACCAGTTTAGAAGATGCCATTCAGCAAGATGACAGGTTACGCAGGATCATGCAACAACTTTTGATCGACCCAAATAGCCATCCTCATTTTAGATTGGTGGGACGACATCTGCTGTACCATGACAAGCTGGTGGTGCCTAAATCTAGACCTCATATCCAAGAAATATTACATGAGTTTCATGCCTCGCCCATTAGGGGCCATTTGGGTTTCTTTTGGACATATAAACACATCACAAATGTGGTGTTTTGGGAGGGGATGAAGAAAGATATTAAGGAGTTTGTGGACGCTTGCACCATTTGCAAACAAAACAAATACAACGCCTTGAGCCCAACGGGTTTGCTTCAGCCACTACCTATTCCTAACCAAGTGTGGGAAGATGTCTCTATGGACTTTATCATGGGGCTTCCCAAGGCTCATGGGGTACATACAATTCTGGTAGTTGTTGATCGTCTTACAAAATAGAGCCATTTTTTAACTCTCAAGCATTCTTACACAGCTAAAGGGGTAGCTGATCTGTTTATCAAAGAGGTGGTACGATTGCATGGGTTTCCCTGCACCATTGTTTCAGATCGGGATAGAGTTTTCATGAGCCACTTTTGGGGAGAACCATTTAAACAGTCAAACACCCAATTGCACATGAGTTCAGCTTACCACCAGCAAACGGATGGTCAAACCGAGGTGGTAAACCACTGCTTGGAGACGTACCTCAGGTGCTTTGTCAATAGCCAACCCCAACAATGGCAGAGATGGGTTCTGTGGATGGAGTTTTGGTTCAACACCACTTATAGTAGCTCCACAGGTATGTGTCCATTTAAGGCTTTCTATGGTCGGGACCCTCCAATGATATTACGGTATGCGGACCACACTTGTTTAGTTGAAGAAGTCAACCAACAACGCAACAATATCATCGAGGAGTTAAAAGAGAATCTCCTCAAGGCTCAAAACCGAGTGAAGATTTATGCTGATAACTGATGGCAAGAAGTTACGTTTGGGATAGGGGCATCTGTGTATTTAAAGTTACAACTCTACAGATTAAGATCTCTAGCTCATCAGTATAATGAGAAACTTAGTCCTCGATTTTACGGCCCATTTGTGATCACAGACATAATTGGGGTAGTAGTATACAGGCTGGAATTACCTTCCTCAGCTCGTATTCATGACATTTTCCATGTTTCGCAATTGAAAAGGGCAACTTTCCTAATCCCCAATAGTCAACCTCTACCGGCAGCCTTTAATGAAGATTTTATTTTGCAAATTGAACCTGAAGCCATACTCAAGAAAAGAAAGCTCTTGAATGGACAATGGGAGGTACCAATTCAATGGAAAGGCTTACCTCCTTATGAAAACACTTGGGAGGATTTTGACACTATTCACTCTCAATTTCCTTCTTTCCACCTTGAGGACAAGGTGGTTCTCCTTGGGGAGGGTAATGATGAGCAACTAGGGAGGCTGGTCTACCGTAGGAAGGGTAGAGGTGAGAAGTAGAGGAATATTTGTTGTGCAGGAGGTTAGGACTTGTTGTGGGAGGACAAGTGGCCTAATGAGATTGGATGGAAGAAGAATTCGGTTAGGAGCAAAAAGGTGTTAGGGAATAAAAGGGAGGGAGAGAAGGAATTGAGGATATTCAGAAAAGAAGGTTAAGGTTTGGAAGGGGAGGTGACTGGCCCCGAAATTCATTCTTATATTTATTTGTTTCTTTACTGCACTTAGTATTCTCAATTTTTACTTTTTCATTGGGTTGATGATAGAACATGATCTCTGGATGTATTGTTCTATTTTGATATCAATATAGAGAGTTATTTCCTTTTCTTGTCCGTGACTATTGATTGTGAACTGGTATTGGATAGAATTGTCTTGTGTTACTTGGTGAATTGCAGGTCAGTGGTCTATCCTTATATTGAATCTCTTCTTGTAGTTTTTCTTTTTGGAACTTTTATCTCGGTGTCTTTGTTCCCATGCTAATCAGTTTTACTTGGAGAGCTCATAACTCTTGAGATTAGGGACACCCTTAATCCTTATCTTCAATCACTCCTTGAAGAGCATGGAAATTTTATGGTAGATTTAGTGAACAACTTTCCTACCGCACCTATCGAAGAAAAGCCAGCTTTTCCAGTTTGTAGATCCCATTCCAGCCTTGACTCCAAGAAGCCAGAAGCATTCTCTCATGTAAGAGCCCCAAGTCTAGCAGCAGATCTATGCCCTCAACTTTGCTGCCTCTCAGAGCTTGGCATGGATCTTGAGCAGATCAAGGTAGCTACACGCAGATATCCTAATTTTGCCTACTGCAGGTTGGATGGCTAAATCAAACCACTAGTTGAGTTTCTTCTTGATCTTGGGGTACCTAAATCAGAGATTCCTACCATTCTCAGAAAAATGCCTTCTTTATGTGGACATAGTCTATCTAAAAAAATAATACCCAGCATAATATACTTTGAAGGTTTGGGTGTGGACAAAAAATAGTGGGCAAAAGTTATATGTCGCTGCCCTGGACTCCTTTGTCATAGTAGGCAGAAGGTTCAAGCAGTAGTTAATTTCCTTCGTGAGTTGGGCTTATCAGGTGATAGCATAGGTAAGGTCTTAACTCGGTTCCCAAGAATTGTAACTTGCAGTGTGGAAGACTATCTCAAGCCTTTGGACTATTTTTTCTATGAAAGGGGATTGAGTGTGGAAGAAGTGAGGTCCGTGGTGTCAACATTTCCATCTGTATATTCTTACAGCTTAACAAAAAGCTTGATACCGAAATGGGAGTTCTTTTTTACCATGGGTTATTTAAAGTTGCCGCTGGTTAAGTTCCCTCAGTATTTTAGTTACAGTTTGGAACAGAGAATCAGACCACGTTTTGCACTTGTCAAGGAGTTAGAAGTGAAAATCGAGGCATGTTAGTACGATCACACTGTGACTTTGAGAAAGTTTCGAAGATGAACAGGAAGAACATCCTTGTTGACAAGGTTTCAAGTCAAACAGAGAGCAAGTAGTATGATCATAGGTCAGGAACTGGATTGTATGTCTTCTCAGTTGAGTGCTCATTTCAATGGAACATCCCAATGTTACAATTTTCAGACTTGACTTTAACAAGTTTGTTGGAGGTATCTTCGAGTGTCGTCCACAGCGTGGTCAGTGCTTTTCATCAAATGTTTCTCTATAATCCTTGTCTTTACAGAAGTTTTCTCTTCTGCATTACTCTTTCTTACAAGTTAGTATTCCCAGGATGCATTGAAGTGAATTCAATCATTGTTGTTTAGATGAGCCTCTCTTCCTTATCATGCAAATGTTTTTGTTGCAAATTGTTTTTCTACTCCATTGTAAATGTTAGATGTAATGGCTCTAGTACTTGTTCTTTTTTTGAAGGTAAGATTTAATATTCTGAACATTTATCTGGCAAAATGGTTCTCTGGGTGCGCAACAATTTGGCGTGCACTAAGAAGAAATAGACTGAGGGCCAAATGGCTTGTTGGTTATGAAACTTTGCTATATTTGAATTTAAGCTTTTACTAAATTACAACTATGACTTTTTATATTATAAGTCTGTCGTTAAAAATATTATATTCAACATTGTGAGTTTGATATTTTATATCAGAAAACATTTTGGATAATGAGAATGTAGACTTGAAAACTTGGTGCATCACCGCATTTAAACAACACAGGATATGAATATTATATCAGGAAAAATACTCTGTGATAGGAAGCAAGCTGGCTAATACAGAATCAAGTGTAATCAAAGATAAAACCATTGAAATGTCCAATGATAATTTTGTCTTTTCATGTTTGCTTTCTCCAGTAATGATTTTGCATATCATAGGTAAGGCCATAACTCACTTCCCAAGAACTGTAAATTGCAGTGTGGAAGACAATCTCCGGCCAACAGCCGAGTACTTAAAACGGTTGGGGGTTAATGTTGCCATCATTCTCCCCAGATTTACAGCGAGTCTTCGTCATGGTATCGAGGTCACGGAATTCAAAATCATTTTACGAGATAAAAAAACCAAAAATTCAAAGATAAAAGCATAAACAATTATAAGGGAATGAATGATTATTGTTGCTAATAGTTTGACCATCATAGAAGAGTACGTCTAATGACATCGAAGAGTGATGTGATTAGACACAAGATGATTTTTATAATCATTCAAGAGTGTTCATTAACATCTTCTAACTTTATTAACATTAACAATATAGATATACACAGTGACAAACATATCACACTCAATTATGATTTTTATAAATTAACAAAAATTCAATGACAATAAATAAAACTTATAGGTTCCAAATTATAATTTTTGATTCAGTATCTTTACATTAAGCACACTCAGTAGTTCATTTCCCTTGCATAACTTAAAACCGTCACCAATAACTAAACAAATCTTAAAGGGAGGTCATAAATAGTTTATTAACTATAAGGGGTGTTTAGATGTTTCATTGATAGTCATAGTAAAATACCAAAATCAACCCAAAATAAAATAAGGCACAATCAAGTCCTCCATAACTTCGATCATTACAGTATCAACACTAGAAATAAAATATAAACCTAAAATTACCACCAAATATTTGATAATGTTCCTCAATCCTCACAAAGTGAGAGAATCTGAGAAAAAGGGAAGTGAAGGGCTTCGCAGCTGATGATTAGACTCCATATTGCTCCATGCTGGTAAGATCTGCATTCTTTATTTGCATCTTCAATTTTTTTTTAATACTTAAAATGTAAATCTGTAAGCAAATTGGCTTGAAGTTGAGTTGAGCTAAATATTTTCAGTTCCTTTTCGTCAGCTGTATTGACTACTGCTATTTTGTATATGGGTTTGTTTTTTCTTTAAATTTCATGGACATTCCTTTGATCAAAAGTAGTTCTTTATGTTTTTCCTCTTAAATGTGAACTGGGAAGGAAAACATTAAATTGGTTTGTGTAAAGGTTGATTTTTTAAGGGGGTTGAAGAGTGATACTATTTAGCAATGTCAGAATTGATAATGGTAACATGTATGAACAATGCAATGTATGTTACTGAAATGATATTTTTGTAAAAATTATCTGTTCTTGTACAAATTTGATGATTTTGCACATTCTAAGGTCGATTAATTCAGGTTACAGTGTGGTGACTTGTTTCGTATGGTAGTCTATTCTTGTTGTTAGATATGTTTGAGTGGTGGGAATATTGATGGATGTTATTTAATGTGGTTGATTATTTATGAATGTAATCGTTAACGTGGATATGGAATATATAAGTTGACTTGTATTTGTACACTGGTCTTGTACTGATAAAAGTTTCCGTTTACCTTCTTGAAGATGGAAATGAAAGCCCTTTGTGCAAACCGCTTGTCCAATTTTTTCATCTCTCTTTAGAGGAACTCTTTGCACCACGAGGTACTGGTTTTTTTTTCCTTTAATTTCCGTTTCTGTCTTCAGTTTTTAAAATTATTGATACAGAAAAGCAGAAATCTTTGTTCCTGTTGTTCTTTTGTTTATATGTTTTTCGGGTGAATGATAACATGGGTGCTACTATGTTAAATTATATTCCAACTCAACTTTATTTATTTATCTAGAGAAGGGGAAAGGGAAAGGGAAAGGGAAAAGGATTGGTAATGCTAAGTTAAACCACAAAGAAGCTTCATTTTAAGATCTTGCTTAAGTTATTTGGTTAAAAAGGAAATTGCTTTTTCTGTGCTATCACTTTTTTTTTTTTTTTTTAATACCGATACTTCTTCTGTTTTTTATTTTTTCTTAGCTCGAGCATTGACATCCTTTTATTCTTCTGCAGGACTCAAGTTACTTTTCCTGAGAATCTCTTGTGCCAAGCAAAGCTTGGTAAGCTTGCCATTGTTCTTGTAGTATAACATTCATATAGAAGGTAAACTTATCCGTATTTACATGTTCTTGTACTCCTTTTAGCATTAACACCATGTTGTGATATAAAAGCAGCTTTTTCTTCTGGAAATGAATCATTCAACACCACAGTAGTGCCTCCAACCCTGTTAGCTGCTGAAAAAGAAGAAGCCAAATCTGTGTTATCCTTGTTCTTGAAGAAACAAGGTCTGAGCAAGGTAGCTGCTGCAAAAACCATCACTAAATCAGATCTTTTCATCAACCTCCTTGTCTCAAGGCTTCATTCTGTTCATAAATCTCGGTATCTTGTAGGTTCGATTGCAATAAGTACTGGTTATTTTTGGCTATTGTTTTCTAAGTGTTTTTTTTTTTTTCTAATTCTTATTTTTCCAACCAATCAAAATTTGCTTGCCATACAGGAAAAGAGCTCACAACCCTTGAGATCAGGAATACCCTTATTCCTTATATTGAATCTCTTCTTGTAGAGCATGGAAACAGTGTCGTAACTTTAGTGGAGAACTTTCCTATTATACCTGTCAAAGACAAGCCAGCTGCGTCAGTCTCTCAACACCCTTCCACCCCTGACTCCAAGAAGCCAAAAGGGGTCTCTAATGCTTCTGTTAAAGAAAAGACAGTTTCTCAATCCTTTTCTGCTCCCCTTGACTTCAAGAAGCCAACGGTTGTCTCTAATGGACCTAGAGAAGAAAAGCCAGCCGTGTCAGTTTCTCAATCTGGTTCTTCTCTTGACTCTAAGAAGCAAAAGGCTGTCTCTCGAATGATTGAGGTTGGCGCGGTTGGAGATTTACAACCTCATTTCCTCTACCTCTTAGAGCTTGGCATGGATCTTGAGCAGATCAAGTTAGCTACAAGCAGATGTCCTAGTTTTGCCTACTACAGCTTGGAGGGGAGAATCAAACCACTTGTTGAGTTTCTTCTTGATCTTGGGGTAGCTAAATCAGAGATTCCTAAAATTCTTGTCCAAAGGCCTCATTTATTCGGACTTAGTATATCTGGTAAAATTATACCCATCATGTTATACTTAGAAGACATGGGTGTGGACAAGAAGCAGTGGGCAAAAGTTATATTACGCAGCCCAGGACTTCTCACTCATAGCAGGCAGAAGCTTCAGGCAGTTGTTAATTTCCTTAATGAGGTTGGCTTGTCAGGTGATAGCATAGGTAAGGCCTTAACTCGGTTCCCAAAAATTGTAACTTGCAGTGTGGAAGACAATCTGAAGCCTGTGAACAAATTTTTCTATGAAAAGGGATTCAGTGTGGAAGAAGTGAAGTCCATGGTGTCAACATTTCCATCTTATATTCTTACAGCTTGGCGGAGAGCTTGATACCGAAATGGGAGTTCTTTTTGACCACGGGTTATTCAAAGTTGGCGCTAGTTAAGTTCCCTCAGTATTTTAGTTACAGTTTGGAGCAAAGAATCAGACCACGTTTTGCACTTGTGAAGGAGTTGGGAGTGAAAATCGGGCTGAACCGCATGTTAGCTGTATCGTTCTGTGACTTTGAGAAAGTTTTGGAGATCAGCAGAAAGAATATGCTTGCTGACGAGCTTTCGAGTTGTCCAAAGAGCAAGTAATGATCTTCGGTTAGGAACTGGATTCTATGACTTCTAAGCGGAGTGCTCAGTAGAACGAGGCATGGTAATGGTACAACTACGTGATCAGAACTGTATTTTATTACTTTACTAATTACTAGGGCATTTCTTTGCACTGTTTTGAAGAATAAGAAACATTTGAAGCACAAAGGCAAGCGAATTTTCGGGCTATGACTTTGGGAAAATTTTGAAGATGGTTACCACATATGAGATGACTTCTAGTCACGAGAAAAACAAATTTATATGACTGGCACATCGTATCATCCGTTAAATAAGATAGTCTCACCAAATCACTACATTGACATGAAAGTATTATCTAATTATAATTAAAATATGAAATGTAAGGGTCGTAAAAGAACCCTTCTTTCCTTCTTGCTTAGATTTTTCCAATCTTTTTGCCTTTTTTCAAGTGTAATGCATAGAATTCTTTTTTTTTTTTTTTCTTAGTTCACTACAAGAGAGAAAAAACCGTGAAAGGAAAGATGATTTTACATTTTACGAGATAAAAAGCTAAAATTTTAATGACAAATAGAGCCTAGGGTCATTTGTTTTATTATTTTGGATAGGATTTTGGGAATAATATTGGGTAGTTGAATAGAAAAGTATTATAAGGTAAAATTAAAAAAAAAAAACCCCTTAAGTTTGCTAATTTAACTAAACACCCCAATATATAATTTTTTTTATAAAATAACAAAAATATTTCCATCACCCGTAGTGCTAGATTCTAGCCACTATCGTTAGAATCGGCCGTAAAATTGCTGCGAGACATAGGCCAGGTCGGATCGGAGGATAGGGCGTCAATATGACCTTTTTCGCCTTGTATTCACCACAAACCGCTAAAAAAAGCCATATCCAGGTTGTCGGTGATGCTAAAAGTCCATCTTTGCGTCGTTGTTGTCAGCAGCGACCAGAGATCGCCTTTTTGGCATCATAGATCTTTTTGGCCGATTAGTCATGTGATCGTGTCGATCGCCAGCGACCCGGTCGGCCTTTTTGGCGTTCAGCCGTGGATGCGGCCAGAAAAAGGTTAGATCGGTGAATTACCGGCCGATTCCGGTCCATGGTGTAGGTCGTTGTGATAGATTCTGGCTACCACCAACGGTGGTTGCTGGAATCTAGCAAGTATGGGTTTAGGAAGTGTTTTTGTTAATTTTTAAACCTTTTTTTCTGGGGACATTTATAAAATTAATAAACTTAAGAGGTCTACAAATAATTAAAAAATACAATAATATTTCTCAAATAATATGCCAAACAATATTGGGAGAATAGATTGGGATTATGGGTAGAAATAATGTACCAAATACACCCCTAATTATCTAGAATTTTAGAAGAATCTCTTGCATTGACATGAAAAAAAAAAAAACAACAAATTAACGAATAAAATGTAAAGCACAAGAAAAGCTTTACCTTTATGCTGCGTTTTTAATGAAGATCGAATTGTGCTGTGTTTTCTCTTGAAGGATGAAGCAGAGAGCATTTTCTTGGGTCTGAGATCCAAAATTCTGGTAATTAACATAATGCGGTAATTAATATAATGGGATTACCCTTGATCCAACGTGGGAAAATTCATTATAACCCCCATTTGTTCATAAAATTTTCAATCTTAAACCTTACTCCCTATTTGCATATGCCATTATGTTAAATTGATGTTTGTAGTTTGTAGGGTAAAATTACGGTTTCACAAAAAAATTTGAGGGGATAAGTGGTTATTGTTGCTTGTAGTTTGACCATCATCAAAGAGTATGTCCAATGACACCAATATCTAAACAAATGTTAAAAGGAGGTCATAGATAGTTTTATAACTATAAGGGGTGTTTTGGACGTTTCATCGATAGTCATAGTAAAATCTCAAAATCATCCCAAAACAAAATAAGATAAGAACTTCGATAAATTCAGTGTCAACCCTAGAAATAGAATATATTATTACCTCCAAACATTAGACAAAACTCCTCAATCCTCACTAAGTGGGAGAAACTGAGAAAGAGTGAAGTGAAGGGCTTCGCAGCTGTAGATTAGGCTCCACAATTGCTCCATGCGGGTAAGATCTGCGTTCTTTATTTTCATCTCCAAATTTTTTTTTTAATATTTAAAATATAGATGTGTATGCAAATTGGCTTGAAGTTGAGTTGAGCTAAATATTTTCAGTTCCTTTTCGTTAACATTATTCACTACTGCTATTTTGTATCTGGGTTTGTTTTTTCTGTAAAATTCATGGACATTCCTTTGATCAAAATGAGTTCTTTATGTTTTTCCTCTTGAATGTTAACTGGGAAGGAAAACTTTATATTGGTTTGTGTTTTTTCAAACGTTTATTGCTGAATTAAGAATGTAAAGATTGACATTTTAATGGGGTTGAACAGTGATAATACTATTTAGGAAAGTGAGAATTGAGAATGTTAACGTTTATGAGCAATGCAATGTATGTTACTGAAATGATATTTGTGTAAAAATTTATTTGTTCTTGTACAAATTTGATGATTTTGCACATTCAGATTACAGTGTGATGATTTGTGTCGCGTGGTGAATTATTCCTGTTGTTAGATATGTTTGAGTGGTGGGAATATTTGTGCTCGAGCATTGACGTCCTTTTATTCTTCTGTAGGACTCGACTTACTTTTCCTGAGAAACTCTTCTTTTTCCAAGCAAAGCTTGGTAAGCATGCTGTTCTTCCAGTAGTATAACATTCATATAGAAGCTAAACTTATCCGTATTTACATGTTCTTGTAGTCTTTTTAGTATTAACACCATGTTGTGATATAAAAGCAGCTTTTTCTTCTGGAAATGGATCATTCAACTCCGTAGTAATGCCTCCAACTCTGTTAGCAGCTGAAAAAGAAGCCAAATCTGTGTTATCCTTGTTCCTGAAGAAACAAGGTCTGAGCAAGGTAGTTGCTGCAAAAACCATCACTAAATCAGATCTTCTCATCGATCATCTTGTCTCAAGGCTTCATTCTGTTTATAAATCTCGGTATCTTGTAGGTTCGATTGCAATATGTACTGGTTATTTTTGGCTATTTTTTTCTAAGTGTTTTTGTTTCTAATTCTTATTTTTCCCACTAATCAAAATTTGCTTGCTGTACAGGAAGAGAGCTCACAACTCTTGAGATCAGGGACACCCTTATTCCTTATATTGAATCTCTTCTTGTAGAGCATGGAAACAGTGTCGTAAATTTAGTGGAGAACTTTCCTAATACACCTGTCAAAGACAAGCCAGCTGTGTCAGTCTGTCAACACCATTCCACCCCCGACTCGGAGAAGCCAAAAGGGGTCTCTAATGCAACTGCAGAGAAAAGGCAGCTGCATCAGTTTCTCAATCCTTTTCTGCTCCCCTTGACTCAAAAGAAGCCAAAGGTGGTCTCTAATGGACTTGGTGAAGAACGTCAGTTTCTCAATCTGGTTCTGCTTTTGACTCTAAAATGCCAAAGCCTGTCTCTCGAATGATTGAGGTTGGCGCAGTTGGAGATTTACGCCCTCAATTCCTCTACTTCTTAGAGCTTGGCATGGATCTTGAGCAGATTAAGGTAATTACACTCAGGTATCCTGATTTTGACTACTGCAGCTTGGAGGGAAAAAATCAAACCGCTAGTTGAGTTTCTTCTTGATCTTGGGGTACCTAAATCAGACATTCCTAAAATCCTCATCCAAAGGCTTTCATTGTGCTCAGTTAGTCTATCCGAAAATCTAATACCGACCATGATGTTCTTAGAAGATTTGGGTGTGGATAAGGAGCAGTGGGCGGAAGTTATATACCGCTTCCCAGGACTCCTCACTCATAGCAGGCAGAAGGTTCAGGCAATTGTTGATTTCCTCTACGAGTCGGGCCTATCATCTGAGAGTATAGGTAAAATCTTGACTCGATGGCTAATTGTCGTAGTTACAGCGTGGAGAAGAATCTACGACCAACAGTTGAGTACTTCCGTTCATTAGGTGTGGATGTCTCTGTGCTTCTTTGAAAATCAGCACAGACTCTTGGTTGTAATATTGATGGCAATCTGAAGCCTGTGACTGAATTCTTCTTGGCAAAGGGGTATAGCATGGAAGAAATTCGGGCCATGATTTTGAGATATGCAGGTCTATATTCTTGTAGTTTGACAGATAACTTGATACCAAAATGGGAGTTCTATTTGACCATGGGATATGAAAAATCTGAGCTGGTTAAGTTCCCTTAATATTTTAGTTACAGTTTGGAGCAGAGAATAAGGCCAAGATATGTGCTTGTAGAGGAGTCAGGAGTGAAAATGCTGCTCACCCAAATGCTACCTCTGTCAGACTGTGACTTTGAGAAAGTTTTGAAGGTGAAAATACTGAAAATGGTTACCACCACATGACTCCTCGCTACCATAGGAACTTACATAAGACAGTCTCACCATATCACCAAACTGACATATGAGAAACTATCTAGTTAAGATATTTGATGCTGAACATTCCAGTGGTACACTTGTTGATAGACAATCAATCTAATGCCAAAAAAGTCTTAGAATGTATGAAATTTAAGGTTTTGCGAAAGAACACATGTTTCCTTCTTCCAAATGTAAGGGTTTCATACGTAAGCGAAATGGTATAATTTTGTCATTAACTTTTCCCCAAAAAAAAAAATATTTAAAAAACCCTATTCACATTCCAAATGTTGGAGGGCTTTTGAGATAGAATCAAAGTCAGATAGGAATTAGAAGGATTTAATAAGTTATTTTTTTAAGAAAAAAAATAGAATAAAAAAAAAAATATTTTTTATAAAATTTAATTGGAGTTCTTATGCATACTGTTTATTATTTAGTATTAGGTGTATCAAGCAATTTCCTTTCTCTATACTGTGTAAAGAAAAAGAAGGTATATTTACCACAAAAAAAATTATATGTGCATGACATATAACGTTGGTTTAAAAGTCTAATTACAGTGTGCTAAAAACTTGCCTACTCTATTTTCGTCCAGGTCATTTTTATTAAGGAAAATTAGGTTAAATTAATAAGTATGATTATATATAATAATATAACCCAAAAAAAAAAAAAAAAAGTTACTTCTCAGAGGAACTGGTAAGCAGAGAGCTACGGAACCAGGCAACCAGCAGTTAATGACATTGCTAATTTATCCTTAACTCGAGCCAAGAAAAATTGGGTTTGTTTCATTTTTCCATCACAAGTCACATTCATCTATGTGGGTTTGTTTCTTATTTAGTTTTAATGGAGATTACTGTGATAAAAAAGAGTTCTTTATGTGTTTTTTGATTAAAAGTTTTAATTTTGAATCTGCAACAAGGTTTTTATTTTAGGTTTCAGTTTGGGTTCTCGAAGATGGCAATGAAGACCCTTTCTGGAAGCTGCTCTTCTGACCTTTCATCTCTCTTTAGAGGAGCTTTCTACGTCACTAGGTATTTTTTTAATCAATTATTATTATTTTTTTGCTTCCAAAAAGCATTAATTTTTATTTTCATACTATTGCTATGAAGGCGTATTGTTAAATTTTAGGAGATTTGAAGTGGAAAGTTAAGGGGAAAAAGCATTTCCTCTGTCATATGTTGTGAGTGTGCGGTGAATTTGTGATTTCTGCTAATTACAATTTTGAGTTTCATTTTAGAAGATTAGTCAAACAGAATATTGATTTCTCGTATACTATTTTTCTTGTATAGACTTTATCTTTTGTTCTGTATCCATGAGGGATAGAGCATTGATGATTTCATTTTGTTCTTCTGCAGGACTCGATTTACTTCTCCTGAGGAAGTCTTCTCTTGCAGAGGAATCGGTTTTTCTAGTAGTATTTCATCCTTCTTACAAAAGCTAATTAATTACGGATATTAACATGTTTCTTTCCTTTTTGTGGTATTAACATGATGGTGTTTTGATGTAAGAACAGCTGATTCTTGTGTACATGAATCGTTCAACTCAAGAGTAGATCCTCCAAAGCTTTTATCAGCGGAGAAAAAAGAAGCCAAGTCTCTGCTAAGCTTGTTCTTGATGCAACAAGGTCTGAGCAAGGCAGCTGCCGCACGAACCATCAATAAATCAGATCATTTCATCGACCACCTTATCTCAAGGCTTCATTCTGCTCATAAATCTCGGTATCTTGTAGGTCTGGTTGCAACATGTAGTTTCTCTTTTTTGCTACTTTTATCTCAATGTCTTTGTTCCCATGCTAATCAGTTTTACTTGTTATTGCAGGAAGAGAGCTCACAACTCTTGAGATTAGGGACACCCTTAATCCTTATCTTCAATCACTCCTTGAAGAGCATGGAAACTTTATGGTAGATTTAGTGAAGAACTTTCGTAACGCACCTATAGAAGGAAAGCCAGCTTTGCCAGTTTGTCGATCCCATTCCAGCCTTGACGCCAAGAAGCCAGAAGCAGTCTCTCATGTGAGTGCCCCAAGTCCAGCAGCAGATCCATGCCCTCAACACAGCTACCTCTTAGAGCTTGGCATGGATCTTGAGCAGATCAAGTTAGCTACACGCAGATGTCCTAGTTTTGCCAACTACAGCTTGGAGAGGAAAATCAAACCTCTAGTAGAGTTTCTTCTTGATCTTGGGGTAGCTAAATCACAGATTCCTAAAATTCTTGTCCAAAGGCCTCATTTATGTGGACATAGTATATCTGGTAAAATAATACCCATGATGTTATACTTAGAAGATATGGGTGTGGACAAGAAACAGTGGGCAAAAGTTATATTCCGCAGCCCAGGACTCCTCAGTCACAGCAGGCAGAAGCTTCAGGCAGTTGTTAATTTCCTTCATGAGTTGGGCTTATCAGGTGATAGTGTAGGTAAGGTCTTAACTCGGTTCCCAAGAATTGTATGTTACAGTGTGGAAGACAATCTCCGGCCGACAGCTGAGTACTTCAAACGGTTGGGGGTTAATGTTGCCATCGTTGTCCCCAAATTTCCAGAGATTTTTTGTTGTAGTATTGAGGGCCATCTCAAGCTTGTGACCAAATTTTTCTATGAAAGGGGATTCAGTGTGGAAGAAGTGAGTTACATGGTGTCGAGATTTCCTAATTTATGTGGTCTCAGCTTGACGGAGAGCTTGATACCGAAATGGGAGTTCTTTTTGACCATGGGTTATTCAAAATCTGAGCTGTTTAAGTTTCCTCATTATTTTGGTTACAGTTTGGAACAGAGAATCAGACCACGTTTTGCACTTGTCAAGGAGTTAGGACTGAAAATCGGGCTGAGCCTCATGTTAGTACGACCACACTGTGACTTTGAGAAAGTTTTGAAGATGAACAGGAAGAACATACCTGTTGACAAGGTTTCAAGTCATACAGAGAGCAAGTAATATGATCTTTGGTCAGGAACTGGATTGTATGGCTTCTCAGTGAAGTGCTCATTTCGATGGAGAATCCCAGTGGTACAATTTTCAGGCTTGACTTTAACAAGTTTGTTGGAGGTATCTTCGAGTGTCGTCCACAGCGTGGTCAGTCCTTTTCATCAATTGTTTCTCTATAATCCTTGTCTTTACAGAAGTTTTCTCTTGTGCATTACTATTTCTTGCAAGTCAGTATTCCAATGACGCATGGAAGTGAATTCGGTCATTGTTGTTTAGATGAGCCTCTAATCCTTTTGCAAATTTTTTTGTTGCAAATTGTTTTTCTACTTCAATATAAATCTTAGATGTAATGGCTCTAGTACTTGTTCTATTTTTGAAGGTAAGGTTAATATTCTGAACATTTATCTGACAAAATGGTTCTCTGGTTGCTCAACAAGTGATTGTTTGTTGGTTATGAAACTTGGCTATATTTGAATTTAAGCTTTTACTGAATTACAAGCGTAACGTTTTATATTATAAGTCCGTCGTTAAAAATATTACATTCAACACTGCAAGTTTGATATTTTATATCACAAACTTGCATGTTTTGAGATAATGAGAATGTAGACTTACATTAAAACTTGGAGCATCACTGCATTTAAACAGCACAGGTTGGGAATATTATATCAAGAAAAAACACTTTGTGATAGGAAGCAAGCTGGCTAATACAGAATCAAGTGTAATATAATTTTGTTGACATGTCTTGTTTAATGTTTGCTTTCTCCAGTAATGATTTTGCATATCAGGTGATAGCATAGGTAAGCTCTTAACTCACTTCCCAATAAATGTAAGTTGCAGTGTGGAAGACAATCTCCAGCTGACAACCCGAGTACGTCAAACAGTTGGGGGTTAATGTTGCCATCTTTCTTCCCAGATTTCCAGTGAGTCTTTGTCGTAGTATTGAGGTCAATGGATGCTTAGATTCTTCCAATATTTTTGCCTATTCAAGTGTAATGCATAAAATTCATTTTTTTTTTCCTTAATTCACTACAAGAGAAAAAACCGCAAAACGAAATATGATTTTATATTTTACAAGATAAAAAAAACCGAAAATTCAAAGACAAAAGCACAAACAAACATAGCTAATAATTATCCAAAATTTTAGAAGAATCTCTTGCGTTGATATTATATTAGTTACTAATCACTAAATCTTTAGCTAATAATTAAGTGTTCAATAACAACATTTAGATTGTGAGAGAAAATGTGTGAGATTAAGTTGTAAATGTAGTATTGTTTATTAACACAAAAATTAAACCATACCTAAAAACAAATATGGATAATTCAACATAGGACCTCCTGCTTGGATACTTTACGATAAAGTTATCTAAAGTTGAGCTATAAATAGACAAAATTGTTAATGCAGATACAGAAATAACAGTGCGATTTGAATGAAGAACGAATTGAGGGTCTCTTCAAAGGATGAAGCAGAGAGTTTTTTGTTGGGTCTGAGTCTTCGAGAGATTTAAAATTCCGGTAATTAATATAATGCGATTTGTGTGATCAAAAATGGGAAAATTCTAAGAACCCCCAATTCTTTATAAAATTTTCAATCTGAACCCTTACTAGTTAGTATTAGGGATGAAAAAAACCGGTTAACTGAACCGGTTTACCCTAAAATTGAACCGAGCTGGTTTTCTTAAAAAATTGAATCTAAACCAGTCCGGTTTTCTTTGTAAACCGGTTGCTAACTGGACCGAAAATTTGGTTCGATTAATTGGTTTTAAACTGGTTTACTCAAATGGGCTGGATCAAATCGGTCCAATTCAATCAAACCCGCCACTTGGCCCCTTTTTTTTAAGACATGGGCCTGGACCATTTTAGCCTAATTACATCCATCCCTCCACCTTGGTCCTAATTTGAATTAAAGTCATACGGTTTATTCAAATGTGTTGTCAAGTGAATGGAGAGTGGAAAGATGGTGGCGACAGTTGGCAGTGTCGCGGGACATAGTGGACCGAGATGAAAATTTTCAATTGAGCCTAAAATTCATTTTACTCAACAATATCACCAAATCTTTCAAAAAGGAAGACATTAACAACCAAAGTGAACACTGATTCACATGTCAATCACAACAGCTTAACCAAGCGACTTCACCAGCTCAATAACATAACAAATCTAGATGAAACTAACACAACTTTTCAATAGTTTCTTCAAACAAACATATCCACATAATCATATATAAATCCTCCTCACCTTCACCATGCCACGAAGCTTCACAAATTGAACCACTACACAAATTTCAAAAGATTCTCGAGAACCAAACAAAAACACAAAACACGCACCTCTAATCAATGAACTGAGATGGGCGACGGTGATTGACTGATTGGAAAGACGGGCGACGACAGCAGCAACTGGCAGTGAGTTGAAGTGTGGAATTGGTCGACGGTGCAAAATACGTTTTGTGGAAAATGTGCAAAATACCTTTTAGCTTTTACCTTTAGACTTACTGAAGTACTGAGTATTGTGAAATTTTTTAAAAATTGAAAAACATAATACTTTTTTTTTTCTTCATTAAACCGGTTTACAAATTCGGTTTTAGTTAACTGTTTTGGTTTTTTTTAAAAATTGAAACTGAACCAGAATATTTGGTTTACAAAATATGGCAAATCAAAGGGCCCAAAGAAAAAAACCAATTTTTTCGGACCGGTTTTGGTCCGGTTTTCGATTTTTTTTTTTCCACCCCTAGTTAGTATCTACGCCCCTATGGCGTTATGCAATTAAGTTAAATTGATGTTTGATGGGTAAAATTAGAGTTTCACAATAAACTATAAGGGGATGAGTGGTTATTGTTACTTGTAGTTTGACGATCATCGAAGAGTTAGTCCAATGACACCGTTAGCGTTAGATTGATTCTTATCTCTTACTTAATTTAATCATGTAGAGTTTTTTAGGATAAGAGAAGTTTTTCACTAATGTTTGGTGGTAAGAAACAGTTGCGGCAACTGATGCAATTAGACATAAATGTAGTGACGAACATATACTCCAATTATAAATTAACCAAAATTTAGTACTTTTACATTAAGCACACTCTATAATTCAATTCCTTTATGTTAGAGACGTCACCAATATCTAAACAAGGAAAATGTTACACCCACAACCTTTTCTCATAAGCTTCATCTCATAACCTAGACGTAACAACTCATAATTGGTCAGCTCGTAATGAGTCTTATATGATAAATTACGATAGACCAATCACGAGTTATCATGTTAGAATTGTGAGACGAGATTACGTGTATAACATTATCGATCTAAACAAACCTTGAAAGGAGGTGATAGTAACAGGGTGTTTTGAATGTTTTATTGATAGTCATAGCAAAAGACCAAAAACATCCCAAAAAAAGGTACAGTAAAGTCCTCCGGAACTTCGATCATTTCAGTATCAATCCTAGAAATTTATACTGGTTTGTGTTTTTTCAAAAGTTTACTGCTGAATTAAGCATGTAAAGCTTGACTTTTTAATGTGGTTGAAGAGTGATACTACTATTTAGGAAAGTGAGAATTGATAATTGTAACATTTATGAGCAATGCAATGTATGTTACTGAAATGATATTTGTGTAAAAATTTATTTGTTCTTGTACAAATTTGATGATTTTGCACATTCAGGTTACAGAGTGATGATTTGTGTCGCGTGGTGAATCTATTCTTGTTGTTAGATATGTTTGAGTGGTGGGCATATTGGTGGATGTTATTTAATGTGGTTGATTAGTTATGAATGTAATCATTAACTTGGATATGTAATAAACGATTCAATATAAGTTGCCTTGTATTTGTACACTGGTCTTGTACTGATAAAAGTTTCTGTTTACCTTCTTGAAGATGGAAATGAAAGCCCTCTGTGCAAACCGCTTGTCTGGTTTTTCATCTCTCTTTAGAGGAACTCTTTTTATCACGAGGTACAGGTTTTTTTCCCTTTAATTTCCGTTTCTGTCTTCAGTTTTTAAAATGATTGTTACAGAAAAGCAAAAATCTTTGTTCCTCTTGTTTTTTTGGTTATATGTTTTTGGGGTGAATGATAACATGGGTGCTGCTATGTTAAATTATATTCCAACTCAGTTTTATTTATTTATCTAGGGAAGGGAAAAGGGAAAAGGATTGGTAATGCTAAGTTAAACCACAAAGAAGCTTCATTTAAGATCTTGCTTGAGTTATTTAGTCAAAAAGGAAATTGCTTATTCTGTGCTATCACCTTTTTTTTAATACCGATATTTCTTCTGTTTTATTTTTCTTAGATCGAGCATTGACATCCTTTTATTCTTCTGTAGGACTCGACTTACTTTTCCTGAGAAACTCTTGTGCCAAGCAAAGCTCGGTAAGCATGCAGTTCTTCTTGTAGTATAACATTTATATAGAAGCTAAACTTATCCGTATTTACACGTTCTTTGTACTCTTTTAAGTATTAAAACCATGTTGTGATATAAAAGCAGCTTTTTCTTCTGGAAATGAATCATTCAACTCCATAGTAGTGCCTCCAACCCTGTTATCTTGAAGAAACAAGGTCTGAGCAAGGTAGTTGCTGCAAAAACCATCACTAAATCAGATCTTTTCATCGACCACCTTGTCTCAAGGCTTCATTCTGTTCATAAATCTCGGTATCTTGTAGGTTCGATTGCAATAAGTACCGGTTATTTTCGGCTATTGTTTTCTAAGTGTTTTTGTTCCTAATTCTCATTTTTCCCACAAATCAAAATTTGCTTGCCATACAGGAAAAGAGCTCACAACTCTTGAGATCAGGAATACCCTTATTCCTTATATTGAATCTCTTCTTGTAGAGCATGGAAACAGTGTCGTAAATTTAGTGGAGAACTTTCCTATTATACCTGTCAAAGACAAGCCAGCTGCGTCAGTCTCTCAACACCATTCCACCCCCGACTTCAAGAAGCCAAAAGGCTTCTCCAATGCACCTGTTAAAGGAAAGACAGGTTCGTCAGTTTCTCAATCCTTTTCTGCTCCCCTTAACTTCAAGAAGCCAATGGTTGTCTCTAATGGACCTAGAGAAGAAAAGCCAGCCACGTTAGTTTCTCAATCTGGTTCTTTTCTTTACTCTAAGAAGCAAAAGGCTGTCTCTCGAATGATTGAGGTTGGCGCGGTTGGAGATTTACGACCCCAATTCCTCTACTTCTTAGAGCTTGGCATGGATCTTGAGCAGATCAAGTTAGCTACAAGCAGATGTCCTAGTTTTGCCTACTACAGGTTGAGAGGAGAATCAAACCACTAGTTGAGTTTCTTCTTGATCTTGGGTAGCTAAATCAGAGATTCCTAAAATTTTTGTCCAAAGGCCTCATTTATTCGGACCTAGTATATCTGGTAAAATTATACCCATCATGTTATACTTAGAAGACATGGGTGTGGACAAGAAGCAGTGGGCAAAAGTTATATTACGCAGCCCAGGACTCCTCACTCATAGCAGGCAGAAGCTTCAGGCAATTGTTAATTTCCTTAATGAGGTTGGCTTATCAGGTGATAGCATAGGTAAAGCCTTAACTCGGCTCCCAAAAATTGTAACTTGCAGTGTGGAAGACAATCTGAAGCCTGTGAACAATTTTTTCTATGAAAAGGGATTCACCGTGGAAGAAGTGAAGTCCATGGTGTCAACATTTCCATCTGTATATTCTTACAGCTTGACGGAGAGCTTGATACCGAAATAGGAGTTCTTTTTTACCACGGGTTATTCAAAGTTGGCGCTGGTTAAGTTCCCTCAGTATTTTAGTTACAGTTTGGAGCAAAGAATCAGACCACGTTTTGTACTTGTCAAGGAGTTAGGAGTGAAAATCAGGCTGAACCGCATGTTAGCAGTACCGTTCTGTGAGTTTGAGAAAGTTTTGGAGACGAGCAGGAAAGAATATGCTTGCTGACGAGCTTTCCAGTTGTCCAAAGAGCAAGTAATGATCTTCGGTTAGGAACTGGATTCTATGACTTCTAAGCGGAGTGCCCAGTAGAATGAAGCATGGTAATGGTACAACTACGTGATCAGAACTGTATTTTATTACTTTACTAATTACTAGGGCATTTCTTAGCAATTTTTTGAAGAATAAGAAACATTTGCAGCACAAAGGCAAGCGAATTTTCAGGCTATGACTTTGGGAAAATTTTGAAAGGAAAATTTTATATTGGTTTGTGCTTTTTCAAAAGTTTATTGCTGAATTAAGAATGTAAAGATTGACTTTTTAATGGGGTTGAACAGTTATGAGCAATGCAATGTATGTTACTGAAATGATATTTGTGTAAAAATGTATTTGTTCTTGTACAAATTTGATGATTGTGCACATTCAGGTTACAGTGTGATGATTTGTGTCTCGTGGTGAATTATTCTTGTTGTTAGATATGTTTGAGTGGTGGGAATATTGGTGGGTGTTGAATGTGGTTGATTAGTTATGAATGTAACCATTAACTTTGATATGTAATGAAGGAGTCAGTATAAGTTGTATTGTATTTGTACAATGGTCTTGTATTGATAAAAGTTGTTTACCTTCTTGAAGATGGAAATGAAAGCCCTTTGTGCAAGCCGCTTGTCTGGTTTTTCATCTCTCTTCAGAGGAACTCTTTGCATCAAGAGGTAGAGGTTTTTTGTCTGTCTTTAAAAGTTTCTTTAATTTCCGTTTCTGTCTTCAGTTTTGAAAATTAATGTTACAAAAAAGCAGAAATCTTTGTTCCTTTTGTTCTTTCGTTTCTATGTTTCTGGGGTGAATGATAACATGGGTCCTACTATGTTAAATTATATTCCAACTCAGTTGCATTTATTTATCTAGGGAAAGAGAAGGGGAAAAGTGAACTCAATACAATTTTAGCATAAATTAAACCATAAAGATGCTTCATTTAAGCTCTTGCTTAATTTATTTGGTCAAAAAGGAAATTGCTAATTCTGTGCTATTATATGGTGAAATCACCCTTTTTTTAATACCGATATTTCTTCTGTTTTATTTTTCTTAGCTCGAGTATTGATGTCCTTTTATTCTTCGGTAGGACTCGACTTACTTTTCCTGAGAAACTCTTCCTTTTCCAAGCAAAGCTTGGAAAGCATGCTGTTCTTCTAGTAGTATAACATTCATATAGAAGCTAAACTTATCCGGATTTACATGTTCTCGTAGTCTTTTAGTATTAATACCATGTTATGATATGAAAGCAACTTTTTCTTCTGGAAATGGATCATTCAACTCCATAGTAATGCCTCCAACTCTGTTAGCGGCTGAAAAAGAAGAAGCCAAATCTGTGTTATCCTTTTTCTTGAAGAAACAAGTTCTGAGCAAGGTAGTTGCTGCAAAAACCATCACTAAATCATATCTTCTCATCGATCACCTTGTCTCAAGGCTTCATTCTGTTCATAAATCTCGGTGTCTTGTAGGTTCGATTGCAATATGCACTGGTTATTTTTGGCTATTTTTTTCTAAGTGTTCTTCTAATTCTTATTTTTCCCACTAATCAAAATTTCCTTGCCGTACAAGAAGAGAGCTGGTTAAGTTCCCTCAATATTTTAGTTACAGTTTGGAGCAGAGAATAAGGCCAAGATATGTGCTTGTAAAGGAGTGAGGAGTGAAAATGCTGCTCACCCAAATGCTACCTCTGTGAGACTGTTGACTTTGAGAAAGTTTTGAAGATGAAAATACTGAAAATGGTTACCACCACATGACTCCTCGCTACCAGAGGAACTTACTTGTTGATAGACAATTAATCTAATGCCAAAAAAGTCTTAAATGTTTCCTTCTTTCTTTCAAATGTAAGGGTTTCATACGTAAGCGAAATGGTATAATTTTGTCATTAACCTTTCCCCAAAAAAAAAAAAAAATTTGAAAAACCCTATTCACATTCCAAATGTTGGAGCGCTTTGAGATAAAATCAAAGTCAGATAGGAATTAGAAGGATTTAATAAGTTATTTTTTTAAGAAAAAACAGAATAAAAATATATATATTTTTTATAAAATTTAATTGGAGTTCTTATACATACTGTTTATTATTTAGAATTAGGTGTACCAAGCAATTTCCTTTCTCTATACTGTGTAAAAAAAAAGAAGGTATATTTACCAAAAAATAATTATCACATTTTATTTTTTTAAAAAGCTCAGCATTTTTTTATAAACAAATCTAATCAACATCACACAATTTGATGAATATATTTCTACAAACAAATATGAGCTTATTAATTATGTACTTAATTAAAAAAAATAAATTATACGTTCATGATATATAACGTTAGATTATATCTGATTATAATAACCTCTCTGGTCTAATATTTAATGGTAAGGTTTAAAAGTCATTTTTACTAAGGAAAATTAGGTTAAATTAGTAAGTATGATTATATATAATAATATAACCCAAAAAAAAAAACAAAAAAAAAACAGTTACTTCTCAGAGGAACTGGTAAGCAGAGAGCTACGGAACCAGGCAACCAGCGGTTAATGACATTGCTAATTTATCCTTAACTCGAGCCAAGAAAAATTGGGTTTGTTTCATTTTTCCATCACAACTCACATTCATCTATGTGGGTTTGTATCTTATTTAGTTTTAATGGAGATTACTGTGATAAAAAAGAGTTCTTTATGTGTTTTTTGATTAAAAGTTTTAATTTTGAATCTGCAACAAGGTTTTTATTTTAGGTTTCAGTTTGGGTTCTCGAAGATGGCAATGAAGACCCTTTCTGGAAGCTGCTCTTCTGACCTTTCATCTCTCTTTAGAGGAGCTTTCTACGTCTCTAGGTATTTTTTTAATCTATTATTATTATTTTTTCGCTTCCAAAAAGCATTAATTTTTATTTTCATACTATTGCTATGAAGGCGTATTGTTAAATTTTAGGAGATTTGAAGTGGAAAGTTAAGGGGAAAAAGCATTTACTCTGTTATATGTTGTGAGTGTGTGGTGAATTTGTGATTTCTGCTAATTACAATTTTGAGTTTCATTTTAGAAGATTAGTCAAACAGAATATTGATTTCTCGTATACTATTTTTCTTGTATAGACTTTATCTTATGTTCTGTATCTATGAGGGATAGAGCATTGATGATTTCATTTTGTTCTTCTGCAGGACTCGATTTACTTCTCCTGAGGAAGTCTTCTCTTGCAGAGGAATCGGTTTTTCTAGTAGTATTTCATCCTTCTTATAAAAGCTAATTAATTACGGATATTAACATGTTTCTTTCCTCTTTGTGGTATTAACATGATGGTGTTTTGATGTAAGAACAGCTGATTCTTGTGTACATGAATCGTTCAACTCAAGAGTAGATCCTTCAAAGCTTTTATCAGCTGAGAAAAAAGAAGCCAAGTCTCTGTTAAGCTTGTTCTTGATGCAACAAGGTCTGAGCAAGGCAGCTGCCGCACGAACCATCAATAAATCAGATCATTTCATCGACCACCTTATCTCAAGGCTTCATTCTGCTCATAAATCTCGGTATCTTGTAGGTCTGGTTGCAACATGTAGTTTTTCTTTTTTGCTACTTTTATCTCGATGTCTTTGTTCCCATGCTAATCAGTTTTACTTGTTATTGCAGGAAGAGAGCTCACAACTCTTGAGATTAGGGACACCCTTAATCCTTATCTTCAATCACTCCTTGAAGAGCATGGAAACTTTATGGTAGATTTAGTGAAGAACTTTCGTAACGCACCTATCGAAGGAAAGCCAGTCGATCCCATTCCAGCCTTGACTCCAAGAAGCCAGAAGCAGTCTCTCATGTGAGTGCCCCAAGTCCAGCAGCAGATCCATGCCCTCAACACAGCTACCTCTTAGAGCTTGGCATGGATCTTGAGCAGATCAAGTTAGCTACACGCAGATGTCCTAGTTTTGCCAACTACAGCTTGGAGAGGAAAATCAAACCTCTAGTAGAGTTTCTTCTTGATCTTGGGGTAGCTAAATCAGAGATTCCTAAAATTCTTGTCCAAAGGCCTCATTTATGTGGACATAGTATATCTGGTAAAATAATACCCATGATGTTATACTTAGAAGATATGGGTGTGGACAAGAAACAGTGGGCAAAAGTTATATTCCGCAGCCCAGGACTCCTCAGTCACAGCAGGCAGAAGCTTCAGGCAGTTGTTAATTTCCTTCATGAGTTGGGATTATCAGGTGATAGTGTAGGTAAGGTCTTAACTCGGTTCCCAAGAATTGTATGTTACAGTGTGGAAGACAATCTCCGGCCGACAGCTGAGTACTTCAAACGGTTGGGGGTTAATGTTGCCATCGTTGTCCACAAATTTCCAGAGATTTTTTGTTGTAGTATTGAGGGCCATCTCAAGCTTGTGACCAAATTTTTCTATGAAAGGGGATTCAGTGTGGAAGAAGTGGGTTACATGGTGTCGAGATTTCCTAATTTATGTGGTCTCAGCTTGACGGAGAGCTTGATACCGAAATGGGAGTTCTTTTTGACCATGGGTTATTCAAAATCTGAGCTGGTTAAGTTTCCTCATTATTTTGGTTACAGTTTGGAACAGAGAATCAGACCACGTTTTGCACTTGTCAAGGAGTTAGGACTGAAAATCGGGCTGAGCCTCATGTTAGTACGACCACACTGTGACTTTGAGAAAGTTTTGAAGATGAACAGAAAGAACATACCTGTTGACAAGGTTTCAAGTCATACAGAGAGCAAGTAATATGATCTTTGGTCAGGAACTGGATTGTATGGCTTCTCAGTGAAGTGCTCATTTCGATGGAGAATCCCAGTGGTACAATTTTCAGGCTTGACTTTAACAAGTTTGTTGGAGGTATCTTCGAGTGTCGTCCACAGCGTGGTCAGTCCTTTTCATCAATTGTTTCTCTATAATCCTTGTCTTAACAGAAGTTTTCTCTTCTGCATTACTATTTCTTGCAAGTCAGTATTCCAATGACGCATGGAAGTGAATTCGGTCATTGTTGTTTAGATGAGCCTCTAATCCTTTTGCAAATTTTTTTGTTGCAAATTGTTTTTCTACTTCAATATAAATCTTAGATGTAATGGCTCTAGTACTTGTTCTATTTTTGAAGGTAAGGTTAATATTCTGAACATTTATCTGACAAAATGGTTCTCTGCTTACTCAACAAGTGATTGTTTGTTGGTTATGAAACTTGGCTATATTTGAATTTAAGCTTTTACTGAATTACAAGCGTGACGTTTTATATTATAAGTCCGTCGTTAAAAATATTACATTCAACACTGCAAGTTTGATATTTTATATCACAAACTTGCATGTTTTGAGATAATGAGAATGTAGACTTACATTAAAACTTGGAGCATCACTGCATTTAAACAGCACAGGTTGGGAATATTATATCAAGAAAAAACACTTTGTGATTGGAAGCAAGCTGGCTAATACAGAATCAAGTGTAATATAATTTTGTTGACATGTCTTGTTTAATGTTTGCTTTCTCCAGTAATGATTTTGCATATCAGGTGATAGCATAGGTAAGCTCTTAACTCACTTCCCAATAAATGTAAGTTGCAGTGTGGAAGACAATCTCCAGCTGACAACCCGAGTACGTCAAACAGTTGGGGGTTAATGTTGCCATCTTTCTTCCCAGATTTCCAGTGAGTCTTTGTCGTAGTATTGAGGTCAATGGATGCTTAGATTCTTCCAATATTTTTGCCTATTCAAGTGTAATGCATAAAATTCATTTTTTTTTTCCTTAATTCACTACAAGAGAAAAAACCGCAAAACGAAATATGATTTTATATTTTACAAGATAAAAAAAACCGGAAAATTCAAAGACAAAAGCACAAACAAACATAGCTAATAATTATCCAAAATTTTAGAAGAATCTCTCGCGTTGATATTATATTAGTTACGAATCACTAAATCTTTAGCTAATAATTAAGTGTTCAATAACAACATTTGGATTGTGAGAGAAAATGTGTGAGATTAGGTTGTAAATGTAGTATTGTTTATTAACACAAAAATTAAACCATACCTAAAAACAAATGTGGATAATTCAACGCAGGACTTCCTGCTTGGATACTTTACGATAAAGTTATCTGAAGTTGAGCTATAAATAGACAAAATTGTTAATGCAGATACAGAAATAATAGTGCGATTTGAATGAAGAACGAATTGAGGGTCTCTTCAAAGGATGAAGCAGAGAGTTTTTTGTTGGGTCTGAGTCTTCGAGAGATTTAAAACTCCGGTAATTAATATAATGCGATTTGTGTGATAAAAAATGGGAAAATTCTAAGAACCCCCAATTCTTTATAAAATTTTCAATCTGAACCCTTACTAGTTAGTATTAGGGATGAAAAAAACCGTTAACTGAACCGGTTTACCCTAAAATTGAACCGAACTGGTTTTCTTAAAAAATTGAATCTAAACCAGTCCGGTTTTCTTTGTAAACCGGTTGCTAACTGGACCGAAAATTCGGTTCGATTAATCGGTTTTAAACTGGTTTACTCAAATGGGTTGGATCAAATCGGTCCAATTCAATCAAACCCGCCACTTGGCCCTTTTTTTTTAAGACATGGGCCTGGACCATTTTAGCCTAATTACATCCATCCCTCCACCTTGGTCCTAATTTGAATTAAAGTCATACGGTTTATTCAAATGTGTTGTCAAGTGACTGGAAAGTGGAAAGATGGCGGCGACAGTTGGCAGTGTTGCAGGACATAGTGGACCTCGATGAAAATTTTCAATTGAGCCTAAAATTCATTTTACTCAACAATATCACCAAATCTTTCAAAAAGGAAGACATTAACAACCAAAGTGAACACTGATTCACATGTCAATCACAACAGCTTAACCAAGCGACTTCACCAGCTCAATAACATAACAAATCTAGATGAAACTAACACAACTTTTCAATAGTTTCTTCAAACAAACATATCCACATAATCATATATAAATCCTCCTCACCTTCACCATGCCACGAAGCTTCACAAATTGAACCACTACAAAAATTTCAAAAGATTCTCGAGAACCAAACAGAAACACAAAACACGCACCTCCAGCCAATGAACTGAGATGGGCGACGGTGATTGACTGATTAGAAAGACGGGCGACGACAGCAGCAACTGGTAGTGAGTTGAAGTGTGGAATTGGTCGGCGGTGCAAAATACGTTTTGTGGAAAATGTGCAAAATACCTTTTAGCTTTTACCTTTACACTTACTGAAGTACTGAGTATTGTGAAATTTTTTAAAAATTGAAAAACATAATATTTTTTTTTTTCATTAAACCGGTTTACAAATTTGGTTTCAGTTAACTGTTTTGGTTTTTTTTAAAAACTGAAACTGAACCGAATATTTGGTTTACAAAATATGGCAAATCGAAACCCAAAAAAACCAATTTTTTCGAACCGGTTTTGGTCCGGTTTTCGAATTTTTTTTTTCCACCCCTAGTTAGTATCTACGCCCCTATGGCGTTATGCAATTAAGTTAAATTGATGTTTGATGGGTAAAATTAGAGTTTCACAATAAACTATAAGGGGATGAGTGGTTATTGTTACTTGTAGTTTGACGATCGTCGAAGAGTTAGTCCAATGACACCGTTAGCGTTAGATTGATTCTTATCTCTTACTTAATTTAATCATGTAGAGTTTTTTAGGATAAGAGAAGTTTTTCACTAATGTTTGGTGGTAAGAAACAGTTGCGGCAACTGATGCAATTAGACATAAATGTAGTGACGAACATATACTCCAATTATAAATTAACCAAAATTTAGTACTTTTACATTAAGCACACTCTATAATTCAATTCCTTTATGTTAGAGACGTCACCAATATCTAAACAAGGAAAATGTTACACCCACAACCTTTTCTCATAAGCTTCATCTCATAACCTAAACATAACAACTCATAATTGGTCAACTCGTAATGAGTCTTATATGATAAATTGCGATGGACCAATCACGAGTTATCATGTTAGAATTGTGAGACGAGATTACGTGTATAACATTACCGATCTAAACAAACCTTGAAAGGAGGTGATAGTAACAGGGTGTTTTGAATGTTTTATTGATAGTCATAGCAAAAGACCAAAAACATCCCAAAAAATTTATACTGGTTTGTGTTTTTTCAAAAGTTTACTGCTGAATTAAGCATGTAAAGCTTGACTTTTTAATGTGGTTGAAGAGTGATACTACTATTTAGGAAAGTGAGAATTGATAATTGTAACGTTTATGAGCAATGCAATGTATGTTACTGAAATGATATTTGTGTAAAAATTTATTTGTTCTTGTACAAATTTGATGATTTTGCACATTCAGGTTACAGAGTGATGATTTGTGTCGCGTGGTGAATCTATTCTTGTTGTTAGATATGTTTGAGTGGTGGGAATATTGGTGGATGTTATTTAATGTGGTTGATTAGTTATGAATGTAATCATTAACTTGGATATGTAATAAAGGATTCAATATAAGTTGCCTTGTATTTGTACACTGGTCTTGTACTGATAAAAGTTCCTGTTTACCTTCTTGAGGATGGAAATGAAAGCCCTTTGTGCAAACCGCTTGTCTGGTTTTTCATCTCTCTTTAGAGGAACTCTTTTTATCACGAGGTACAGGTTTTTTTTCCTTTAATTTCCGTTTCTGTCTTCAGTTCTTAAAATGATTGTTACAGAAAAGCAAAAATCTTTGTTCCTCTTGTTTTTTTGGTTATATGTTTTTGGGGTGAATGATAACATGGGTGCTACTATGTTAAATTATATTCCTACTCAGTTTTATTTATTTATCTAGGGAAGGGAAAAGGGAAAAGGATTGGTAATGCTAAGATAAACCACAAAGAAGCTTCATTTAAGATCTTAAGTTATTTAGTCAAAAAGGAAATTGCTTATTCTGTGCTATCACCTTTTTTTTTTTTTTTTAATACCGATATTTCTTCTGTTTTATTTTTCTTAGATCGAGCATTGACATCCTTTTATTCTTCTGTAGGACTCGACTTACTTTTCCTGAGAAACTCTTGTGCCAAGCAAAGCTCGGTAAGCATGCAGTTCTTCTTGTAGTATAACATTTATATAGAAGCTAAACTTATCCGTATTTACACGTTCTTTGTACTCTTTTAAGTATTAAAACCATGTTGTGATATAAAAGCAGCTTTTTCTTCTGGAAATGAATCATTCAACTCCATAGTAGTGCCTCCAACCCTGTTAGCAGCTGAAAAAGAAGAAGCCAAATCTGTGTTATCCTCTTTCTTGAAGAAACAAGGTCTGAGCAAGGTAGTTGCTGCAAAAACCATCACTAAATCAGATCTTTTCATCGACCACCTTGTCTCAAGGCTTCATTCTGTTCATAAATCTCGGTATCTTGTAGGTTCGATTGCAATAAGTACCGGTTATTTTCGGCTATTGTTTTCTAAGTGTTTTTGTTCCTAATTCTTATTTTTCCCACAAATCAAAATTTGCTTGCCATACAGGAAAAGAGCTCACAACTCTTGAGATCAGGAATACCCTTATTCCTTATATTGAATCTCTTCTTGTAGAGCATGGAAACAGTGTCGTAAATTTAGTGGAGAACTTTCCTATTATACCTGTCAAAGACAAGCCAGCTGCGTCAGTCTCTCAACACCATTCCACCCCCGACTTCAAGAAGCCAAAAGGCGTCTCCAATGCACCTGTTAAAGGAAAGACAGGTTCGTCAGTTTCTCAATCCTTTTCTGCTCCCCTCAACTTCAAGAAGCCAATGGTTGTCTCTAATGGACCTAGAGAAGAAAAGCCAGCCACGTTAGTTTCTCAATCTGGTTCTTTTCTTTACTCTAAGAAGCAAAAGGCTGTCTCTCGAATGATTGAGGTTGGCGCGGTTGGAGATTTACGACCCCAATTCCTCTACCTCTTAGAGCTTGGCATGGATCTTGAGCAGATCAAGTTAGCTACAAGCAGATGTCCTAGTTTTGCCTACTACAGGTTGGAGAGGAGAATCAAACCACTAGTTGAGTTTCTTCTTGATCTTGGGTAGCTAAATCAGAGATTCCTAAAATTTTTGTCCAAAGTCCTCATTTATTCGGACCTAGTATATCTGGTAAAATTATACCCATCATGTTATACTTAGAAGACATGGGTGTGGACAAGAAGCAGTGGGCAAAAGTTATATTACGCAGCCCAGGACTCCTCACTCATAGCAGGCAGAAGCTTCAGGCAATTGTTAATTTCCTTAATGAGGTTGGCTTATCAGGTGATAGCATAGGTAAAGCCTTAACTCGGCTCCCAAAAATTGTAACTTGCGGTGTGGAAGACAATCTGAAGCTTGTGAACAATTTTTTCTATGAAAAGGGATTCACCGTGGAAGAAGTGAAGTCCATGGTGTCAACATTTCCATCTGTATATTCTTACAGCTTGACGGAGAGCTTGATACCGAAATAGGAGTTCTTTTTTACCACGGGTTATTCAAAGTTGGCGCTGGTTAAGTTCCCTCAGTATTTTAGTTACAGTTTGGAGCAAAGAATCAGACCACGTTTTGTACTTGTCAAGGAGTTAGGAGTGAAAATCGGGCTGAACCGCATGTTAGCAGTATCGTTCTGTGACTTTGAGAAAGTTTTGGAGACGAGCAGAAAGAATATGCTTGCTGACGAGCTTTCCAGTTGTCCAGAGAGCAAGTAATGATCTTCGGTTAGGAACTGGATTCCATGACTTCTAAGCGGAGTGCCCAGTAGAATGAAGCATGGTAATGGTACAACTACGTGATCAGAACGTATTTTATTACTTTACTAATTACTAGGGCATTTCTTAGCACTTTTTTGAAGAATAAGAAACATTTGCAGCACAAAGGCAAGCGAATTTTCAGGCTATGACTTTGGGAAAATTTTGAAAGGAAAATTTTATATTGGTTTGTGTTTTTTCAAAAGTTTATTGCTGAATTAAGAATGTAAAGATTGACTTTTTAATGGGGTTGAACAGTTATGAGCAATGCAATGTATGTTACTGAAATGATATTTGTGTAAAAATGTATTTGTTCTTGTACAAATTTGATGATTTTGCACATTCAGGTTACAGTGTGATGATTTGTGTCGCGTGGTGAATTATTCTTGTTGTTAGATATGTTTGAGTGGTGGGAATATTGGTGGGTGCGAAAGAACTCATGTTTCCTTCTTTCTTTCAAATGTAAGGGTTTCATACGTAAGCGAAATGGTATAATTTTGTCATTAACCTTTCCCCAAAAAAAAAAAAAAAAAAATAATAATAATAATAATTTGAAAAACCCTATTCACATTCCAAATGTTGGAGGGCTTTGAGATAAAATCAAAGTCAGATAGGAATTAGAAGGATTTAATAAGTTATTTTTTTAAGAAAAAACAGAATAAAAATATATATATTTTTTATAAAATTTAATTGGAGTTCTTATACATACCGTTTATTATTTAGAATTAGGTGTACCAAGCAATTTCCTTTCTCTATACTGTGTAAAAAAAAAGAAGGTATATTTACCAAAAAATAATTATCACATTTTATTTTTTTAAAAAGCTCAGCATTTTTTTATAAACAAATCTAATCAACAGCACACAATTTGATGAATATATTTCTACAAACAAATATGAACTTATTAATTATGTACTTAATTAAAAAAAATAAATTATACGTTCATGATATATAACGTTAGATTATATCTGATTATAATAACCTCTCTGGTCGAATATTTAATGGTAAGGTTTAAAAGTCTAATTACAGAATGATAAAAACTTGCCTACTCTATTTTCGTCCTTGTCATTTTTACTAAGGAAAATTAGGTTAAATTAGTAAGTATGATTATATATAATAATATAACCCAAAAAAAAAAAACCAAAAAAAACAGTTACTTCTCAGAGGAACTGGTAAGCAGAGAGCTACGGAACCAGGCAACCAGCGGTTAATGACATTGCTAATTTATCCTTAACTCGAGCCAAGAAAAATTGGGTTTGTTTCATTTTTCCATCACAACTCACATTCATCTATGTGGGTTTGTTTCTTATTTAGTTTTAATGGAGATTACTGTGATAAAAAAGAGTTCTTTATGTGTTTTTTGATTAAAAGTTTTAATTTTGAATCTGCAACAAGGTTTTTATTTTAGGTTTCAGTTTGGGTTCTCGAAGATGGCAATGAAGACCCTTTCTGGAAGCTGCTCTTCTGACCTTTCATCTCTCTTTATAGGAGCTTTCTACGTCACTAGGTATTTTTTTAATCTATTATTATTATTTTTTTGCTTCCAAAAAGCATTAATTTTTATTTTCATACTATTGCTATGAAGGCGTATTCTTAAATTTTAGGAGATTTGAAGTGGAAAGTTAAGGGGAAAAAGCATTTACTCTGTTATATGTTGTGAATGTGTGGTGAATTTGTGATTTCTGCTAATTGCAATTTTGAGTTTCATTTTAGAAGATTAGTCAAACAGAATATTGATTTCTCGTATACTATTTTTCTTGTATAGACTTTATCTTATGTTCTGTATCTATGAGGGATAGAGCATTGATGATTTCATTTTGTTCTTCTGCAGGACTCGATTTACTTCTCCTGAGGAAGTCTTCTCTTGCAGAGGAATCGGTTTTTCTAGTAGTATTTCATCCTTCTTATAAAAGCTAATTAATTACGGATATTAACATGTTTCTTTCCTCTTTGTGGTATTAACATGATGGTGTTTTGATGTAAGAACAGCTGATTCTTGTGTACATGAATCGTTCAACTCAAGAGTAGATCCTTCAAAGCTTTTATCAGCTGAGAAAAAGGAAGCCAAGTCTCTGTTAAGCTTGTTCTTGATGCAACAAGGTCTGAGCAAGGCAGCTGCCGCACGAACCATCAATAAATCAGATCATTTCATCGACCACCTTATCTCAAGGCTTCATTCTGCTCATAAATCTCGGTATCTTGTAGGTCTGGTTGTAACATGTAGTTTTTCTTTTTTGGTACTTTTATCTCGGTGTCTTTGTTCCCATGCTAATCAGTTTTACTTGTTATTGCAGGAAGAGAGCTCACAACTCTTGAGATTAGGGACACCCTTAATCCTTATCTTCAATCACTCCTTGAAGAGCATGGAGACTTTATGGTAGATTTAGTGAAGAACTTTCGTACCGCACCTATCGAAGGAAAGCCAGCATTGCCAGTTTGTCGATCCCATTCCAGGCTTGACCCCAAGAAGCCAAAAGCAGTCTCTCATGTAAGTGCCCCAAGTCCAGCAGCAGATCCATGCCCTCAACACAGCTACCTCTTAGAGCTTGGCATGGATCTTGAGCAGATCAAGTTAGCTACACGCAGATGTCCTAGTTTTGCCAACTACAGCTTGGAGAGGAAAATCAAACCTCTAGTAGAGTTTCTTCTTGATCTTGGGGTAGCTAAATCAGAGATTCCTAAAATTCTTGTCCAAAGGCCTCATTTATGTGGACATGGTATATCTGGTAAAATAATACCCATGATGTTATACTTAGAAGATATGGGT
>CM047740.1:3776430-3940292 GCA_026225825.1 Pistacia integerrima | reverse complement strand
AGAAGATATGGGTGTGGACAAGAAACAGTGGGCAAAAGTTATATTCCGCAGCCCAGGACTCCTCAGTCACAGCATGCAGAAGGTTCAGGCAGTTGTTAATTTCCTTCATGAGTTGGGCTTATCAGGTGATAGCATAGGTACGGTCTTAACTCGGTTCCCAAGAATTGTATGTTACAGTGTGGAAGACAATCTCTGGCCGACAGCTGAGTACTTCAAACGGTTGGGGGTTAATGTTGCCATCGTTGTCCACAGATTTCCAGCGATTCTTTGTTGTAGTATTGAGGGCCATCTCAAGCTTGTGACCAAATTTTTCTATGAAAGGGGATTCAGTGTGGAAGAAGTGAGTTACATGGTGTCGAGATTTCCTAATTTATATGGTCTCAGCTTGACGGAGAGCTTGATACCGAAATGGGAGTTCTTTTTAACCATTGGTTATTCAAAATCTGAGCTGGTTAAGTTTCCTCATTATTTTGGTTACAGTTTGGAACAGAGAATCAGACCACGTTTTGCACTTGTCAAGGAGTTAGGACTGAAAATCGGGCTTAACTTCATGTTAACACAACCACAATGTGACTTTGAGAAAGTTTTGAAGATGAACAGGAAGAACATACCTGTTGACAAGGTTTCAAGTCATACAGAGAGCAAGTAATATGATCTTTGGTCAGGAACTGGATTGTATGGCTTCTCAGTGAAGTGCTCATTTCGATGGAGAATCCCAGTGGTACAATTTTCAGGCTTGACTTTAACAAGTTTGTTGGAGGTATCTTCGAGTGTCGTCCACAGCGTGGTCAGTCCTTTTCATCAATTGTTTCTCTATAATCCTTGTCTTTACAGAAGTTTTCTCTTCTGCATTACTATTTCTTGCAAGTCAGTATTCCAATGACGCATGGAAGTGAATTCGGTCATTGTTGTTTAGATGAGCCTCTAATCCTTTTGCAAATTTTTTTGTTGCAAATTGTTTTTCTACTTCAATATAAATCTTAGATGTAATGGCTCTAGTGCTTGTTCTATTTTTGAAGGTAAGGTTAATATTCTGAACATTTATCTGACAAAATGGTTCTCTGCTTGCTCAACAAGTGCTTGTTTGTTGGTTATGAAACTTGGCTATATTTGAATTTAAGCTTTTACTGAATTACAAGCGTGACGTTTTATATTATAAGTACTGTCGTTAAAAATATTACATTCAACACTGCAAGTTTGATATTTTATATCACAAACTGCATGTTTTGAGATAATGAGAATGTAGACTTACATTAAAACTTGGAGCATCACTACATTTAAACAGCACAGGTTAGGAATATTATATCAAGAAAAAACACTTTGTGATTGGAAGCAAGCTAGCTAATACAGAATCGAGTTGACATGTCTTGTTTAATGTTTGCTTTCTCCAGTAATGATTTTGCATATCAGGTGATAGCGTAGGTAAGGTCTTAACTCACTTCCCAATAAATGTAAGTTGCAGTGTGGAAGACAATCTCCAGCTGACAGCCCTAGTACTTCAAACAGTTGGGGGTGAATGTTGCCATCTTTCTTCCCAGATTTCCAGTGAGTCTTTGTCGTAGTATTGAGGTCAATGGATGCTTAGATTTTTCCAATATTTTTGCCTATTCAAGTGTAATGCATAAAATTCATTTTTTTTTCTTAATTCACTATAAGAGAAAAAACCGCTAAACGAAAGATGATTTTATATTTTACAAGATAAAAAACCGGAAAATTCAAAGACAAAAGCACAAACAAACATAGCTAATAATTATCCAAAATTTTACAAGAATCTCTTGGGTTGATATTATATTAGTTATTAATCACTAAATCTTTAGCTAATAATTAAGTGTTCAATAACAACATTTGGATTGTAAGAAAATGTTTGTGAGATTGGATTGTAAATGGAGTACTGTTTATTAACACAAAAATTAAACCAAACCCAGAACAAATGTGGATAATTCAACACAGGACCTCCTGCTTGGATACTTTACAATAAAATTTATCTGAAGTTGAGCTATAAATAGACAAAATTGTTAATGCATATACAGAAACAACAGTGCGATTTGAATGAAGAACAAAGCAGAGAGCTTTTTGTTGGGTCTGAGTCTCTACGAGATTTAAAATTCCGGTAATTAATAAAATGCGATTAGTGTGATAAAAAATGGGAAAACTAATAAGAACCCCCAATTCTTTATAAAATTTTCAATCTGAACCCTTACTAGTTAGTATTAGGGATGGAAAAAACCGGTTTACCCTAAAATTGAATCGAACCGGTTTTCAGTTTTTAAAAAAATTGAATCAAAACCGGTTTGGTTTTCTTTGTAAACCGGTTGCTAATTAGATCGAAAATTCGATTCGGTTAACCGGTTTACACAAATAGGCCGGATCAAATCAGTCCAATTCAATCAAACCCTCCATTTGACCCCCTTTTTTTTAGACAGGTTTATTCAAATGAGTCTGGACCATTTTAGCCCAATTACATCCATCCCTCTACCTTGGCCCATTTTTTAATTTGAATTAAAGTCATATGGTTTATTCAATTGTGTTGTCAAGTGACTGGGAAGTGGACAGATGGCGGTGAAAGTTGGCAGTATCGCAGGACGTAGTGAACTGAGATGAAAATTTTTCAATTGAGCCTAAAATTCATTTTACTCAACAGTATCATCAAAATCTTTCGAAAACAAAGGCATAAACAACGAAAGTGAACACTGATTCACATGTTAATCACAACAGCTTAACCAAGCGACTTCACCAGCTCAATAACATAACAAATCCAAATGAAACTAACACATCTTTTCAATAGTTTCTTCAAATAAACATATCCACATAATCATATATAAATCCTCACCTTCACCACGCCACGAAGCTTCACAAACTTAACCACTACACAAATTTCAAAAGATTCTCGAGAACCAAACAGAAACACAAAACACGCACTTCCAATCAATGAATTGAGATGGGCGACGGTGATTGACTGGACTGGAAAGACAGGCGACGATAGCGGCAACTGGCAGTGAGCTAAAGTGTGGAATTGGTTGGCGGTGCAAAATACATTTTGTGAAAAATGTGCAAAAATACCTTTTAGCTTTTACCTTTTAGACTTACTGAAGTATTGAGTACTGCAAATTTTTTTAAAATTGATAAACATAATATTATTTTTTGTATTCATTAAATCAGTTTACAAATTCAGTTTAGTTAACTGTTTTGGTTTTTTCAAAAAACTGAAACTGAACTGAATCGCCAGTTTACAAAATATGGCAAATTGAAACCCAAAAAAACCAAATTTTCGGACCGGTTTTGGTCCCATTTTTTTTCCACCCCTAGTTAGGATCTACGCCTTTATGCGTTATGCAATTAACTGATTAAGTTAAATTGATGTTTGATGGGTAAAATTAGAGTTTCACAATAAACTATAAGGGGATGAGTGGTTATTGTTTCTTGTAGTTTGATGATCGTCAAAGAGTACGTTAGATTGATTCTCATCTCCTACTTAATGTAATCATGTAGAGTTTTTAGGATAGGAGAAGTTTTTCACTAACGTTTGGTGGTAAGAAACAGCTGCGGCAACTGACGCAATTAGAAACAAATGGAGTGACCAACATATACTCCAATTACAAATTAACCAAAATTTAGTACTTTTACATTAAGCACACTCTATAATTAAATTCCCTTATGTTAGAGACGTCATCGATATCTAAACAAGAAAAAAGCTACACTCACAACCTCTTTTCATAAACTTTTTTATTACAACCTCAACGTAATAGTTCATAATTGGATTAGTTCGCAAGGAATCTTATCTAATAAATTACAACGGATCATTTACAAGTTATCATATTGGAATTATGAGAGAAAGTTTGTGAGAAGAGATTATACATATAATCTTACCGATCTAAACAAATCTTAAAAGGAGGTGATAGTAACCGGGTGTTTTGGATGTTTTATCGATAGTCACAGGCTCATAGCAAAGACCAAAAACATCCCACAAAAAGTACGGTACAATAAAGTCCTCCGGAACTTTCGATCATTTCAGTATCAATCCTAGAAATAAAATATAATAGTACCACCGAACATTTGCTAAAGTTCCTCAATCCTCACGAAGTGAGAGAACTGAGAAAGAGTGAAGTGAAGGGCTTCGCAGGTGAAGATTATACTCCACATTGCTCCGTGCTGGTAAGATCTTCAATTTTTTTTATTAATATTTAAAATATAAATCTGTATGCAAATTGGCTTGAAGTTGAGTTGAGCTAAATATTTTCAGTTCCTTTCAGTTAACTTTATTCACTACTGCTATTTTTATCTGGATTTGTTTTTTCTTTAAATTTCATGGACATTCCTTTGATCAAAATGAGTTCTTTATGTTTTTCCTTTTGAATGTTAACTGGGAAGGAGAAATTTATATTGGTTTGTGTTTTTTCTGAATTAAGAATGTAAAGGTTGACTTTTTAATGTGGTTGAAGAGTGATACTACTATTTAGGAATGTGAGAATTGATAATGGTAACGTTTATGAGCAATGCAATGTATGAAAATTTGTTGCTGTTCTTTTGCATTGAGTTCCCTTGCTTAAGTTCTTTGGTCAAAAAGGAAATTTCCTATTCTCTGCTATTATATGGTAAAATCACCCCTTTTTTTAACACCGATATTTCTCCTGGCTTATTTTTCTTAACTTGAGCATTGACTTCCTTTTATTCTTCTGTCGGAGTCAAATTACTTTTCCTGAGAAACTCTTCTTTTGCCGAGCAAAGCTTGGTAAGCATGCCGTTCTTCTAGTAGTATAACATTCATATAGAAGCTGAACTTATCTGTATTTACATGTTCTTGTACTCTTTTTAGTATTAATACCATGTTGTGATATAAAAGCAGCTTTATCTTCTGGAAATGGATCGTTCAAATCCATTGTAGTGCCTCCAACCCTGTTAGCAGCTGAAAAAGAAGAAGCCAAATCTGTGTTATCCTTGTTCTTGAAGAAACAAGGGCTGAGCAAGGTAGTTGCTGCAAAAACCATCATTAAATCAGATCTTCTCATCGATCACCTTCTCTCAAGGCTTCATTTTGTTCATAAATCTCAGTATCTTGTAGGTTCGATCGCAATATGTCCTGGTTATTTTTGGCTATTGTTTTCTAAGTGTTTTTGTTTCTAATTCTTATTTTTCCCACCAAGAAGAAGCCAAAAGCTGTCTCTCGAATGATTGAGGTTGGTGCAGTTTGTGATTTATGCCCTCAATTCCTCTACCTCTTAGAGCTTGGCATGGATCTTGAGCAGATCAAGTTAGCTACACGCGGATATCCTAGTTTTGCCAACTACAGCTTGGAGAGGAAAATCAAACCACTAGTTGAGTTTCTTCTTGATCTTGGGGTAGCTAAATCAGACATTCCTAAAATTCTTGTCCAAGGTCCAAGCGCCTGATTTATGCGGACTTAGTATATCTGGTAAAATAATACCCATCATGTTATACTTAGAAGATATGGGTGTGGACAAGGACCAGTGGGCGAAAGTTATATACCGCTTCCCAGGACTCCTCAATTATAGCAGGCAGAAGGTTCAGGCAACCGTTGAATTCCTCTATGAGTCGGGCCTATCATCCAAGAGTATAGGTAAAATCTTGACTCGATGGCCAAAGATTGTTAGTTGCAGCGTGGAGCAGAATCTATGACCAACTGTTGAGTATTTCCGTTCATTAGGGGTTGACGTCTCCATGCTTCTTCAAAAATCACCACGGACTCTTGGTCATAGTATTGAAGGCAATCTAAAGCGTGTTACTGAATTCTTCTTGGCAAAGGGGTATACAGTGGTAGACGCAGGAATTTTGTCCGGACCCGTGGTTCCACCATTATTTATCAAACAACTAATAAAAAATTTTAAAAAATAACAAACCTTAAACAAAAAAAATAATATAATATCAATAATCTGAAAGAAAATAACGTAACAACACAATATTTTATCACTTGAATAAATCTATGAGAAGCAAAATCTTAAGCAAATTATATTGAAAATAACATTCAATTTACGAGGAAACACACGAAATTTTTTACGTAGAAAAACCTCTTTAATTAAAGAGAGTAAAATACCATGAGAATCTAATGATTCACTTAAATCCAATATAATTAAAAGAGTTTACAACAATCACAATCCACTAAAAATGTTCTATACAAATTTCTTATTTCTCCACTTTTTTTCTTTTAATTTTTTTTTTCTTTCAAAGATTATAATATAAATTTTCATGACTTTGATCAGGTCTAACCTAAGCTAAAATCAACTAAAACTTAAATTAAGCCAACGTTGTCTTGACTTTTAATATGAATTAATAAAAAAAAAGAAAATTTTCTTAGTATAAACATAGATAATAACTCAAATTTCTTTAATAATTTTGAGTAGCTAAATGATGTCATTTTAAATATAGGAAAGTGGTGAGTGAAGTGTGAAGAATAACGTTATATAAAAATAATTAAGGTTTAATTTGGGAAAACATGAACATTCTTAAACATAAAATACAAAACAAACTCACGAGATCTATGTCTTTTTTCATTAAATTAGAATAAAAAACCTTCAAAAAATAAACATGATTCAACCCTAAAATAAACTAAAATGAAATGAGTAATACACATATCTAAAATTGAGAAAACAGAAAAAAAAGCTAATTGTGGCATCTTGATGAGTAAAAGTTTCAATAATTTCAATTTTTAGAAGTTTTAAGACCGAATAACATTGAGAAAGTAAATGAGAGAATAAAGAATTTTAGGGATAAGATCACAAAAAACAAATGTGCTTAGAAAAGTATGGAGAAAATTTTAAACTTTTAATATGATATAGGTGTGGAATATATATATTAATAGCAGATTTTTTTGTGAGTCCGGATATATGTATAATATTTTTCTTTTTTTTTTTAATTTAAAAATATACCTATATATATAGAGAAGTTTTTTACGGGGTCTATATAAATTTTTTTTTTTTTTCAAAATGGGAGGGTAGGCCCAGGGCTGGGTCCGCCCCGGGGGGTATAGCGTGTAAGAAGTTCGGACCATGATTTCAAGATATGCAGCTCTATATTCTCATAGCTTGACAGAGAACTTGATACCAAAATGGGAGTTCTTTTTGACCATGGGATAAGAAAAATCTGAGCTGGTTAAGTTCCCTACATATT
The DNA here is from genome assembly GCA_026225825.1 of Pistacia integerrima. NCBI lineage: Eukaryota > Viridiplantae > Streptophyta > Magnoliopsida > Sapindales > Anacardiaceae > Pistacia > Pistacia integerrima. The sequence continues at coordinate 3,933,170 of CM047740.1, read as the reverse complement.
TTTATTACAGTTTGGAGCAGAGAATAAGGCCAAGATATGTGCTTGTAAAGGAGTCAGGTGTCAAAATAGTACTCGCCCGGATGCGATCTCTGTCAAGCTGTGACTTTGAGAAAGTTTTGAAGATGAAAATACTGAAAATGGTTACCACCAATTGACTCATCAGCATGAGAAAAACTTACATAAGACAGTCTCACCATATCATCTCTTAAACTCGACGGTCTCACCACATCTGAGAAACTATCAAGTTAAGATATTTGAAGCAGAACATTCCAGTGGTACAATTGTTAATAGACAATTAATCTAATGCCAAAAAAGTCTTAGAATGTATGAAATTGTAAGGGTTTGCAAAAGAACCCTTGTTTCCTTCCTTCTTTCAAATGTAAGGGTTTTATACCTAAGCAAAAGGGTATAATTTTGTCATTAAATTTTCTAAAAAAAATTATTTGAAAAACCTATTCGCATTCCAAATGTAACAGGGCTTTTGAGATAAAATCGTACTTTGATAGGAATTAGAAGGATTTAATAACTTAATTTTTATTTAGAAAAAAAATTGGAGGACTTATATATGCCGTTTATTATTTTGTATAAGGTGTATCAAGCAATTTTCTTTTCTCTATAATATTGAAAGGAGGTATATTTACCAAAAAAATAAATAAAAAATCACATTTTATTTAAAAAAAAATCATTTCAGTTTATTTATATATATATTTTTAAACAAATCTAATCAACATTACACATTTTGATGAATATATTTCTAAAAACAAAAATGATTTCATTCGTGATTGATATAATTGATGATATTTTATAAATGAACTAATAAATATTACCGAACACTCTTACTTGCCCAGGAAAGTAGTGTTAAGAAAATATATTTTGGTCCATCCATTAAAATTGGGGTTAGATACCCTTTTTTTTTTTTTTTTTTTTTTTTTTTTGAGGTGGCTTATTTTTAAAATGTCCTATGTAAATGTGTTAATTCTTAAAGGAAAATGCTACAGTGACAACTTCTTTTCACAAACTTTCTCTTAGGGTATGTTTGTCTAAGTTTATAAACCGGTCAAATTAGCTTATAAACTCTAAAATTAAGCTGACTTGTTTGTTTATAATTTTCTTGAGCTCATAAGCCCAAAAAAATAAGTTGAGGGAAGATACTTTTTTTTTTTGCTTATAAACACTCTGCTTATAAGCTAGTTTGACCAAATATATTACCACATTATCCCTGTTTAATTTTAAAATTCCATAGTATACCATTGTTTAATGTAGTACCATTTTTAGTCATTTTATAATAAAATGTACTTATAAGCCACATTTTACCAAACACATCAACTACTTATCAATTACTTATAAGTACTTTAACCAAACACGTAATTACTTAAAATTTTAAATGCTTATAAGTTAAAATTAGCTTATAAACACTTGTTGCTTATAAGCTAATTTTCATAAGTTAGACAAATACCCCCTTACAACCCTGACGTAACAACTCGTATTTAGTCAGTTTGTAATAGGTCTCACCTAATAAATTGTAGTTGATCAATTGTGAGCTACCACGTCCAGGTTGTGAGAGAAAGTTTGTGAAAAGAGGTTGAGAATATAATATTACCCATATAAATACATACGTGCGACGCAGGGTATAACTAACTCAATAATCAAATTTTTTTTAAATGTACACCTTTCATCTCTCTTCAGAGGAGCTTTCGACATCGCTAGGTATTTTTTTAATTAATAATTATTATTTTTTTTGCTTCCAAAAAGCATTAATTTTTATTTTCATACTGTTCCTATGAAGGCTTATTAGGTTTCATGTTAAGGAGAGAAAGCATTTAGTCTGTTATATGTTGAGTTTCATTTTCATGTGGAGAATATCGAAATCTCGTAAACTTTTTTTCTTGCAAAGACTTTATTTTTTGTTCTGTATCTATGAGGGATAGAGCATTGATGATTTCATTTTGTTCTTCAGCAGGACTCGACTTACTTCTCCTGATGAAGTCTTCTCTTGCCGAGGAATCGGTTTTTCTGCCAGTATTTCAACCTTCTTACAAAAGCTAAATTACGGATATTAACATGTTTCTTTCCTCTTTGTGGTATTAACTTGATGGTGGTTTGATGTAAGAACAACTGATTCTCATGCAAATGAATCAGTGAACTCAAGAGTAGGTCCTCCAACGCTGTTAGCAGCTGAGAAAAAAGAAGTCAAGTCTTTTTTAACCTTGTTCTTGATGCAACAAGGTCTGAGCAAGGCAGTCGCTGCACGAACGATGAAGAAATCAGATCATTTTATCGACCACCTTATCTCAAGGCTTCATTCTGCTCATAAATCTCGGTATCTTGTAGGTCCGGTCGCAACATGTAGTTTTTCTTTTTTGATACTTTTATCTCGGTATCTTTGTTCCAATGCTAATCAGTTTTAGTAGTTATTGCAGGAAGAGAGCTCACAACTCTTGAGATTAGGGACACCCTTAATCCTTATCTTCAAGCACTCGTTGAAGAGCATGGAAACTTTATGCTATAATTATTGAAGAACTTTCCTACCGCAACTATCGAAGAAAAGCCAGCTTTGCCAGTTTGTCGATCCCATTCCAGCCTTGACTACAAGAAGCCAGAAGCAGTCTCTCATGTAAGCGCCCCAAGTCTAGCAGCAGATCAATGCCCTCAACTTCGTTACCTCGTAGAGCTTGGCATGGATCTTGAGCAAATCAAGTTAGCTACACTCAGATATCCTAGTTTTGCCAACTACATCTTGGAGAGGAAAATCAAACCTCTAGTAGAATTTCTTCTTGATCTTGGGGTAGCTAAATCAGAGATTCCTAAGATTCTTGTCCGAAGGCCTCATTTATGCGGACATAGTATATCTGGTAAAATGATGCCCATCATGTTATACTTAAAAGACATGCGTGTCGACAAACAGTGGGCAAAAGTTATATTCCTGCTGCCCAGAACTCCTCAGTCGCAGCAGGCAGAAGGTTCAGGCAATTGTTAATTTCCTTCATGAGTTGGGCTTATCAGGTGATAGCATAGGTAAGGTCTTAACTCGGTTCCCAAGAATTGTAACTTGCAGTGTGGAAGACTATCTCAAGCCTTTGAACAATTTTTTCTATGAAAGGGGATTCAGTGTGGAAGAAGTGAGGTCCATGGTGTCAACATTTCCATCTGTATATTCTTACAGCGTGACGAAAAGCTTGATACCTGAAATGGGAGTTCTTTTTGACCATGGGTTATTCAAAGTTAAAAACAGAGAACAAAATATGAAAAAGGTTAATTCTTTTTTGTATTGATGTACAGGTATTTATAGATCTCTTCTAGGAAACCAAAAAAGACAACTAATCTCCTAAATTAAGAAAAAATAAAACTGATTCCTAAGATTTCTATCCCAGCCCACAAATCTCTCAATTAACTAAATATAGCACCTAATCAAATATGGTACATGATTACAAATATTTTAGGAAATCTTTCATCACTCCCCCTCAAGTTGGCATGAAGATATCACTCATGGCAAGCTTGCTAACTAAATTCTTGTACTGCGCCTTAGGAAGTCCTTTGGTGAGTATGTCAACTGCTTGGCTCGCAGTAGGTATGTAAGACATGCATAACACACCACTGTCTATCTTCTCCTTGATGAAATGTTTGTCCACTTCTACATGCTTTGTTTTGTCGTGTAGAACTGGATTGTGAGCTATAGAGATTGCAGCCTTGTTGTCACAATAGACTTTAGTAGGCGTTGGTATAGGAACCTTCAACTCTTCTAGGAGTCTCTTGATCCATAACACTTCACAAAATCCATGTGCCACGGAGCGGAATTCTGCTTTAGCGCTACTTCTTGCCACAACACTTTGTTTTTTGTTTCTCCATGTAACTAGATTTCCCCCTACAAAGGTGCAATAACCCGAGGTGGACCTTCTATCAGTTACATTGCCTGCCCAATCTACATCTGTGTAGGCCTCTACTTGAAGATGACCTTTATTTTTGAACAAAAGTCCTTTTCTCGGAGTCCTTTTGAGGTATCTCAAAATTCTGAACACAGCTTTAAAGTGAGTAGGTCTAGGTGAATGCATGAATTGGCTTACAACACTTACTGCAAAGGTTATGTCAGGTCTAGTGTGCGCCAAATAGATTAGTCTCCCAACCAATCTTTGATATCATTCTCGATCCATCACTTCATTAGCTACCGTTGCTTTCAATTTCACATTAGGCTCGGTTGGAGTATCTGCCGCCTTATAAACAATCATTCTTGTTTCTTTGAGCAAATCAAGAATGTATTTGCATTGGTTGATGAAAATTCCATCATTGGATCTTGTGAACTCCATTTCGAGGAAGTAATTCAGCTTCCCTAGGTCCTTGATATCAAATTCGGCCTCAAGCTTTCTCTTCAAGTTGTTGATCTTAAGAGAATTATCCCCAGTCATGATTATATCATCAACATATACTATTAGAATAGCCACTTTACCTTCGGTGGAATGTTTGGAAAACATGGTGTGATCAGCTTGGCTTTGTGAGAAACCATGTCCCATAATAGCATTTCCAAAACACTCAAACCAGGCTGTTGAAGGTTGGTGCTGTGCTTGAAGTAAGATTTGCTGAGAGGTTGAAGCTGTTTTGCTGTTGTGGATGGACGTGCATGGTGCTGTTCGAGTTCAATAGCTTAAGTCCTTCTGTATATTTTAGTGTTAATTTTGAATTAGTTGACTCAGCTTATGTTTGTAATGAAGTTGATAGAAGTGAGTGGCTTAGCTGAGATTAAGTGTGTAAAACCCCTCCCTAGCCGGGTATTTCCTAAGTGCTACAATGTTCAACTCCTTAGCCCGTTTTGCTCCTACTATGGTGAGTACTCAACAGTGCCGGTTAGAGAGATTTATTAATGGACTACACCCAAAAATTGCCTAGATTGTTATAGCGGGTGGTCAGCCTCCCCAAACTTATAGTGAGGCCCTGGAACGGGCATTTAGAGCAGAGATTTATGTGAATAAGGAGAGGCGGATGGAGAACCCCAAGCTGATGATTGGTAGTTCTAGTTCAAACCAGACAACAGTTCAAAAGTTAAAGTAGGGAATTCCACTCAGGCCCCGAGGACAAAGGTAAAAGAAAGTTTCAGCAAGGATTTCAAAAGAAGGGTGGCAAGAATAAGAGGACTCCACAGCAACAACAGAGAAGGAATAATCTTCCTCATTGTCAAAAATGTGGGAGGCAGTATAAAGGGAATTGTCTATTAGGAACCAATGTGTGTTTCAAATGTAAACAACCAGGACACATGGCAAAGGACTGTAAAGTTACTCAGGCTACTTCCCTTCAGACTGTTGGAGGTTCGACTGCTAGAGTTTACTCAGTGGCTTAGAAAGAAGCCGAAGCCAATCCATCTACAGTTACTTGTCAGTTACAATTCCACTCTACCTCTTTATATGTACTGATTGATTCTAGGGCTACCTATTCTTTTATCTCATATGGTATTATAAAAAGATTAGGTTTAGAGCCTAGTAAAGTGGAACATACTGTTAAAATCGAGATGCCTAATGGGGAGAATTATTTTGCTGATAAGTTGTTAATAGGGGAAACTATAGTGATTGATGGGCATGAGTTGAATGTTGATTTGACTGTTTTTGATATGCCTGATTTTGATATGATTTTGGAAATTGGACTTCCTGAGCAAATATGGAGTATTGATAGATTGTCGAAAGAAGAAGGCTAGGTTTAATTTAGATGTTGGAGACAGTTTCACCTTTGGGGAAGGTCATCTACACAGCCCGATGATAAGTGCAGTGAAGGCAATGAAGATGATAAGGAAGGGTTGTACAGGGTACATAGCTAATGTGGTGAATAAAGAAAAGTTTCCAGACTTTAGTGTTCGGGATATACCCATAGTACGAGAATTCAAAGATGTATTTCCAGAAGATTTGCCAAGTCTTCCTCCAAAAAGGGAAGTGAAGTTTTGTATAGAATTAGCTCCTTGTACGGCATCAATAACTAAAGCCCCATATAGAATGGCTCCAGTAGAGTTACAAGAGTTAAAGAAGCAGCTTCAGGAGTTGTTAGATAAAGGTTTCCTTCGACCTAGTCATTCTCCATGGGGAGCTCCTATTTTATTTGTGAAGAAAAAAGATGGTTCGATGAGAATGTGTATTGATTACAGGGAGCTCAATAAGGTGACGGTGAAAAACAAGTATCCATTACCAAGAATTGTGACTTGTTTGATCAGTTAAAGGGAGCTTCGGTGTTTTCCAAGATTGATCTTCGGTCAGACCACCATCAAGTGAGGGTCGCTGACAAGGATATTCCCAAGACTGCATTTCGAACTAGATATGGGCATTATGAATTTATAGTGATGCCATTTGGATTGACTAATGCACCAGCGGTGTTCATGGATTTGATGAATAGGTTTTTCCATGATTGTCTAGATAAATTTCTAGTAATTTTTATAGATGATATCCTGGTCTATTCCAAAACAAAGGAAGATCATGAAGAGCATTTGAGATTTGTGTTACAAAGGCTAAGGGAGAAAAAGTTATATGCTAAGTTCTCCAAATGTGAGTTTTGGTTGGATCAAGTAACATTCTTGGGACATGTTGTTTCACAAAAGGTATTTCAGTGGACCCCAGCAAGATTGAAGCAGTAATTGAATGGCCAAGACCAAAGATTGTAAAAGAAGTTAGAAGTTTTCTTGATTTAGCAGGATATTACAGGAAATTTGTGGAAGGCTTTGCTAAATTAGCTTTTCCACTCACAGCTCTGACAAAAAAGGAAGCCCCGTTCAGATGGACTGAAACCTGTGAGAAAAGTTTCCAAGAATTGAAAAGAAGATTAACTACTGCTCCTATTTTAACACTTCCAGAGGATGGAGTAGATTATGATATTTATACTGATGCTTCTCATAATGGTTTAGGGGCAGGATTGATGCAAAAAGGCAAGGTGATTGCTTATGCCTCTCGTCAATTGAAAGACTATGAAAAAAGGTATCCCACTCATGATCTTGAATTAGCAGATGTCATTTTTGCTTTGAAGATTTGGAGACATTATCTCTTTGGGGTGAAATGTAATATTTACACAGATCACAAAAGTCTAAAATACTTTTTCACCTAGAAAGAATTGAATATGAGACAGAGAAGATGGCTTGAGCTGGTGAAGGACTATGAATGTGATATTATGTATCAGCCAAGGGAAAGCTAATGTCGTTGTAGATGCCCTCAGCAGGAAAGTCTCGTTAGCTCAATTAACTTTTCAAAAGCACTTGAAACAAGAGATAATGAAGGAGGGGATAGAGTTGGAGTTTGGGAAATTGTCCAAAATTGAAGTTCGGTCTAAATTGTTAGAGGAAATTAGAGAAAAACAAGTGAATGACGGGTTTAGTAAAGGAATTGAGCAGCAGTTGAAAAATGGTAGAGAATCAGAATTCAAATGGGTGAATGGAATCTTGAAATTTAGAGATAGAGTGTATGTTCCTTAGGATATTGAATTAAGAAAAAATATTTTAGAGGAAGCACATAGTACTCTTTACACTGCTCATCTAGGGAGTGTAAAGATGTATCAGGATTTGAGGAAGAGCTATTGGTGGCCAAGTTTAAAGAAAGATGTAATTGAGTATGTTGCTTGATGCTTGGTGTGTCAACAGGTTAAAGCAGAACATCAACGCCCTTCAGGATTGTTACAGCCCCTTAGTATTCCTTCATGGAAATGGGAAGATATTTCTATGGATTTCATTTTAGGTCTTCCTAGAGTGCAAAGGGGTTATAATGCCATTTGGGTGATTGTAGATAGATTGACTAAATCTGCTCATTTCATTCCAGTTACAGACAAGATCTCCTCTGATCAGCTAGGCCGATTATATGTTAAAGAAATAGTAAGATTACATGGAGTACCTAATAGTATTGTCTCAGACGGGGATGTGAAATTTATGTCAGTATTCTGGAGTAGCATGCAGAAGGCATTGGGTAACAGGCTTAATTTTAGTACAGCCTATCATCCTCAAACAGATGGACAGACAGAAAGAACGAATCAAATATTGGAGGATATGTTATGGGCATGCTGTATTGACCATAAGTTGAATTGGTGTGACATTCTCCCTCTAGTTGAATTCGCTTATAACAATAGTTATCAAGCAACCATTAAAATGGCACCATATGAAGCCTTGTATGGAAGGAAATGTAGATCTCCATTACATTGGGACGAAATAGGAGAAAAGAATACATTAGCTCAAGCTCTTGGTCAAGAAATGACGCAAAAAATGATAGAAGATGTAAAGTTAATTTGAGAGAGAATGAAGCAGGCCCAAGATAGACAGAAGAGCTATGCAGACCCAAAAAGAAAGGATATAGAATTCCAAATAGGAGACAAAGTGTTTGTAAAAATCTCTCCTTATAAAAGGGTGATGAGGTTTGGAAGAAAAGGGAAGCTCACCCCTAGATATATCGGTCCATATGAGGTATTAGAGAAAGTGGGCAAAGTAGCTTACAGACTTGCCTTACCAGCTAGTATGGACCGGATCCATAATGTTTTCCATGTTTCCCTATTGCGAAAGTATGTTAGTGATCCTTCGCATATATTACAAGCAAATGAAATGGAGTTAAAAGATGAACTAATTTATGAAGAACATCCAGTTCAAATTCTAGATAGAAGAATAAAAGAGCTCCGAAATGAGAAAGTACCGCTTGTTAAAATACTGTGGAAGGAATCATAATGTAGAAGAAGCGACATGGGAGGTTGAGCAAGATATGAAGGAAAGATATCCAGACCTCTTCAACTGAATTTCGAGGACGAAATTCTTATAAGAGGGGATGATTGTAAACCCCGCGTTATTATTTTGATGCCCTAAGGTATGAAATTTACCTTTTCAAATAATTTTCTTTTTTGAATGGAAGGGTAAAATGGTCAATTTACATGTATTTTGAGATGTGGCCATTATAAAGTGTAAGGGGTGATGTCATTGAAGAGTAATGAGGGTAGAATGGTCATAAAGTTGATTGATATGGTTAAATGGCGTAAATGGTAACCAAGGGTATAATGGTCTTTTCATACAAATCCATATGAAATAAGTATCCATAAAAGTGCATTAAGGGTAAGTTAGTCATTTACCTAAAGGGATTGCTTAATTGTTAAGTATTTTAAAGAAGTCAAATGGCATTAAATGAGTGCTTATCTTTATGTTGTGGTAGAAATGACCAAAACGCCCTTATATGAAAAATTTATGCCAAATGACCTTTATATCTAACTTTTATTGACCAATCACATTAGAGTAACAATGGAATGAATATTTACAAGGTTTAAAGAGAGAGTAGTCGGCCTTGGAGACCCCAAATATATCATCTTCTTCTTCATCTCTCAAATCCACCATAAAAGCCACTAATCCAAGCTTTTATTCTCAAATTTTCTTAGGATTTCAAGTTGATTTTTAAAGGAGATCACCATCCTACCCTTAAAGAACTTCAATTTCAGGGTTAAAGGTGAGTTTCAAAACCCTAGTTTTTCTGAATTTTTAGTTAAAAAAGAAATTCATAAGTGGTTATGTGTGTAAGGTAGAAAGGTGAAACTTTGGAGCCAAGGAGGAGTACCTTTGTGCTTTGAATACTAAGGTAAGGAAAAAATCTCCCTTATGACTACAATTGATAACACCTAGGGTTTATGAAACTTACATTTATTTATGTTAATATGAGTGTGATGCTATGTTTTGGTTATGAGTTGTTTAAATGGGTGTGTTGATTGGTGTATGTGTGCATATGGAGGATGATTATGCCAATTAAGAGATTTGTAGTTGGACGATGTCTTGGCAACTTTTTGGTTCTGTAAAAAGGAGGTTTTTATGGCCTTTTATACTTTGAATGATATGGCAAATGATATGAATGTGCAAATGAAGGTGACATGGTTGAAATGAATAGAATTCGGTTTTGGCTGTTTTAAGACTTATACTGTACATGCTTCATTGAATTCAGTCATAACTGGAGTTATAGAAGTCCGATTGAGTTGATTCTTGAAGTGTTAAAAATTTAAGAAACAGACCTAAAACTTTTGTGTTTTAGGAAAGAACCAATTCGAATTGGAAGATAAGGTAAAAATTGCTTGAAAAGTGACGAACTATATGGCATCCAACTTCTTAATGGAAATTCCCATTTGTTTCTAATTCTAATAAACCCCTGAATCATCTTACTACTAAAATTCCTTGTATTGTATGAGAAATTGAATGAATTAAGTTAAGAAGTTTAGTAGGAGAATATAGGATGATTGAGCATGGGAGATGTTAGTCCATATGTTTGCATTCATAATGGTAATGCATATAGCTTATTTAGTTGTCTTATGAAAAATTTATAAAATGTTCAAGAGTGAATTCCATGAGTCTCTTGAAGGTATAAACCAAGATCAGAGGAATGGAATTCTTATGGAAACCATGAGTCCTTTGAGGTGACGACCAAGAACAAGGTAATGGTTCAAATAAATCCGATCGGATAACAAAGACTAATGAAATCGTCAAGTATAAAGACAAAACAAATAAGCATGCCATGTACATGAATATTTCATAAGTCATTTATGTTCTATGTTATATTATGTATGGTTATGTTCTGACTTATGTTTATGAGAAAAGTCTAAAGTGTATGATATGTTTTATGAACTTGTTATGTTAAAGAATGAAGGTCATGTTTTGTAGGTAGGTAGGGTCTTAAGTAATATACTTGTATAATGAACCTTAATAGTTTATAAATGGCCATATTCCTTACTGAGCGATTAGCGCTCACCCCATGAAATGTTTTAAAATGTTTTGTAGGTAAAGATGAAGGCATGAAGCTGGGAGAGGATTCCGAGGGATGCTATGAGCATGAAGGGATGTTTTAATTATGACTTTTGAATGGTTTTGCTAGTATTTAGTGTAGTAATTATGTTTATATTTCATAATGTAGTAATTATGTCCATGTTCTATAATGGAGTAAATATGTTGTATTAATAAAGGAAATTCAAAAACTTTTTAACACTTCAAGAATTAACTCAATCGGACTTCTATAACTCCAGTTATGAGTGATTCAATGAAGCATGTATAGTATAAGTCTTAAAACAGCCAAAACCGAATTCTATTCATTTCAACCATGTTACCTTCATTTGCACATTCATATCATTTGCCATATCATTCTAAGTATAAAAGGCCATAAAAACCTCCTTTTTACAGAACCAAAAAGTGCCAAAACATCGTCCAACTACAAATCTCTTAATTGGCATAATCATCCTCCATATGCACACATACACCAATCAACACACCCATTTAAACAACTCATAACCAAAACATAGCATCACACTCATATTAACATAAATAAATGTAAGTTTCATAAACCCTAGGTGTTATCAATTGTAGTCATAAGGGAGATTTTTTCCTTACCTTAGTATTCAAAGCACAAAGGTACTTCTCCTTGGCTCCAAAGTTTCACCTTTCTACCTTACACACATAACCACTTATGAATTTCCTTTTTAACTAAAAATTCAGAAAAACTAGGGTTTTGAAACTCACCTTTAACCCTGAAATTGAAGTTCTTTAAGGGTGGATGGTGATCTCCTTTAAAAATCAACTTGAAATCCTAAGAAAATTTGAGAATAAAAGCTTGGATTAGTGGCTTTTATGGTGGATTTGAGAGATGAAGAAGAAGATGATATATTTGGGGTCTCCAAGGCCGACTACTCTCTCTTTAAACCTTGTAAATATTCATTCCATTGTTACTCTAATGTGATTGGTCAATAAAAGTTAGATATAAAGGTCATTTGGCATAAATTTTTCATATAAGGGCGTTTTGGTCATTTCCACCACAACATAAAGATAAGCACTCATTTAATGCCATTTGACTTCTTTAAAACACTTAACAATTAAGCAATCCCTTTAGGTAAATGACTAACTTACCCTTAATGCACTTTTATGGATACTTATTTCATATGGATTTGTATGAAAAGACCATTATACCCTTGGTTACCATTTACGCCATTTAACCATATCAATCAACTTTATGACCATTCTACCCTCATTACTCTTCAATGACATCACCCCTTACACTTTATAATGGCCACATCTTAAAATACATGTAAATTGACCATTTTACCCTTCCATTCAAAAAAGAAAATTATTTGAAAAGGTAAATTTCATACCTTAGGGCATCTTTAATAATAATGCGGGTTTTACAAAGTGAAAGTTCTGACAGTAGTTGAAACAGTAGACAACAGCATGTTATATTCAGTTTTTGTCTAATGAAAAGTAGTCTAGTTTTTCATTCACTCTCTCTTTTCTTTGAACAACCGGCATTAACAAAACACTAACATGGTATCAGAGCTCCATTAACCAACTATCATCTAACAAATTCACTCAAAAAAACTCATTTAAAATCACCATTAAACTTCAATCTTCTGCAAGAACAAAATTTTCCAGAAAATAGCAATCGGCCAGATGGCTACTCAATCAGCTTCTCTCTTTCACCTCCAGTGTTCAATGGAGACCGTTATCACATATGGGCTGTTAGAATGAGAGCCTACCTAAGAGGACAAGGGCTGTGGCAGTATGTGGAAGAGGAGAAACAACCACCGCAGCTTGGTCCAAACCCAACCTTGAATCAAATGAGGATGTATGAGAAGGAAATGTCCAAGGCTCCAAGAGCTCTTTCTCACATACATTCTGCAGTAACAGACCTTGTATTTACAAGGATAATGGACATGTGAAACTACAAAGGAAGCTTAGGATAGATTGAGAGAGGATTTCATGGGAAGTGATACAACCCGAAACATGCAAGTCATGAATCTGCGCAGAGAGTTTGAAATGTTGAGAATGCAGGAGGTGGAGAAAGTTAAAGAGTATGTAGATAGACTCATGAGTGTGGTGAACAAAATCAAATTATTGGGAGTTGAGATGAGTGACAAGCTGATAGTTGAGGAAGTGTTAGTCAGCCTTCCGGAAAGATTTGAGTCCAAGATATCTTCTTTAGAAGATTCAAAGGATCTCTGCTAAATCAGCCTCACTGAATTGGTTCATGCCCTGCAGGCCCAAGAACAAAGAAGGTTAATGAGGCAAGATGATTCAAATGAAGGTGCTATGCTGGCTACTCAAAAGGGAGTGAATATGCAGGGAAGTAATAGAAAATATGCTGGAGATAAGAGAGGAAAAGAGAAGGCTGGTGGTCAATGGGAAAGGCAGAGTGGAGGAAGAAATTATCCATCATGTTCCCACTGCAAAAAGAAGGGACATCCGGACAGCAAGTGCTGGTTCAGGCCTGGGATTCAATGCAGGGGATGCAAGCAATTCGGCCATATTGAAAAAGTGTGCAGGAACAAGACTGCACAACCACCACAACAAGCACAAAGTGTAGATGACTAGCAACAAACCAGTGAACCAGAACAGCTATTTGTAGCTTCATGCTACTCAATGCAGACCAACAGAGATATTTGGTGATAGACAGCGGATGCACTAACCACATGGCAGCAAATGTGGAGAACTTTGTTAGACTGGATAGGACCTACAGCTCCAAGGTTAAGGTTGGAAATGGGGACTATGTGGAAGCAAGAGGAATTGGAGATGTGGTAGTCCAAACTCAGGCAGGGACTAAGGTTATTTCTAATGTTCTTTTTGTACCTGAAATTGCACAAAATTTGCTAAGTGTAGGTCAAATGTTAGAGAGAAATTATACCTTGCATTTCCAAAACCATTCTTGCATTATAAAGGATAGTGAGGGAAATGAGTTGTTGAGTGTAAGGATGCTTGGTAAAAGCTTTCCTCTGGACTAGAAAAAACTAGAAAACTCAGCATTAATCACCAACGTTGAAGAGTCTGAGTTATGGCACAGAAGACTTGGACATTTTCACTACCTTGGAATTAAAGAGCTCAAGTCAAGGGACATGGTATTAGACTTGCCCGAGATAGAAGAGAAGAGGACTTTGTGCACAGCCTGCTAGCATGGCAAACTCAGCAAGCCATCATTTCCTTCAGATCTAGCCTGGAAAGCAAGTCACAAACTGCAATTGATCCACTCGGATGTGTGTGGTCCAATGAAGACTGAATCTATAAATGGCAGCAGGTACTTTGTACTCTTCATTGATGATTTCTCAAGGGTGGCTTGGGTTTATTTCTTGAAGCAGAAAAATGAAGTGGCTGCTGTGTTCAAACAATTTAAGTTGCTGGTGGAGAATGAAGCTAGAACCTTGATCAAAACAGTAAGGACTGACAATGGAATAGAGTACACTTCAAATGAGTTCAAGACAATCTGCAGCCTAGCTGGAATTCAGCAGCAGTTCACAACACCATACACCCCTCAACAGAATGGTGTTTGTGAAAGAAGAAACCAAACCATTATGGCCAGGTGTATGATGGCTGGAAAAAACCTCCCTAAAGTGTTACGGGCGGAAGAGCATTGTCATCTGATTTTCTGAATAGGTTGCCCACCGGGCAGTCAAACATCAAACACCAATTGAGGCATGGGGTGGAGTCAGGCCAGCAGTAGGGAACCTGAAAGAATTTCGAAGCATAGCCTATGTGATGATCCCAGCCAACAAAAGGTCCAAATTGGATGACAAGGCAGAAATTGGGATATTTATAGGCTACAGCAGCAACTCTAAAGCTTATAGAGTTTATGTTCTTGAGTCCAAAAGGGTTGTAATCATAAGGGACATAAAGGTTGATGAATGTGGAGTCTGGACCTGGGAAGAAAAAAGGGTTGATGTGCAGACTGAATCAAGTTAGAATGAGAGAAATAAGGGACTGATTCAAGAGGCAGATTCAGATGAGGAAGAAGAACATCTTTGTTAGAGGAACGAGAACTCTAGCTGATGTGTATGACAGGTGCAATATGGCAGTGGTGGAACCAAGATGCTACCTTGATGCTGCAAAATCTGAATTGTGGAGGGCTGCAATGCAGGAAGAACTGAGTATGATTGATAAAAATCAAACTTGGAAACTGGTACAAGGACCTGAAAAAAGGAAAGTCATTCAGGTGAAATGGATTTTCAAACTGAAAATCAACCCTGATGGCTCAATGTAAAACCCCCCTCCAGTCAGGTATCCTCTGAATATCCCTCAATGAGAATCCCGAGGATACATGTCTAGAGAACAAGTTGTATTTAGAAAAATCTATGTAAAGATAGTAATAATAATATCCAAAACATGCATATAAAATGTTACGCAGGATCCAAACTTATAATTGCAAAAACTTTAAGAATTTATCCCGAAAGTTACACAATCAAAACATATTCATAGCGTGGAAGCTTCCAAAAGGGTGTTTCACAAACATTTATCATTTACAGTATTTACATCAAGATAAAAACATCTAGATGACAATAAATCATTTCCCCTCATGTGTAGCCCCGCTGTCTCTAACATCCTTTGCTTGTAGTCTACCTGTAAAATAATCAACAATGAAAGGGTGAGCGCTAATCGCTCAGGAAGGAATGATCCATTTCATTCTAAATATGCTATTTGACCCTCATTTAAACATATTTGTTAACACACCACTTATCTTTTACATCTAGGTGTGCTTCCCTTTTCTTACTAATTCATATGCTTTTCATCATTTTTTTCTCATGGCTATATAAACATCAATGTGTAAACATACAAATAAGTATGTAAATATAGTACACACACATCACATGTCATGACATAACATCTAAAATCATCTAACATGAGTATAAATCATCTCATGATGTAAATAACATCATAACTCATGTAATGCAACTAAATGCATATGAACCATTTAACGTCTAGCCGATTAGACTTTTCTTAGCATCTTAAGCACTTCATATCATCTTGTCTCAAATTCATCTAGAGCTCATATCATTGGGAGGCATGCTTATGTGTTATTTAACCATCTAAAGCATATATTTATCTTTTCTCTCATCTAGCCTCAAATTCATCTAGAGCTCATATCATCGGGAGGCATGCTTACGCGTTATTTAGCATCTAAAGCATATGTTCATCATTCCTCAATCAGAATATACGGATATGCTAACACGTTAATTAACATCTAAAGCATATATTCATCTAGCCTCAAATTCATCTAGAGCTCATATCATCGAGAGGCGTGCTTACGCGTTATTTAACATCTAAAGCATATATTCATCTTTCCTCAACCGGTATACGAGGATATGCTTACGTGTTTTCCATCATGTCTATATGCATCTCTATCATGTCTATTTGCATCTCTAACATCTTATGGCATGTAAATACATATTTTGGTGAGCTTAATACTTTTGATTCATCTATGGATTATCAATCCATTTATATTACCTCTTGCTCACATACATCATCTTAAAACATGTATTACATTGCAACTTCATGCCATTTCATAACATTAATCATGCATTGACATCACGACCATGTATATCTTTCAAAAATCATCTAACTAATGGGTAAACATTAGTACATGGCATAATTACAGTAATACATTAATAATCAATTCATAATCATAAGAATTGATCATGTTAAATCTTAAACTTTAATAACCAGTTTATACTTCAGGCCATTTTCCATCCATTTCTCAAATGAATTGGCTCTTGGCATAAACATAAAAGTTATAGGTCTATGCTTTAAGAATCATCTCATTTTGATTTTTATAACTCAAGTTATGGTCGAAATACTGAAGCAGGGTTAACAAAACCCTTAAGCTCACTAAATCCGAATTTTCATATTAACTATGCCACATCAATTCCTATTGACATTAACCAATAGGTCAACTTATGGATCAAATAAACCTCCCCTTAATAGTCTTTAACATCTTAAAGGAAGTGTAAAATCTCATTCCCATAATCATCCATTATTGCTATAACATTGTAAGCTAATGCAAATAACACATCAACACTTCCAATAGCAACCATTCAATACCATGTGGCCTCCAATACTACAAATTTTGCCACAATCAGTATCCATACTTCATTTTCTTCAATCAAACATAACAACTCATAAAACATAAATCTTCATGTATAATGAACTCAAAGCAATAAGTAGAATAAATGAGTTCAACTGCACTTTGCCATCAATTAATTCTATGCCTTAAAGCATTAATTTAAGGTTTCATAAAAATATACAAACCCTAGCATAAACCCTAAAGTCATGGGAGGTTCTCCCTTACCTTTTTAAAGAGTTCCTCCAACGAATCCTTTGCCTTTGTCTTCTTTTACACCTTAATCCTACATGTATAGCATTATACCTCAACATCTACTTCAAATCTTCAAATCTTCAAATCACCTCAAAACTAAAGTTTTCAATCCTTACCTTAAGCCCTTTAAATTGAAGATCCAAGGCTCCTATCTTGTTCTCCTTGAAAAATTAAGCAAAACTCCTTTAAAACTTAGAGAAAGAAAGCTTGTTTCATGGAAGATTTGAGAGAAAATGGAAGAAATGTTGAAGAAAGGCTCTCTCTCTTGGCTTGAACGAATTTCATCTCATTTATAGGAAAATATTTCATTTATTTTCCAAAATTATGCTATTGGCCCAATTATTTTAATTGTATAACTCATAAGTCCTTAATTCTTCATATAAGGGCATTTTGGTCATTTCACACTAGACATAATTATTACTTAATTAATGCCATTAAATGCAATGAAGCCTACTCATCCTTGACTTTTTCAATGCTTATCCATAGGCAAAATAACCATTTTGCCCCTAAGCCTTTCTATGGATATTTGATTCATACCGTTCCAAATGAATCGACTATTTTGCCCTTAGTTAGATTTTATGCTTTTTAACATAAAATTAACATCTAAAGGACTATTTTGAGTTAGGAACATACCTTTGACATCTTGGGTATTACATTTCCTCCCCCTTTACAATAATTTCGTCCTCAAAATTATAGAAAGAGCTTCGGATATCGACTTCTCATATCTTGTTCCATTTCCCAAGTAGCTTCTTCTATCTTGTGATTCCTCCAAAGCATTTTAACTAGTGGAATTTGCTTGTTTCTAAGCCCTTTTACCTTTCTGTCAAGGATTTGAACTGGGCATTCCTCATACGCCAAATTATCCTGTAATTCCACTTCCTCCATCTGAAGCACATGTGAAGGATCACTAACATACTTACGCAACAAAGGGACATGGAAAACATTATGGACTTTTTCCATGCTCATTGGCAGCGCAAGTTTATAAGCTACTTTGCCTACCCTTTCCAATACTTCAAAGGGTCCAATGTAACGTAGAGCAAGCTTGCCTTTCTTTCCAAATCTCATAATATGTTTATAAGGCGTAACTTTTACAAAAACTTTGTCGCCCACTTGGAATTCCACTTCTTTTCTTTTTTAGGTCGGCATAGCTCTTTTTTCGATCTTGAGCTTGCTTCATTCTTTCTCTAATAAGCTTAACTTCTTCAATCATTTTCTGGGTCATCTCTGGTCCAACTGCTTGAATCAAGGAGTCTTTTTCTCCAATATCATCCCAGTACAAAGGGGATCTGCACCTTCTTCCATATAATGCTTCATATGGGGCCATCTGGATAGTGGATTGGTAGCTGTTGTTATAGGCAAATTCTATTAGTGGAAGTACATCACTTCATTTTGCCTTGTGATCCATACAACAAGCTCTCAGCATGTCTTCAATCACCTGGTTGGTCCTTTCCGTTTGACCATCAGTTTGAGGATGATAAGCTGTACTGAAGGCTAACTTTGTACCCAATGCCCTCTGCTTTCCAACCCTCAGAAAGTTGATATGAACCTGGTATCTCTGTCTGATACAATCGTCGTGGGTACTCCATGTAATCTCACAATCTCTCTGACATATAATTGCCCCAATCGAAATGCATTTATCTTATCCGTCATAGGTAGAAAATGAGCTATCTTAGTCAATCTATCAACCACCACCCAGATTGCATTATATCCTTGCTGAACTTTAGGAAGTCCCACAATGAAGTCCATTGAGATATCCTCCCATTTCCATTTAGGAATCTTTAAGGGTTGGAGTAATCCTAATGGTCTCTGATGCTCTGCCTTTACTTGTTGACATGTTAAACATCTAGCAACATAATTAGCAATGTCGTTTTTCATACCTGACCACCAATTGCTTTTCTTCACATCTTGATACATCTTTACACTCCCAGGGTGGGCTGTATAAAGTGTATTATGTGCCTCACTAAGGATTTTATTCCTTAGTTCATCATCTTGAGGTACACATATTCTATCTCTAAACATCAATGCCCCATTGACTATTTTAAAGTCTGTCTCTTTACCCTCTATTATCCATTGGCATATCACCTTGCAAGTATCATCTTTACCCTGTTTCATCTTGATCTCCTCCACCAAAGTGGGTCTGATCTCCATTTGGTCCAATCCTCCTTTGATCACAATTTCAATTCCTTCTTGGAGGATCTCCTACTGCAATTGTCCTTGTACAGTGATTTAAGATAAAGAGACTTTTCTACTAAGGGCATCTGCTACTGTATTAGCTTTGCCTGGATGGTATTTGATGTCACAGTCATAGTTTATCACCAATTCTAACCATCTTCTTTGTCTCATATTCAACTCTTTCTGAGTGAAGAAATACTTCAAACTCTTATGGTCAGTGTATATGTTGCATTTCACTCCATAAAAGTAGTGTCGCCATATTTTCAAAGCAAAAAACCACTGCTACTAATTCCAAGTCATGGGTAGGATATCTGCTCTCATAATCTTTCAGTTGTCTGAAGGCATAAGCAATGACTTTCCCTTGCTGCATCAACACTGCTCCCCAAACCATTATGGGAGGCATCAACGTAAATATCATAATCAATGTCCTTCATCTGGCAATGTAAGAATTGCAGCCGTAGTTAATCTTTTCTTTAACTCCTGAAAGCTTTGCTTGCATGCCTCAGTCCATTCAAATGGTACTTCTTTCTTGGTGAGAGTTGTAAGTGGTCTGACTATCTTTGCAAAGCCTTCCACAAACTTCCTATAGTACCTTGCTAAGCCCAGAAAACTTCTAACCTCTACTTTACTAGGATCCACTGATACACCGTCTTTAGAGATCACATGACCCAAAAAGGTAACTCGATCCAACCAAAAGTCACATTTTGAAAATTTGGCATATAGTTGTTTCTCTCTTAATATTTGTAACACAAATCTCAAGTGTTCGACATGTTTTTCTAAAGTCTTGGAATAAACTAGGATATCATCAATAAACACCATTATGAACTTGTCAATGACATCATGGAAAACTCTGTTCATTAAGTCCATAAAAATTACAGGTGCATTAGTCAATCCGAATGGCATCACAACAAATTCGTAATGCCCATACCTTGTTCGGAAAGCCGTTTTGGGTATATCTTCCTTAGCCACTCTAACCTGATGGTATCCTGACCTTAGATCAATTTTAGAAAACACTAAGGCACATTTCAATTGGTCAAACAAATAATCTATCCTAGGGCAATGGGTACTTATTCTTTGTCATTACTTTATTCAGTTCACGGTAATCTATACACATCCTAATAAATACATCCTTCTTTTTCACAAATAGGATTGGAGCACCCCATGGGGAATAACTTGGCTTGTAAAAGCCCTTGTCTAACAACTCTTGTAGTAACTGATCTCACCTTTCCTCTGCTAGCCCCCTTTTTTTTTTTTTTTTCCCATGTCCTTCTTGTTGGCTTTAGGTGGGACTCCTTTCTTGCCTTTACCATTGTCCTTGCCAACAACTTGTTCTACACTACTGGATTGGCCAATCTAGAGAGGACTACTTGCCACTGTTGGGGGAAGAGCTAATCTGGTCTCCTTCCTTAAGTACACCTCTTCTCTGATGACTTTGGTGAGTGCTTCACTCTATGTTTGGGAGGGCTAATGACCCGACATAACATCTCTGGTGATAGTGGGATGAAGTCTACCCACAAATCTCTCCAATCGGGTCTGTGGTGTACTGACCAGTGTGGGTGCAAACTTAGCCAAGGAGTTGAACTTAATTGAATACTCTTTGACCGTCATATTTCCTTGTTGCAAACTAATAAACTCTTGTAGTTTATAGGATATCGTGTCTGCTATCCGGTACTACTCCTCAAACAATTCCTTAAACCCTGACCAAGTGAGAGTGGTGGTATCTTGAGTCTGCTCCATAAGCTCCCACCATGTCATAGCATCTCCTCTCAATAGGTACGTAGCGTACCGGATCTTCTCTTGATCTGTCATAGGAAATAGAGCAGTAGGTTTCTCCACCAACTTAATCCATTGTTCTGTTACTACTGGATCATTAGTGCCACTAATATCTGGAGGCTAATGTTTACTTGAGAGGCTATAAATTGGTTCAATCTGCTTTGGGGCAACCATTGCTTCTAGAGTACTCGTCCCTGCTGCTTGACTTGGTACCACATTGGTTGCCACTATTGTCGTTGGAGTACTTGTACTTTTCGGCGGGGTTCTCCTTAAAGCTCTATTAATAGCCTCTTGGAATCATACGCTCCAATATTGCAACATCTAAACCCAGAGCGCTTGAAGTAGCAGTTGCTGGGTTAGGAGCTTCAGGTGCAGTTGGAACATCTTGTGCGTTTAAAGCATCACTGCGACCTGGATCCGTTCTCCTGGTTTTCCTCATATTTATTCCCTTTCACTATCACATATATAACGTTAATCATCTAATCAATCCTTACATAAAATCAGGTAAACATACTTACAGCGATTGGACAACTTGAGCAGTGGAACTTTGCATGAGGGATATTGTCATCAACTCTCATAAATGCCTGACTTCGAAATAGAAAACATCTTAAAACACCCCTATTTAAAGTAAAAAAAATACTTGCTCTGATACCAAATGTAAAACCCCCCTCCAGTCAGGTATCCTCTGAATATCCCTCAATGAGAATCCCGAGGATACATGTCTGGAGAACAAGTTGTATTTAGAAAAATCTATGTAAAGATAGTAATAATAATATCCAAAACATGCATATAAAATGTCACACAGGATCCAAACTTATAATTGTAAAAACTTTAAGAATTTATCCGAAAGTTACACAATCAAAACATATTCATAGCGTGGAAGCTTCCAAAAGGGTGTTTCACAAACATTTATCATTTATAGTATTTACATCAAGATAAAAACATCTAGATGACAATAAATCATTTCCCCTCATGTGTAGCCTCGCTGTCTCTAGCATTCTTCGCTTGTAGTCTACCTGTAAAACAATCAACAATGAAAGGGTGAGCGCTAATCGCTCAGTAAGGAATGATCCATTTCATTCTAAATGTGCTATTTGACCCTCGTTTAAACATATTTGTTAACACACCACTTATCTTTTACATCTAGGTGTGCTTCCCTTTTCTTACTAATTCATATGCTTTTCATCATTTTTTTCTCATGGCTATATAAACATCAATGTGTAAACATACAAATAAGTATGTAAATATAGTACACACACATCACATGTCATGACATAACATCTAAAATCATCTAACATGAGTATAAATCATCTCATGATGTAAATAACATCATAACTCATGTAATGCAACTAAATGCATATGAACCATTTAACGTCTAGCCGATTAGACTTTTCTTAGCATCTTAAGCACTTCATATCATCTTGCCTCAAATTCATCTAGAGCTCATATCATTGGGAGGCATGCTTATGTGTTATTTAACCATCTAAAGCATATATTTATCTTTTCTCTCATCTAGCCTCAAATTCATCTAGAGCTCATATCATCGGGAGGCATGCTTACGCGTTATTTAGCATCTAAAGCATATGTTTATGATTCCTCAATCAGAATACGAGGATATGCTAACGCGTTAATTAGCCTCTAAAGCATATATTCATCTAGCCTCAAATTCATCTAGAGCTCATATCATCGAGAGGCGTGCTTACGCGTTATTTAGCATCTAAAGCATATATTCATCTTTCCTCAACCGGTATACGAGGATATGCTTACGTGTTTTCCATCATGTCTATATGCATCTCTATCATGTCTATTTGCATCTCTAACATCTTATGGCATGTAAATACATATTTTGGTGAGCTTAATACTTTTGATTCATCTATGGATTATCAATCCATTTATATTACCTCTTGCTCACATACATCATCTTAAAACATGTATTACGTTGCAACTTCATGCCATTTCATAACATTAATCATGCATTGACATCACGACCATGTATATCTTTCAAAGATCATCTAACTAATGGGTAAACATTAGTACATGGCATAATTACAGTAATACATTAATAATCAATTCATAATCATAAGAATTGATCATGTTAAATCTTAAACTTTAATAACCAGTTTATACTTCAGGCCATTTTCCATCCATTTCTCAAATGAATTGGCTCTTGGCATAAACATAAAAAGTTATAGGTCTATGCTTTAAGAATCATCTCATTTTGATTTTTATAACTCAAGTTATGGTCGAAATACTGAAGCAGGGTTAACAAAACCCTTAAGCTCACTAAATCCGAATTTTCATATTAACTATGCCACATCAATTCCTATTGACATTAACCAATAGGTCAACTTATGGATCAAATAAACCTCCCCTTAATAGTCTTTAACATCTTAAAAGAAGTGTAAGATTTCATTCCCATAATCATCCATTATTGCTATAACATTGTAAGCTAATGCAAATAACACATCAACACTTCCAATAGCAACCATTCAATACCATGTGGCCTCCAATACTACAAATTTTGCCACAATCAGTATCCACACTTCATTTTCTTCAATCAAACATAACAACTCATAAAACATAAATAGCCATAACTTCATGTATAATGAACTCAAAGCAATAGGTAGAATAAATGAGTTCAACTACACTTGCCATCAATTAATTCTATGCCTTAAAGCATTAATTTAAGGTTTCAAAAAAATCTACAAACCCTAGCATAAACCTTAAAGTCATGGGAGGTTCTCCCTTACCTTTTTAAAGAGTTCCTCCAACAAATCCTTTGCCTTTGTCTTCTTTTACACCTTAATCCTACATATATAACATTATACCTCAACATCTACTTCAAATCTTCAAATCACCTCAAAACTAAAGTTTTCAATCCTTACCTTAAGCCCTTTAAATTGAAGATCCAAGGCTCCTATCTTGTTCTCCTTGAAAAATTAAGCAAAACTCCTTTAAAACTTAGAGAAAGAAAGCTTGTTTCATGGAAGATTTGAGAAAAAATGGAAGAAATGTTGAAGAAAGGCTCTCTCCCTTTGCTTGAACGAATTTCATCTCATTTATAGGAAAATATTTCATTTATTTTCCAAAATTATGCTATTGGCCCAATTATTTTAATTGTACAACTCATAAGTCCTTAATTCTTCATATAAGGGCATTTTGGTCATTTCACACTAGACATAATTATTACTTAATTAATGCCATTAAATGCAATGAAGCCTACTCATCCTTGACTTTTTCAATGCTTATCCATAGGCAAAATAACCATTTTTCCCCTAAGCCTTTCTATGGATATTTGATTCATACCGTTCCAAATGAATCGACTATTTTGCCCTTAGTTAGATTTTATGCTTTTTAACATAAAATTAATATCTAAAGGACTATTTTGAGTTAGGAACATACCTTTGACATCTTGGGTATTACACTCAATCTACAAGCACAAAGCAAGGCTGGTGGTGAAGGGTTTTGCACAGCAACCAGGCATTGATTTTTCTGAAACTTTTGCCCCGGTTGCTAGGCAAGACACAATCAGGCTTGTTGGCACTTGCAGCTCAATTCAATTGGAAAAATTTTCTAGCTGGATGTCAAGTTAGCATTCCTAAATGGATGGATTTCAGAAGAGCTGTATGTAGAGCAACCCGAAGGCTACAAGGTTGAAGGAAAGGAGGATTATGTGTACCTACTGAGGAAGGCCTTCTATGGCTTGAAGCAGGCCCCTAGAGCCTTGTACAACTGAATAAATGACCATTTATGCAGCTTGGATACACTAGAAGTCCTAATGAACACACTCTCTACATTAGGAAAACTGAGAAAGGAGTGGATGTGGTTTCTCTCTATGTTGATGACTTGTTGGTGACAGGGAGTAATCCTGATGAATTGGACCAGTTTAAGTTGGATATGCAAGCTGAATTTGAAATGACAGATTTGGGATTGATGAAGTACTTCCTTGGCATGGAGATAAACTAGGCTACTGGTGAGATTTTTGTGTGTCAATAAAGGTATGCAACCGAGCTTCTCTTGAGGTTTGGAATGGAAAATTGCAAACTAGTGAATACTCCACTGGTTCCCAACCTTAAATTAACAAAACAGATGGTGCAGAGAGGGTTGATGAAGAAAAATATAGAAGCTTAGTGGGAAGCTTGCTGTTTTATATAACCACCAGACCTGACCTTATGTTCATAGCAAGTTATCTTTCAAGGTTTATGAGCAACCCAAGTGAACTGCACTTTAAGGCTGCAAAACATGTGCTGAGGTATGTAAAGGGAGCCATCATGTTAGGCATCTGTTTTAGGAAGGCTGAAAGTCTGAAATTGTTGGGGTACACTGACAGTGATTGGGTTGGATCCTTAGATGATGCAAGAAGCACCTCTGGTTATGTGTTTTACCTGAATAATGGTGCAATCAGTTGGTTGTCAAGGAAGCAAGAGATCAGGCACGCCTCACGTTGAAGCCGAATATGTCTCGCTGCGGGCAGATGAACCAGTGTGTGGCTGAGGAAGATGTTGGATGACTTGCACCAAGTATAGGGTGGTCCTACGCTGATCCTATGTGATAACCAGACAGCTGTGGCAATGGCAAAGAATCCTGTACTCCACGGCAGAACTAAGCATATTAAGATCAAGTATCATGCTGTTAGGGAAGTAACCTTAATGCACTGCAGAGGGGAAGATCAGGTTGCTGACATTATGACAAAGGCATTGTGCAAATTCAAGTTTGAAGCCTTTAGGCCAAAACTTGGTGTTTCCAGCCAAAGCACCAAGGTAGAGTGTTGAAGGTTGGAGCCCGTCAAAGGCCGAAGTAAGATTTGCCTTTCCGAGAGGTTGAAGCTATTTTGTCGTGGATGGACGTGCATGGCGTCAGCTCGGAGTTCGTGAGCTTAAGTCCTTCTGTATATTTTAGTGTTAATTTTGAATTAGTTGACTTAGCTTATGTTTGTAATGAACTTGTTAGAAGTGAGTGGCTTAGCTGAGATTAAGTGAAAGTTTTGACAATAGTTGAAACAATAGACAATAGCATGTTATATTCAGTTTTTGTCTAATGAAAAGTAGTCTAGTTTTTCATTCATTCTCTCTTTTCTTTGAACAACCAGCATTAACAAAACACTAACACAGGCTCTAGGGGACTGCTTCAGTCCATATAGAGCTTTCTTCAACTTGCACACTTTGCCTCTTCCAAGTGTTTCTTCAAATCCGGGTCGCAGGTCCATATATATTTCTTCTTGTAAGTCTCCATTCAAAAAGGCATTTTTAACATCAAACTGATGGAGTGGCTAGTTGGAGTTAACTGCAAGAGAAAGAAGTATTCTGATAGAGTTAATCTTAGCAACAGGAACAAAAGTCTCTTGGTAGTCAATACCATGAGTTTGAGTAAACCAATTTGCTACAAGTCTCGCTTTGTATATCTCCACACTTCCGTCAACTTTACACTTCACTATGAACAACCATTTACACCCAACAGTCTTCTTGTCTTTGGGTAGATCAATGACACTCCAAGTGTTATTCTTCCTAAGAGCATTCATCTCTTCCATCACAGCTAATCTCCAATTCGAATTACCCAATGCTTCCTCAATAGTTCTTGGAACAAACAGATTAGAAATCCTAGACACAAATGCTCTATGAGTGTTTGACAATTTTTCGTATGACAAGTATTTTGCAATAAGGTGTTTAGTGCATGTTCTAGTTCCTTTTCTTAATGCAATTAGAAGATCAAGATTAGAAGAAGAAAAATTTGGTAAATCAAGAGATAAAGAAGGAATGGGAATAGAAGGAAGGTTAATCTGAGTTGTAGGACCATCACTCGGAAAATTGGATTGAATATCCACTGAAGGAATAACTGGAGCAGTAGTACGTTTGTGAAACCTTTTTCTAGAATAAACTTGAGACTCAGACTGAGGATTGTGATCTGTTGGAGGTACGTCTCCCCCTATCTCTGATAAAGTAACATCTGGCAAAGTAGGATTAAGAGTACTACCACTAGTTTCCATATTCCCAATAGGTGTTTCCAAAAAATGCTTGTCAGAATAGAATTAATCAAAGGCATAGACACCTTCAGAACAGGTAAAGTTTCCCAAAATTTTTTTTCTTCTACTAAATTCTCCTCCTGAAGATTTTTTTTTTTTTTTGAAAGAAAGGTTAGTCCTCAACAAAGCTTACATCCATACTCTCGAAGAATTTCTTTGTGATTGGATTAAAACATATGTATCCCCTTTGATTAGACGCATAACCAATGAAGACACATTTTTCAGCTTTTGGGTCCAGTTTTGATCGAAAAATATTTGGTATATACACGTAACAAATGCAACCAAACACTTTTAAAGGAACATCTGCAGTTATCCGAGATGTAGGAAATAAACTTTTTAAAACCTGTAAAGGTGTTTCAAATTTCAAAACTCGAGATGGCATTCCATTTATTAAGTAGCAAGGAGTCAAGAGTGCGTTACCCCAGAGATATTTAGGAACATTCATTGAAAACATAATGGCCTGAGCAACTTCAAGTAAATGCCTATTTTTTCTCTTGAAAATACCATTTTGTTGTGGTGTGTCATGAGAAGTTGATTGATGGATAACACCTTTTTCTAGAAGGAATGTTCCCAAATATTTGTTAAAATATTCAGTCCCTTTATTCATTCTTAGAATGCCAATTTTTGTTTGAAATTGATTTTCAATTATAAGAAAAAAATCTTTAAACCGTTGTTCAACTTCGGACTTTTTTTCCAACAAATAAACCCAACATACTCTTGTGTGATCATCAATAAAGGTTACAAACCATTTTTTGCCAGAAAGTGTGTTGACTTTGGATGGGCTCCAAACATCACTATGAAACAAATAAAATGGTTTTGAAGCAGAATATGATTTTATTGGAAATGAAACACAATGGTCTTTAGCTAAATGATAGGCTTCACAATGAAATTTTGAACAATCAATTCCTTTAAACAATTCAGGAAATAAACGTTTGAGATATAGGAAAACTAGGATGGCCTAAACTCCTATGCCATAACATGACTTGATCATAGACAAAGTTTGAACTAGTACTACCTAATCCATGAGCCTTTTTATTGTCGAAAGTAGTTTCATCAAAGTAGTACAACCTGTCTATTTCTCTAGTAGTTCCAATCGTCTTCCCCGAGTTTCGGTCTTGAAAAACACAAGTGGAAGAAAAGAAAAGAATGGAACAGTTAAGAGTTTTAGACAATTTGCTGTCGGAAAGAAGATTACAAGCAAGTTTTGGAACATGTAAAACTGATTTGAAAGTGATTTTTTCTGAGATTTTAATGCGCCCTTTGCCTGCAATGGGTGAAAAACTACCATCAGCTATTATAACCTTTTCGATGCCATAACAAAGATAATAAGAACCAAACAATTGAGAACAACTTGTCATATAATCAGAGGCCCCTGAATCTGTGATCCTGTTGGCTTTGCAAGGTTCTAAAGTTTTGAAAAAGGTTATTTGTGCAAGAGAGAAAGAGCTAAAACGGAAGAGAAAAAATTGACTGCAAAAAGTCCTTATATTTTCATTCAAAACAGAGATATATGGACATCATACAATACTGTTACAACCACTTCACACCATATAAATAATCTTTAAAATGATACAATTTGAACTACCCTTAACAAACACAAATAGCATTGGGATTTTGTTGCCTTAATCACCGGCTGTCTTCACCTAAACAATATATAAATATCACTTGACAGACAGCCCCTTTAATTCAAAAACTAGCGCCAAACCTTCAAACCAGCCATGTAAAAAGTTTCCAGCAAAATATCATTTGCTTCAACACTCCTCCTTGATATTTTTGCTGGAAACTCCTAAGGGTTTGGTCAAACTTGGATCTGCCTAAGGGTTTGGTCATCACGTCTGCCACTTGCTCCTCTCCTTTGCAGTGTATCAGCTTCACCTCACCATTTTGCTCAGCCTCTCTTACTACATGATACTTGATTCTGATGTGTTTTGTGCGACCATGGAGTACTGGATTTCTGGAAATTGCAATTGCAGACTGGTTGTCACAATGTAGTACATTTCCTTGAGTTTGTTCCAGGCTTAAGTCTTTCAAGATTTTTCTCAGCCAAACTAACTGGTTTACTGCAGCAGCAGCAACAACATACTCAGCTTCAGCAGTTCATTGTGCTACTACCTCTTGTTTTTTTGAATTCCAGCTTATGGCACCTGCATTCACAAAGAAGACATAGCCGGAGGTGCTTTTCATGTCATCTAGGGAGCCACCCCAATCACTGTCAGTGAAACCATGCAAACTGAAATTTTCAGCTTCCTTAAACCATATTCCCAAGTCTGTACATCCTCTAATGTATCTGAGGACTCTTTTTGCTGCTTGAAAATACAGCTCACTTGGTTCATTCATGAACCTAGAGAGTAAGCTTGCTGCAAACATAATGCCTGGCCTAGTTACAGTCAAGTATAGCAAGTACCCAACTATACTTCTGTACTTAGTTTCATCAACCTTAGCAGCACCATCACTTTTACACCTTCACATTTTGCATCAGAGGTGTGTTGACAGGTTTGCAGTTCTCCATTGCAAATTTTTTGAGTAGTTCATTAGCATACCTCTCTTGGGAGATAAATATCCCATAAGGAGACTGCCATACTTCCATTCCCAAGAAGTAACTCATCTCCCTTAAGTCAGTCATCTCAAATTCTCTGTGTAACTCCTTCTTGAAATCCAGCAGCCTAGTGGAGTTAGAACCTGTCACCAGGAGATCATCAACATACAAGGATACAAATATCCTTTCATTATCAACCTTTCCAACATATAGAGTATGCTCATTAGGACTTCTTTCAAACCTCAAACTCATTAGGAACTCATTAATTCTCTTTGTGCTGTACCACGCCCAGGGGCCTGTTTTAGTCCATAAAGAGCCTTCCTAAGAAGGTACACCTTATCCTCTTGTCCTCTAACCACATACCCTTCAGGTTGCTCTACAAAGATCTCTTCATCAAGCCACCCATTCAAGAATGCAAATTTCACATCCATTTGGCAGACTTTCCACTTAAAATGGGCTGCAATTGCAAGAAGGATTCTGATGGTGTCAAGTCTTGCAACTGGTGCAAAGGTGTCGAGAAAGTCCACCCCAAACTGCTGTGCATAACCCTTTACAACAAGCCTTGCTTTGTGTCTGTTGACTGAGCCATCAGGATTCAATTTTTTCTTGTAAATCCATTTCACCTGGATAATCTTTCTTCCGGCAGGTCTGCTTACTAGTTCCCAAGTTCCATTCTTCTTAATCATGTCCAGTTCTTTATCCATTGCTGCCCTCTACTCTTTGACCTTGGTTGCTTCAACATAGCATGTTGGTTCCATCAAGGCCAAATTACATCTATCATAAATTTCAGCCAAAGGTCTAGTTCCCCTGACTGGAGATTCAGAATCAGAACTGAAATCTGGAGCATCCTGGTCAGCAGTCAAACCTTCTCCTTGTTCTTGCATGTTACTCACTTCCATTTCATTTCTGTCCCAATTCCACAGCCCTTCTTCATCTATCTTTACATCTCGATTGACCAAGAATTTTTTGGTCTTAGGATTGTAAATCCTATATGCTTTGGATAAGGGTCTATAACCAAAAATTCCGAGTTTTAGCCTTTTCACTACAGCTTATCTCCTTGCTTGTTGGCTGGAATGTGAGCATAACAAATACTTCCAAATATTTTGAGATGGTTGATGCTTGGTTTTACTCTATACCATGCCTCGAATGGTGTTTTGTTATCCAAGGCTTTGGTTGGCAGCCTGTTGAGAAGATAAGCTGCTGTATTTACAACTTCAGCCCCGAAAACTTTCGGAAGTCTCTTTTCAAATAGCATGCACCTTGCCATTTCCATTAGAGTTCTGATCTTTCT
The DNA here is from genome assembly GCA_026225825.1 of Pistacia integerrima. Taxonomy (NCBI): domain Eukaryota; kingdom Viridiplantae; phylum Streptophyta; class Magnoliopsida; order Sapindales; family Anacardiaceae; genus Pistacia; species Pistacia integerrima. Next base: position 3,902,304 of record CM047740.1, on the reverse strand, counting down.
TTCACTCACACCATTCTGTTGTGGTGTGTATGGGGAGCTCAACTAGTGCTTTATTCCGGATTCTGCACAAAGCATTTGAAACTGGTTTGAGGTATACTCAGAACCATTGTCACTCCGGATGGTTTTCAGACTCAGAGCAGTCTCATTTTCCACCATTTGCTTAAACACTTTAAACATTGCAGCCACCTCACCTTTTTGTTTTAGGAAGTAGACCCAACATAGCCTGGTGAAGTCATCAATAAACAGTAGAAAATACCTGCTGCCATTCAAGGAGGGCACCTGCATTAGACCACACACATCTGTGTGTATAAGCTGAAGTTTTTCAGCAACTCTCCAGGATTGGTTTGCTGGAAATGGTTGCCTAGTGATTTTCCCTTGCTGGCAAACTTGACATACCCTTTCCTTCTCCTCAATTTCAGGCATACTTTGAACAAGTTATTTCCTCCTCATTTCCTTAAGTCCAGAATAATGAAAATGCCCAAATCTTTTGTGCCAAACTTCAGTTTCAACACATTTTGCAGACAAGGCATGTAAACTTGAGTTCTTCCATTCAATTAGAAAACTTTTCCCTAACATTCTCACATTCATCAACTCATTCCCTAAGTTGTCTAATATTATGCAAGACATGTTTTGGAAATGCAAGGAGTAGTTCTTTTCTAACATTTGACCCACACTCAACAAGCTTTGGTTAATTTTAGGTACAAAAAGAACATTTGCAATATATTTAGTACCTAATGGAGTTGGAACAACAACCTTACCTCTTCCTTTGACTTCCACAAATTTTCCATTACCAATCTTGACTTTGGAGTGGAAAGACCTATCAATGCTCACAAAACTTGATAGATTTGGAGTCATGTGGTTTGTGCAACCACTATCAATCAGCCATACATCATCACACATGTTGTGGTTTGTGCATGAAGCCATGAAGAGTTGTTTTGCTTCTGGATTTGGTTGTTAGACCTCCACCACTGCAGCCTGCTGCTCCTGCTGATTTCCTTTGCTTTTACACACTTTTTCTATGTGTCCATACCGCTTGCATGACCTGCATTGTATGCCAGGTCTAAACCAACACTTATATTCTGGATGGTTCTTCTTTTTGCAGTGCACACATGGAGGAAATGATCTTTGTCCACCACGTTTCCCTCATTGATTGTAGCTCTTCTCTTTTCCTTTCTTTTCACCACTATATTTCTTGTCTTCTCTTCCTTGTACTCTTCCTTTTTGACCTACATACATGGCTGTCTTAGTTGAGTCTTCTTGCCTTAGCTGCCTCCTTTGTTCTTGGGCTTGAAGTGAATGAACCAGCTCAGCCAAGCTGATTCGGGACAGATCTTTGGAGTCCTCTAAGGACGAAATTTTTGCTTCAAACCTCTCAGGTAAGCTCACCAGAACCTTCTCCACCACTCTTTGGTTGGTTAGTTCTTCCCCTAGCAGCTTGATTTTGTTCACCACAGCCATGAGTCTGTCCACATATTCCTTGACAGATTCTGCCTCCTGCATCTTGAGTACTTCAAATTCTCTCCTCAAGTTCAGAACCTGCATGTTCCTTGTCTGGTTACTCCCTCCAAACTCCTCCTTGAGTGTGTCCCATGCTTGTTTAGGGGTCTCACATGCCATGATCCTGGAGAAGACCTGATTTGTCACGGCAGAGTGTATACAAGACAATGCTCTTGGAGCTTTGGCTGCTTCTTCTTCATGAACTCTCATCTGGTTCAGCGTAGGGTTGGGTCCCAAGCTGGGGAACTTGCTTCTCCTCTTCCACATATTGCCACAAACCATGGCCCCTCAGATATGTTTTCATCTTGACAGCCCAAACATGGTACTGGTCACCGTTGAAAACTGGAGCAGATATTGGGAGCTGTGGATGCCATGGAGAAGCTTTTGTGTTGGTATTCTGGTCCCGAAAGATCAAGGATGCTCTGATACCAATTGTTGGCTTTGCAAGGTTCTAAAGTTTTGAAAAAGGTTATTTGTGCAAGAGAGAAAGAGCTAAAACGGAAGAGAAAAAACTGAATGCAAAAAGTCCTTATATTTTCATTCAAAACAGAGAGATATATGGACATCATACAATACTGTTACAACCACTTCACACCATATAAATAATCTTTAAAATGATACAATTTGAACTACCCTTAACAAACACAAATAGCATTGGGATTTTGTTGCCTTAATCACCGTCTGTCTTCACCTAAACAATATATAAAAATCACTTGACAGACAGCCCCTTTAATTCAAAAACTGGCGCCAAACCTTCAAACTAGCCATGCAAAAAGTTTCCAAAGCATCATATCAATTGCTTCAACAGATCCAAGGACCGGTTCTTCCAAGAACAGAAAGTGCCAAAGGATTACTACCTGTTTGTACCAGAGAACCGATAGGAGCATTAGGTGATGAATATAATTTTAGTAGTTTAAGAAGATGATCTAATTGCTCTTTACTGAATGGAGATGACTCAGCCTTATTTGCTGCATGTGTGCTCTGTTCACCAGACTTGTTTGCCCGACCATTAGATGGTCTACCGTGCAACTTATAGCAATTCTCTTGAGTATGGCACAATTTTCTATAATATTCACAGCATAAGTTGTTTCTATCTCCTGTACGCTAGTTTTGGGACGTTCTACAGCTGACTTGAGCTTCAGGAATGGCCAAGGCTGACCCTTCCACAGACCTGGTTATACCGATAGCCTTCTTTCCCAACATCACATGTCTCTAGCTTTCTTCTCTCCGTACCTCTGCAAATACTTCTCCAATTGGAGGCAGGGGATTCCTTCCAACTATTCGGCAACGAACCTCATCATATTCAACATTCAAACCTGCAAGAAATTTGAAGATTCGGCCAACATCCACCATCTTCTTGTATTGATTGCAGTCCTTGGGTGATTTCCTCTCATAATCGTTGAATAAGTCCAGGTCCTGCCAAATCCTTTTAAGAGAATTAAAATACTTTGTCACAGAGTCCTCCCCTTGGCGAATTTCCTCAAGTTGTAGGGTTAATTCATACACTTGGGATTGATTCCCTAGATCGGAATACATCTGTGAAACGTTGTCCCACAATTCCTTGGCTGTAGAGTAACAGAGATAGTTCGCACTTATCTCTTCGCCATGAAATTGACCAACCATGTCATCACCATTGAGTTTTCAGCGTCCCAAATGGCATAGGTTGGATCCTTCACGTCAGGCTTCTTTATATCTCCTGTGAGATAGCCGATCTTGCCTCTCCCCCTTATGTACATGTGAACAGATTGTGACCATCGAAGGAAATTGTCACCATTTAGTCGGATTGTGGTAATCTGAATGGGGTGGTTTTCAGATGGATTTCGGACTGTTTGAAGTTCGGGCTGAGATGGCTGAGAGGGCTGGCTTATCTCAGACGTGACTTCAGACATTTTAGGGACGAGAGAAAATAAATATTTAAACCCTAGGATTTTATTTTGTGCTATGATACCATAAAAACAGAAAACGAAATATGGAAAACGTTAATTCTTTTCGGTATTGATGTACAAGTACTTATAGATCTCTTCTAGGAAACAAAAAAAGGCAACTAATCAACTAAATTAAGAAAAAATAAAACTGATTCCTAAGATTTCTATCCCAGCCCACAAATCTCTCAATTAACTAAATATAGCACCTGATCAAATATGGTACATAATTACAAATATTTTAGGAAATCTTTCATCAAAAGTTGGCGTTGGTTAAGTTTCCTCACTATATTAGTTACAGAATGAGATCAAGTTTTGCACTTGTCAAGGAGTTAGGAGTGAAAATGGGGCTGGATCGCATGTTAGTACGATCACACTGTGACTTTGAGAAAGTTTTGAAGATGAACAGGAAGAACATCCTTGTTGACAAGGTTTCAAGTCATACGGAGAGCAAGTAATATAATCTTTGGTCAGGAACTGGATTGTATGGTTTCTCAGCGGATGCCTCATTTCGATGAAGCTTCCCAATGGTACAATTTTCAGGCTTGACTTTAACAAGTTTGTTGGAGGCTTCGAGTGTTGTCCATAGTGTGGTCAGTCCTTTTCATCAATTTTCTCTATAATCCTTGTCTGTATAAAGGTTTTCTCTTCTGCATTACTCTTTCTTACAAGTTAGTATTCCAAGGATGCATGGAAGTGAATTCAATCATTTTGGTTGAGATAAGCCTCTCTTCCTTATCATGCAAATTTTTTTGCTGCAAATTGTCTTGCTACTTCAATGTAAATCTTAGATGTACTGGCTCTAGTACTTGTTCTGTTTTTTGAAGGTAATTAAGGTTAATATTCTGAACATTGATCTGGCAAAATGGTTCTCTGGTTGCTCAACAAGTGATTGTTTGTTGGTTATGAATCTTTGCTATATTTGAATTTAAGCTTTTACTGAATTACAACTGTGATGTTTTATATTTTAACTCTGTCGTTAAAAATATTACATTCAACATTGTAAGTTTGGTATTTTATACCACAAAACATGTAGGTTTTGAGATAATGAGTATGTAGACTTCATATCTTATATTAAAACTTGGAGCATCAGAGCATTTAAACAGCACATGTTATGGATATTATATCAACCGAGATAAAATTGAGTCTTTGAATACTAAATGTTGAAGTCCTTGTTTTAATAAAAATTTGTGATGGGAAGCAAGCTGGCTAAATGCTAATACAAAATCAAGTGTAATCAAAGATAAGACCCATTAAAATGTCCAAGTGATAAGTTTGTTGACATTTCTTGTTAAATGTTTGCTTTAGTGACATGATGATAATGAATGCACTTACTTTCTCCAGTAATGGTTTTATTTTCTTTAGTCATTAAGTGGGAAAACGAAATATCATGTTACAATGTCGATTTTAAAGTGTGTTGTATTTTGTGGATTTATAACAATTGGTATCAGAGCATGTACTATTCGAAAGGGTGATTAACTATGTTATGTGTAGCTGTTTATGCTGTTTGCTTTTGAATTGACGAATAACTGTTTGTGCTTTTTTTTTTTTCGATATTGTTTAGATTGTGGTTCTGGGATTGGGAGAGTCACCAAGAATCTTTTAGTAAGATATTTTAATGAGGTAAAGTTATTATTATTATTTTTTCCCCATATGCACTTGTTTAAGCAGTGTAGTCTTAGATATTATTTGGCTGCATTTTAGTGATATGTGATCGTGCAACAATGTCCTTATGCAGTATAATTATACAAATGCATGATGTAACAGCTAGTCCATTACAATCTATTCTGAGTAAAAAGTTATTTGTAGAATGAACGCTTGAAAACTATTGTTTGAGCACTCCTTTTAGAATTAGTTCACTTGAAGAATAATTACTTTGTTTTGTTTGTCGGTGGTTCACGGATGGACTCAGTGCTAATGATATGCCTAAGCACTAACATTATGGTAAGTTCAAATCTTCACTGTGAACTAAACAGGACACGTTTAGTTCGTTATATTCTATCGGTTAATTAAACGCGGAATCGATCTTAAATGCTTTTTAATCCCCATATTTAACTCAATTTATGTAGATTTCTCATCCAATATTTCATTGTATTCTGATCCAACAATGAAAAAAGTCACAAAACAAGTTTTGTTTTGTACATGTGTTCACTTATTACTATTTTGGGAAGTCAACCAACAGTTTGTGATGATTATAGTGCACTTAGGTAAAACCTCAAGTGGTGAACTTCATGTTTGATTTGACTCCTGTTCATGGTTTGTGTTTGCAATTGCCACCTCTGTTAACATTTCTGATGGTTTTAAGCTAGAGAATACAAAGAGAAACGAAGATGAAGAACAGGGAACATGGTGCGAATTTCTGGAACACAAAACTTTGTATTCAAAACTCATTAAAATAAACAGCATGCTTTACAACTTAACCACTCTCTGCCGATTCAACAACTACAGCAGGTAATACAATTCAAATTTGAAATCTTAACAGCACATATTGTTTTACAAAATTACATGGAAATAATAACTTAATTACACTTAAACCATTTTATTGCAAAACACAAAAACCATGCAGACATGCACGTTGGACCACTGCTGCAAGAAGCCTTCTACATCTTCCAAAAACAATTCTGCAGACTTTGAGTACTGATCCATTTCCAGCAAGGCATCACTGCATCAACACTCCCCCTTGATGCATTTGCTGGAACCACCAAGTTTGAGTTTAAGTTCCTCAAACTTGGCTTTAGGCAAACTCTTAGTCATTATGTCTGCAATCTGATCCATACCCCAGCAGTGTAGCATAGTCACTTCCCCATCATTTTTAGCTTCCCTAACTGCATGAAATTTAATCTTGGTATGTTTGGTCCTGCCATGGAGAACTGGATTCTTTGCCATTGCCACTGCTGATTGATTATCACACAATATTGGTGTTGGTCTAACTTGTTCCTGCTTCAAATCAGACAGGATTTTTCTGAACCAAGTAGCTTGGTTCACTGCTACTGTGGCAGAAATCTACTCTGCCTCCGCAGTGGACGAGCCACTGAGTCTTGCTTCTTTGACAACCAACCAATGGCACCTTCATTGATGTAAAACACATACCCAGAGGTACTTTTCATGTCATCTAAGGAACCTCCCACCAGTCCCTGTCTGTGTAGCCTTGCAGAACCAATTTTGCTGCTCTCTTAAACCAAATGCCCAGGTTTGAGGTTCCCTTCACATACCTTAGCACCCTCTTTGCTGCCCTATAGTGAGATTCACTTGGACAACTCATAAATCTGGAGAGGTAACTCGTTGTAAACATCAGGTCTGGACGTGTGGCTGTCAAGTACAGAAGCATCCTACCAAGCCTCTAAGGGTGTACATGCAAGTTTACAATTCTCCATCCCAAACTTTATGAGGATTTCATTTGCATACTTTTCCTGATGCACAAATATTCCACTTTTGGACTGGAAAATCTGCATACCAAGAAAAAATGACATCTCCCCCAAATCTGTCATCTCAAACTCAGATTTCATGGATTGTTTGAACTTGCTCAACTGGTCCGAATTACTCCCTGTCATCAACAAGTCATCCACATACAGTGATACTACAATTAAATCACCCTCAGATTCTCTAACATAAAGAGTATGTTCATTTGGACTTCTTGCATAGCCTAGGCTATTAAGATGCTCATTTATGCGGCTGTACCAGGCCCTAGGTGCCTATTTTAGGCCATACAGAGCCTTCTCCAGCCGACACCTTTCCTTCTTCACCCTTCACCTGGTAGCCTTCGGGTTGATCCACAAAAATCTCTTCCTCCAGGTAGCCATTTAGGAAGGCAGATTTGACATCAAGTTGGAAAATTTTCCAACCAAATTGGGTTGCCATGGCAAGAATCAACCTTATAGTATCATGTCTAACTACCGGAGCAAAAGTGTCAGTGTAGTCCACCTTTTACTGCTGTGCAAATCCTTTTGCCACAAGCCTAGCCTTGTGTTTGTGGATTGTACCATCAGGATTGAGTTTTAATTTGTATATCCACTTTACCTGAATTATCCTTCTGTTTTCGGGTCTTTCAACTAACTTCCAAGTGTTGTTCTTCTCAATCATAGTAATCTCCTCCTGCATAGCACACTTCCAGGCCTCTGATCCAGCAGCTTCAGCATACGTTTTTGGTTCTGACATGGCCATATTACACCTTGCATAAACATCAGCCAAGGTCCTAGTTCCACGAATCATTGGTTCCTCATCTCTCTGGGCCAGCCTTCTTCAAACACATTTTCAATCGGCCGCTGCATTTTCCAACTCCAACTGCTTATTCTCCCAATTCCACATTGCATTTTCATCTATTCTCACATCTCTAGTTATCACAACTCTTTTTGTTTCTGGGATGTACACTCTGAATCCTTTTGATTGGTTGCTGTAACCAATGAAAATACCAACTTCAGCCTTGTTTTCCAGTTTGGTGTCTCTTCACTGTTGGCACCATCACATAGCACACACTCCCAAACACTCTCAAATATCCCACTACTGGTTTAATTCATGTCCACGCCTCAGCTGGTGTTTGCCCATTGACTGCTTTAATTGGGAGCCTATTCAGGAGATAAACTCCTGTATTCACAAATTTCAACCTCTGCCTTTCTTAGGAAGGTGTTTCTGCCTAACATACATCTGTAGCCACTCCATGATGGTCCTGTTTCTTCTCTCACTTACTCCATTCTGCTGTGGAGTGTAGGGAGCAATGAATTGATGTCTAATACCAGCTTCTGAACATAGCAAACTGAATTCCTTTGAAGTGTACTCAGTTCCATTATCACTTCTAAAGGATTTGATCTTTGTTCCAGCCTCATTTTCAACCAGCAATTTAAACTTTCTAAACACTGCAGGGACCTCACTTTTCTGCTGTAAAAAATGCACCCATGTCATCCATGTATAATCATCTACAAAGAGTATGAAGTACCTGCTACCACTCAAGGATTCTATTTGCATAGGACCACACACGTCTGAATGAATCACTTGAAGCTTCATTGATGCTCTCCAGGACTGATTCAAAGGGAATGTAGGTCTGCTCAATTTGCCAATTTGGCATGCACTGCACAAATTGCATTTCTTCTCAATTTCTGGCAGGTCATGAACCATGTTTGCATTCTTCAACTCCTTGAGGCCATTATAATGGTAATGTCCAAGCCGTTTGTGCTAAGTTTCGACTGCCTCGTCTACTTGGCGTATGATTGATTCATGGTTTTCCACCTCCAACCTCGGAAAACTTTTCCTTTGCATCTTTACCCTCATCAATTCAGCTCCTTTAGAATCAAGTATGGTACAAGCTTGATCCTCAAAATGCAATGAATAACCCTTCTTTAACATCTGCCCCACACTCAATAAATTTTGGCTAAGTCTAGGAACATACAACACATGAGAGATTAACTTTGTACCTGATCCAAGTTTGGACAGCAACATCCCCCATGCCTTTGACCTCCATGAGCTCACCATTTCCTATCTTTACTCTGGAGGAATATGATCTATCCAGGTTCACAAAGTTTTACAGGTCTGCAGCCATATGATTTGTGCAGCCGCTGTCAATTAACCAAGCTTCACCTGTTTGGGGGGTGCCGTGTAACAAGTGGCCCCAAAAAGTTGTTCAGCCTCTTGACATTGTTGCTGATCCTCCCCAACTGCTGCTTGCTATGTTGGCTGGTTTCCTTTGTTCTTACACACCCCTTTCAATATGCCCGAATTGCTTGCAACTCCTACACTGTATACCAGGCCTGAACTAGCATCTTCTCTCCGAATGCCCTTTCTTTTTACAATGAGTACAGGCTGGAAATTCTTTCATTCCACCAGCCCTTTCCCACTGGTTACTACTCTTCTCTTTCCCCTTTCTATCTCCAACATACTTCCTTGTTTGTGCCTCTGCAGGTTTGCCTTTGAAGCTTGCAACCAATGTAACCTCACTAATGTCTTCTTGCCTCATGAGTCTCCTTTGTTCTTGCGCTTGGAGAGAATGAACAAGCTCATCAATGTGATCTGAGTCATGTCCTTAGAGTCCTCCAAAGAAGAAATTTTGGACTCAAATCTTTCCAGAAGACTTACCAAAACCTTTTCCACAACCTTTCGGTCAGCCAACTCCACTCTCATAAGCCTGATTTTTTTGACAACATTCATTAGTCTATCAACATAATCCTTTATTTTTCAGTTTCCTGCATTCTTTGCATCTCAAATTCCCTTCTTAGATTAAGAATCTGCATATTCCTTGTTGTAGTGCTCCCCATGTACTCTTCTCTCAATTTATCCCATGTTTCTTTAGGGTTTTCGTATGCCATGATCCTTGTAAAAACAAGATCAGCCATAGCAGCATGTATGTGAGAAAGGGCTCTCGAAGCTTTGGCTGTTTCTTCCTCATACATCCTCAACTGATTCAATGTGGGATTCTGTCCAAGTGGTGGTGGCTGCCGGTTTTTCTTCCACATACTACCACAGTCCCTGTCCATGAAGAAAGGCTTTCATCTTTACTGCCCAGATGTGGTAATGTTCTCCATTGAACACCGGTGGAGCCATCAATGCAGATTGTGTTGCCATGCTCTATTTTTCGCGTCTGATGTAGAGAAGAAGGAAGGTAGATGCAGGTTAAGTTTTTACTGAGAATGGAGTGTGTTGTTGAGTCGTAAACGAAAGGTTTAGGATACTAAGTTTCTGGTTTTTTTTAGAAGGGCTCTGATACCATTTGATGGTTTTAAGCCAGAGAATACAAAGAGAAACGAAGATGAAGAACAGGGAACATGGTGCGAATTTCTGGAACACAAAACTTTGTATTCAAAACTCATTAAAATAAACAGCATGCTTTATAACTTAACCACTCTCTGCTGATTCAACAACTACAGCAGGTAATACAATTCAAATTTGAAATCTTAATAACACATATTGTTTTACAAAATTACACTGGAAATAATAACTTAATTACACTTAAACCATTTTATTGCAAAACACAAAAACCATGCAGACATGCACGTTGGACCACTGCTGCAAGAAGCCTTCTGCATCTTCCAAAAACAATTTCTGCAGACTTTGAGTACTGATCCATTTCTAGCAAGGCATCACTGCATCAACAATTTCATACCACCTGCCCTTGAATTAATGTTTGGATTTTGTTAGATGACGATATTACTGCTTACTTCCTGTGTTAAACATTGCCCTATGACTTAGTTTATGCAAGGTTATCTTGTTTGAAGATTGTATCTTTATCAGATTTTGAGGCTTTTGTTCATCCTGTGATGATGCACGTTGATTGCTGGTGTTTAGATAGGAATAAACTTCTGTTGTACGGCTGCTCAATAAATTGAATTTCAAAATTGACTCATTTATCCTTTTATAAGCGAATCTTTTCTATGTGATCCAGGTTGATCTTCTTGAGTTGTGTCTCATTTCTTAGATTATGCTTGTGAAAATTTAGCTTCTGAAAATCATGTGGCCTCTAATACGCACAAGGTTACTAATGTTTTTTGTGTTCCTCTTCAGGTAGTTTACTTGAAGTGAAATATTATCTATATTAGTAATAAGTTCAAGCTTGTGAAATTTTTAGATGGAAGATAATGTTAAATTACTTCAGTTTGAATTTTTTATGTATTATGATATGCATAATCCATATCAGAAGAATATATACACTTGATAATTGCTAATAAATTTGTTTATTGTATCTATAAATGTCGTGTTTTTGGAGCTTAGGTTTTCTTAGATGCTACGAGTCAAGAGTTTTAGCTGGGAAGTATTGTAGCATTAAAATGAAGTTCTCTAAACTATCATTTGTTTCCTAGCTATCAATTATTTCATTATTTTATATGAATATATCATACAGTGAAATCCCGGTTGTCACTTTGTTTTAGATGGGTATATTATACAAGAGAGGATGAAGCTTTCAATTTACTGCAATGGAGTAATTCTTGGCATTCAGAGTATAACTCAATGACACACACTAAATGGCTTTTGCCTAATAACTTTCAAGTTAAAATTTTGTAACCCCTAGACTCTAGTTATTGCTCGACTGTTAAGGTTTCTTTTTCATTTTCATTTTTTAAAACATATACTACTTACCACTGTTAAGGTTTATTTTTACTTAATTGATTATTGCCTTGCTATGGATATTCAAACAAAACTGCCGGGGTCAAATGGGGAAGTTTGTTTTTCATAGTATAGTTTGGTTATCTGTAAGAATGTAGGTGCAATTCAAGTGTATTTGGTAAACCTTGTTTAAAGAAATGTCATTTTCAAGTTTAATTATCAAGAAACATAGTTAAAATTTGAAGCCTTTTGTTTAATTTGTGCAGGGGATACTATAAACGTAGCAAAGCATGAGAGGCTGTCCTGCAAGGAAGCATATGGAGAGGTGCTTGGAAGATCCATCCATGCTTATTGTTGTTCACATAAACCTCAGGGAAAGCTACATAAACCTTATTTATGTTTGGCTTGAATTGCTCATGGACATATTTCTGCAATGGTTCAACTTCAAGCATGGGACATAATTGGAGTGGTTTTATCTTGGCTTGGAGAGCTGGCTTTCCATGACTTTTTCTTTTTTTTGGAATGTGGCCGTGAGCTTCATTTCCGCGTACCGAATCAAAGCAAATGTGGGATTGGGGTTTCAAAGTGTAAGAACTTTTTCATCTTTAAAAGGCAATTAGTGCTTTAGACAAGTTAAGAATTGTGTTGCAATGCATGGAATGATGTGAATGTGTTAATGACAACTTTAGGAAAAAAAAATGCTATGTTTGTAGGGTTACATCAACTTTTGTTCTTTTTCTTGGAAGATCTCAGCCCCTGGATTCCAAATCCAAGGGCCGAGCTAAACCTGGTAACATTACAGGAGGGACAATTTTATCAATAGTGGGGTCACTCACACTTGCAGGTGGGTTTCATTGCTTGAAAGCAGGGTGTTTTGTGTGGAGAAAAGTAGTTGATAAATTAGGTGATTTTAACATGTACCCAGGATGAACAAAATTGGTAGAAATTCAACATAATTAGAATCTTATCATAATTAAAAATGTGATATGGAAAAAGGGGAAGAAAATGAAGAGGATGGGGAGGGATCGTATCAACTGTATCAACGTAATGCAGACAATATGACATATCTTACTAAACAAATTTTCAAATTCAAATTATTCGATTTGATTCAATTCAGTTCAACTTAAAACACTTTTTCATAATAACATTTTTTAATAAGTGTAACAAATAGGCCCTAATGTTGAAGTCCTTGTTTTAATAAAAATCACTTTGTGATAGGAAGCAAGCTGGCTAATACAGAACCACGTGTAATCAAAGATAAGATCATTGAAATGTCCAATTGATAAGTTTGTTGACATGTCTTGTTAAATGATTGCTTTAGTGACATGATGATTGTTGTGTGTGATTTTTCCACCAAGCTTGGGCCAACACGAGGATATAGCTCGACCCAGAATGGGCTCGACAACAATGATTGATCAACCCAGCATAAGCTCGTTGAGCCGAAGCTGGACCTAGCACAAGCTAGTAGAGGACAGTTCAAGGAATCATTTAATCAACCTCCATATTATTTCAAATCCCAAATATTACGGGAATGATCAACCGCGATCACTGCGCAATCACAACACCCAATCGCGAGAATATTGGAATTGCGATTTACATCAATTGTAATCCCCTTAATTTCACTATTTTCTTTGTACAAATCTTGTATATAAACCACCTCAAATGATGAGGAAGGGGTTACGAATTTCATATCGGAACTATATTGTTAGCTCTCACAACAAATATAAAAACAGTGGATGTAGGCTTTAGAGTTAACCTCGTTGAACACCTTTAAAACTATCATTGTCTTTACTTATTGCATTCTTTTTACATACATTGTTGAGTGTTCTTAATCACGCACACATCAGTTCCAATGTCAGCAAGGTCGATTGGATCTCGTTGGTTGATGCAAATTTCTGTATCAACATTTTGGCATTAGAAGGAGGGTCTTTGCCAATATTTTGAAGATTCTGGCAAACGTTCATTGCAATTTACTTGTCCTAGGATCAAAATGGTGTTCACCAGATCAAGAACTACCACCAGAAATCATGAGAACGTAAAAACCACCCATCAGGAGGTGCAACAGGAGATCATTGGACATCGACCACCTATGTTGCTAGCTCAGCACGCCGCAAACAACCAGGGGGTGGGGACATCAAACCCCGAGAATGGCCAATTGATAGAGATAATCAGGACAATGGTTGCACAGGCGATGCAACAAAACGTGGCTAAGCTTAGGAACTAACAACCCCAACATGTATGAATTTTGCAGGTGGATAGTCTGTTTCATCGTCGCCAATGGGCGATCAACACCTCCAACCTCATAGACAACACTCTATGCATGAGAGTGAGTCTTGCGGGCAAACAAACTCCGAGGGAGGCGACCAGGGAAGCAGCCACTGAGGGAAAGCGAAGGCAATGGACACAACCAAGAAACTTGGCAGTATCCCGAGCATCAACATACCAGTTTTAACCCACGTTCAAGACTAGATCGATCTTCACAAGCCCTTGAAGCGAGCCATGTGCGACAATCTGGCAATCACCTACATTTCGATTATGACCAACGTCGTGAGCAATGCACTGACAAGCATGATAACATCTACCAACCCAGCCATCATGACTCGACCTTGCGCATCAACGCACGCACCGGAGGAGCTTTACAAGCAACATAATTGTGAACTCATTCGCTCTAGGTACAACTTAACAGAGCCAACCAGGGCAACCAATGTGAAGACTTAGATCGCATGCAAAAGATGCTCGACGATCTAAAAGTTGCCAGAACAATCTGGCAGAGGAAATAGTAAGTTCCCTTTTATGGAGGAAGTTCGCCAAGCTTTGCTCCCATAAGGGTTCAGGGCACCAAGGAGCAAGTTTGACGGGAGAGGGGACCCCGGAGATCACCTCGATAACTTTAATGACCTGATGGAGCTACACCAGGTAAGTGATTTAGCAAAATATCGGTGCTTTATAGTCACGTTGGTCGGGGATGCCAAGAAATGGTACAAGCGGCTTAATGCAAACTCCATCAACTTTTGGCAACAATTATCCGCACAGTACCTATAGCAATTCCAGGCGAGGACATAGTTCCTGATGCCCCTGAAGAATCCATTTGGACTCTACTGATCGCAAGGATTAGACCTAACACGGAGTTGTGGAAAGAGCTCCATGTGAGCCTAGCCAAATTCTACCAGATGGTCACTAGAAGCTCGACGTGGGGGAGAGGGGGGAGGGGGGACATAAGACAGATCACCCCTCGGATAAGCATGGGGGTCAAGACCATAGTGACAAGGATCGCATCAGATTTCAAAAGAAACAGAGAGATAATCACGGTGTAAAACACCCTTCCAATCAGGTATCCTCTGAATATCCCTCAATGAGAATCCCGAGGATACATGTCTGGAGAACAAGTTGTATTTAGAAAAATCTGTAAGGATAATAATAATAATATCCAAAACATGCATATAAAATGTCACGCAGGACCTAAACTTATAATTTACAAACTTTAAGAAATTACACAATCAAAACATATTTATAGGGTGGAAGCTTCCAAAAGGTGTTTCACAAATACAAACATTAAGATGACAATAAATCATCTCCCCTCACGTGTAGCCCCGCTGTATCTAGCATCCTTCGCTTATAGTCTACCTATAAAACAATCAACAATGAAAGGGTGAGCGCTAATCGCTCACTAAGGAATGATCCATTTCATTCTAAATGTGCTATTTGACCCTCATTTAAGCATATTTGTTAACACATCACTTATCTTTTACATCTAGATGTGCTTCCCTTTTCTTACTAATTCATATGCTTTTCATCATTTTTTTCCCATGGCTATATAAACATCAATGTGTACACATACAAATAAGTATGTAAACATAGTACACATACATCACATGTCATGACATAACATCTAAAATCATCTAACATGAGTATAAATCATCTCATGATGTAACTAACATCATAACTCATGTAGTGCAACTAAATGCATATGAAACATTTAACGTGTAGCTGATCGGACTTTTCTTAGCATCTTAAGCACTTCATATCATCTAGCCTCAAATTCATCTAGAGCTCATATCATCGGGAGGCGTGCTTACGCGTTATTTAGCATCTAAAGCATATATTCATCTTTCCTCAACCGGTATACGAGGATATGCTTACGCGTTTTCCATCATGTCTATATGCATCTCTAACATCTTATGGCATATAAATACATATTTTGGTGAGCTTAATACTTTTAATTCATCTATGGATTATCAATCCATTTACATTACCTCTTGCTCACATACATCATCTTAAAACATGTATTACATTGCAACTTCATGCCATTTCATAACATTAATCATGCATTGACATCATGACCATGTATATCTTTCAAAGATCATCTAACTAATGGGTAAACATTAGTACATGGCATAATTACAATAATACATTAATAATCAATTCATAATCATAGGAATTGATCATGTTAAATTTTAAACTTTAATAACCAGTTTATACTTCAGGCCATGTTCCATCCTTTTCTCAAACGAATTGGCTCTTGGCATAAACATGAAAAATGCTTCAAGAATCATCTCATTTAGATTTTTATAACTGAAGTTATGGTCGAAATACTGAAGCATGTTTAACATGACCCTTAAGCTTACCAAATTCGAATTTTTCATATTAAACTATGCCACATCCATTCCTATTGACAATTAACCAATAGGTCAACTTATGGATCAAATAAACCTCCCCTTAATAGTCTTTAACATCTTAAAGGAAGTGTAAAATCTCATTCCCATAATCATCTATTATTGCTATAACATTGTAAACTAATGCAAGCAACACCTCAACACTTCTAATAGCAAACATTTAATACCATGTGGCCTCCAATACTACAAATTTTGCCACAATCAGTATCCACACTTCATTTTCTTCAATCAAACATAACAACTCATAAAACATAAATAGCAATAACTTCACGTATAATGAATTCAAGGCAATAAGTAGAATAAATGAGTTCAACTACACTTGCCATCAACTAATTCTATGCCTTAAAGCCTTAATTTAAGGTTTTATAAAAATATACAAGCCCTAGCATAAACTGTTAGAGTAGATGCCCTAGAGCCAATCAATTATTGTAGAATTGACTCTTTGTAATAATGTTCATTAATCAATAAAAGGCATTTTATTCTATATCGCGTAAATCATTATTATTGCAATATGTATTGATATATGTCCTTAGAATGGTAGAGCCATGACGAGGGTATCAAGTGTTTCAAATCTTGATAGTGAGAACCCTATGAGCACATATGGTGACCATTCTAGAAACGTCCCGTAGCCCCTAGTATTATTCAACTAAGGGCACAGATAATACGGTAAGGCTATCATAGTGTTGAACGACCCTGGCGAAAGGTAGTGACTGATCTCACTTGTCAAGGTTATTTGGTGACAACTCGGTGCAACACATGGGTGTTTGTTGTAAAGGCGATTACACTACAGAAGTTCACTGGACTGACCCACCAGAGGATTCCATATGGATGGTAACCCCAGTGTCTATGGAACAAATCCTCTAACGAATGGTGGTGCATGTAATCCTTAGACTTGAGATCACCGGAGCGCCTTGTGCACCGATTGGTGTAGTTTGACACTAGCCTAACGCAGCTTCTTTTGAAGTCACAATACGGTGGTGATTGGCCGCATCAAGGAGTGTATCAAGATTATGGTGGATTGACAAAGGATTCATCACTCCCGGGTATGGGAGAAAGTTATCTCACGGCGCAATTCAGTATATGGTAATGATACTAAAATCGTGGCCACAATGGGATTGAGTTGTTGCTATCCAGCTTTATAATACAGTCATTGGTCCGTAAACGAATAAATAATATCGAGTAACCGAAGGTTGACACTATTTCTATGCCTTCGCCTCGCCGAGATAACGAATGATGAAAGGATCGAATTGCACGGTAACCATATCGTTGATAGGTAGCTACTTTGTCAATCCGAATCTATCGGGTGGCCATGATGCCTTGCTAGGGGCCAATCTTGGTCTGTATTAGTGAGACGATTAATTGGTGTTAATCGCAATACTATACACTGCCGATATGATGAGGAGCCTAAGGGTCACACACATAGAAGACAATTTAAGATGCAAGAAGAAAGAAGGGCATTTTTCGTCTTTTAAGGCGAAAGGGTATTTTGGCAATTTCACAAAGGCAATTAAATTTCTTGAGGTCGTAGCCTTTATTTAATTTGTTAGAAAAAATTAAATAAGTGAAATTACGTTTAAATATGTGTTCGCACATATTTAAATATATATATTATTATATTATATATATATATATATATATATATATATATATATATATATATATATATATATATATATATATGATATATATATATATATATATATATATATATATTAATTGATTTTAATTGAGATAATGATGGAAAATAAAATAAATCAAATTGGGAGTGTGTTTGGCAACATGGGGCGTTTGGGTTGGAGCCCAAGCCTATTCCGTATGGGATTAGGGCAAATTGGTTTTTAAATATAAAAGGAAAAGTGTGTGATTTTGATTTGGAGTTGTTTTTCTTTGTAAAACCAAAAACCACACAGCAGCCTTATTTTTGCTTCTCCCACGGCAGTAACACCAAGTGCCTAAAATCAAATCAATTGATTTTGTTTTCTTCTTAATCTTGAAGCCAAAGAGGATCTAGCAAATCCCTCTTTGGTTCTTTTAAGATTGTCTTCGTGTGGACTACGCAGGTTCGATCCTACACTTAGATCGATAGCAAAACGTTCGTCGACAAATTTGGAGGAGCCTTCAACGTGCGTTTGTTTCTCTTAACTCATGTTGAATATTTATGCAGATTTTATTTAATATAAATTGTAAAATCATACCCTTGATCTTGGCTCATGTAAACGATCCTGTTATATTATATTTTTCGTTTCCACTGCGTATACGGGACTATTTACTAACATAAACCCTAAAGTCATGGGAGGTTCTTCATTACCTTTTTAAAGACTTCCTCCAACAAATCCTTTGCCTTTGACTTCTTTTACACCTTAATCCTACATATATAACATTATACCTCAACATTTACCTCAAATCTTCAAATCACATCAGAACTAAAGTTTTTAATCCTTACCTTAAACCCTTCAAATTAAAGATCCAAGGCTCCTATCTTGTTCTCCTTGAAAAATTAAGCAATACTCCTTTAAAAACTCAGAGAAAGAAAGCTTGTTTCATGGAAGATTTGAGAGAAAATGGAAGAAATGTTGAAGAAAGGCTCTCTCCCTTGGCTTGAACGAATTTCATCTCATTTATAAGAAAATATTTCATTTATTTTCCAAAATTATGCAATTGGCCTAATTATTTTAATTGTATAACTCATAAGTCCTTAATTCTTCATATAAGGGCATTTTGGTCGTTTCACACTAGACATAATTATTACTTAATTAATGCCATTAAATGCAATGAAGCCTACTCATCCTTGACTTTTTCAATGCTTATCCATAGGCAAAATAACCATTTTGCCCCTAAGCCTTTCTATGGATAATTGATTCATACCATTCCAAATGAATTGACTATTTTGCCCTTAGTTAGATTTTATGCTTTTTAACATAAAATTAACATCTAAAGGACTATTTTGAGTTAGGAACATACCTTTGACATCTTGGGTATTACATTTCCTTCCCTCTTACAATAATTTCGTCCTTGAAATTATAGAAATAGCTCCAGGTATCGACTTCTCATATCTTGCTCCATTTCCCAAGTAGCTTCTTCTATCTTGTGATTCCTCCAAAGTACTTTAACTAGTGGAATTTGCTTGTTTCTGAGCTCTTTTACCTTTCTATCAAGGATTTGAATTGGGCGTTCCTCATAAGCCAAATTATCCTGTAATTCCACTTCCTCCATCTGAAGCACATGTAAAGGATCACTAACATACTTACGCAATAAAGAGACATGGAAAACATTATGGACTCTTTCCATGCTCATTGGCAGCGCAAGTCTATAAGCTACTTTGCCTACCATTTCTAATACTTCAAAGGGTCCAATGTAACGTGGAGTGAGCTTGCTTTTCTTTCCAAATCTCATAATATGTTTATAAGGCGCAACTTTTACAAAAACTTTGTCGCCCACTTGGAATTCCACTTCTTTTCTTTTTAGGTCGGCATAGCTCTTTTGTCGATCTTGAGCTTGCTTCATTCTTTCTCTAATAAGCTTAACATCTTCAATCATTTTCTAGGTCATCTCTGGTCCAACTACTTGAATCAAGGAGTCTTTTTCTCCAATATCATCCCAGTACAAAGGGGATCTGCACCTTCTTCCATATAATGCTTTATATGGGGCTATCGAATTAGTGGATTGGTAGCTATTGTTATAGGCAAATTCTATTAGTGGATGTACATCACTCCATTTTGCCTTGTGATCCAAACAACAAGCTCTCAGCATATCTTCAATCACCTGGTTGGTCCTTTCTACTTTGACCATCATTTGCTTCGGAAAGTGGATGATAAGTCGTATTGAAGCTAACTTGTACCCAATGCTTTCTCGCATTCCAACCCTGGGGTGAAGCTCGAGCATGAACTCCGGTATCTCTGTCTGATACAATCGTCTTGGGTACTCCATGTAATCTCATAATCTCTCTGACATATAATTGCCCCAATCGAAATGCATCTATCTTATCCGTCATAGGTAGAAAATGAGCTGTCTTAGTCAATCTATCAACCACCACCCAGATTGCATTATATCCTTGCTGAACTTTAGGAAGTCCCACAATGAAGTCCATTGAGATATCCTCCCATTTCCATTTAGGAATCTCTAAGGGTTAGAGTAATCCTGATGGTCTCTGATGCTCTACCTTTACTTGTTGACATGTTAAACATCTAACAACATAATCAGCATTGTCGTTTTTCATACCTAACCACCAATAGCTTTTCTTTACATCTTGATATATCTTTACACTCCCAAGGTGGGTTGTATAAAGTGTATTGTCTACCTCATTAAGGATTTTATTCCTTAGTTCATCATCTTGAGGTACACATATTCTATCTCTAAACATCAGTGCCCCATTGACTATTTTAAAGTCTGTCTCTTTACCCTCTATTATCCGTTGGTAGATCACCTTGCAGGTATCATCTTTACCCTGTTTCATCTTGATCTCCTCCACCAAAGTGGGTTTGATCTCCATTTGGGCCAATCCTCCTTTGATCACAATTTCAATTCCTTCTTGGAGGATCTCCTACTGTAATTGTCCCCGCATGCTGATCCGAGATAAAGAGACTTTTCTACTAAGGGCATCTGCTACTGCATTAGCTTTCCCTGGATGGTATCTGATGTCACAGTCATAGTATGTCACCAATTCTAACCATCTCCTTTGTCTCATATTCAACTCTTTCTGAGTGAAGAAATACTTCAAACTCTTATGGTTAGTGTATATGTTGCATTTCACTCCATACAAGTAGTGTCGCCATATCTTCAAAGCAAAAACCACTGCTGCTAATTCCAAGTCGTGGATAGGATATCTGCTCTCATAATCTTTCAGTTGTTTGGAGGCATAAGCAATGACTTTCCCTTGCTACATCAACACTGCTCCCAAACCATTGTGGGAGGCATCAACGTAAATATCATAATCAATGCCTACTTCTGGCAATGTAGTTAATCTTTTCTTTAGCTCTTGAAAGCTTTGCTCGCATGCGTCTGTCCATTGAAATTGTACTTCTTTCTTGGTAAGAGCTGTAAGTGATCTGGCTATCTTTGCAAAGCCTTCCACGAACTTCCTATAATACCCTGCTAAGCCCAGAAAACTTCTAACCTCTTTCACTGTCTTTGGCCTCTGCCACTCGAGCACCACTTCTATTTTACTAGGATCTACTGATACACCGTCTTTAGAGATCACATGACCCAAAAAGGTAACTCGATCCAACCAAAACTCACATTTTGAAAATTTGGCATACAGATGTTTCTCTCGCAATCTTTGTAACACAAATCTCAAATGCTCGGCATCTTCTTTTAAAGTCTTAGAATAAACTAGGATATCATCAATAAACACCACTATGAACTTGTCAAGGACATCATGAAAAACTTTGTTCATCATGTCCATAAAAATTGCAGGCACATTAGTCAATCCGAATGGCATCACAACGAATTCATAATGCCCATACCTTGTTCGAAAAGTCGTTTTTGGTATATCTTCCTTAGCCACTCTAACCTGATGGTGTCCTGACCTTGGATCAATTTTAGAAAACACTAAGGCGCCTTTTAATTGGTCAAACAAATCATCTGTCCTGGGCAATGGGTACTTATTCTTTACTGTTACTTTATTCAGTTCACGGTAATCTATACACATCCTCATAGACCCATCCTTCTTTTTCACAAATAGAATTGGAGCACCCCATGGGGAATGACTCGGCTTGATAAAGCCCTTGTCTAACAACTCTTTTAACTGCTTCTTCAATTCTTGGAGCTCAGCTAGGGCCGTGCGATAAGGAGCCTTAGAAATAGGTGCTATACCGAGGGCTAGTTCTATACTAAACTCTACTTCCCTCTCGGAGGTAAACCTGGCAATTCATTTGGAAACACATCAATAAATTCATTTACCACAGGTAACTCGTGTACACTTGAGCTCGAACTCTCTCCCTTATTTACTACATGTGCAATGTACCCATAACAACCCGTTTTCAACATCTTTCTAGCTTTTGCTGTACTAATCATCATGCTAGTTGGGTGCCCTTCTCTAAAAATGAAGTTATCCCCATAGTCTAGATTAAACTTGACTTTTTTCCTACGACAGTCTATCTCTGCTCCATATCTACTAAGAAAGTCCATCCCAAGAATAATGTCAAAGTCTGGCATATTGAAGACAATCAAATTTACCATCATATCTCGGCCTTTAATAGTCACTAACTCCCCCATTAAGACTTCATTGGTCACTACACCCTCACCATCAGGCAATTCAATCCTAATGGCTTGTTCTACTCTAATAGGCATTAACCCTAATCTCTTAATCATACCATAGGAGCTAAATGAATGAGTAGCACCAGAATCAATCAAGGCATACAAGGGAGTAGCATGGAATAATAACTGACCAGTGACTACTGAAGGGCTGGCATCTGCCTGCATCTGGGCCATATTATATACCCTAGCTGTCGTGCCTCCAACTACAGTGCGGGGAAGTTCGTAGAACCAATGGGGCAATCTCTAGCAATATGACCTGGCTGGCGGCATCTGAAGCAAGCATTGGTCCCCACTAGACATTCACTCTGGTGTCTTCTCTGACATTTCTTATAGTAATTGACCTCACCTTTACTTTGTTGGCCCTTTTTCTTCATGTCCTTCTTGTTGGCTTTAGGTAGGACTCCTTTCTTGCCTTTACCCTTATCGTCTTTGCCAACAACTTTTTCTGCACTACTGGATTGGCCAAGCTAGAGAGGACTACTTGCCACTGTTGGGGAAAGAGCTAATCTGGTCTCCTTTTGTAAGTACACCTCTACTCTAATGGCTCTAACGAGTGCTTTACTATATGTTTGGGAAGGCAGATGACCCGACATAACATCTCTGGCGATAGTGGGATGAAGTCCCCTAACAAATCTCTCCAATCGGGTCTGTGGTGTACTAACCAGTGTGGGTGCAAACTTAACCAAGGAATTGAACTTGATTGAATACTCTTTGACCATCATATTTCCTTGTTGCAGACTAATAAACTCTTATAGTTTTGAGGATATCATGTCTGTTGTCTAGTACTGCTCCTCAAACAATTCCTTGAACCCTGACCAAGTGAGAGTGGTGGTGTCTTGAGTCTGTTCCATAAGCTCCCACCATGTCATAGCATCTCCTCTCAATAGGTACGAGCATGGATCTTCTTCTTCTTGATCTCATAGGAAATAGAGCAGTAGCTTTCTCCACCAACTTGATCCATTGTTCGGCTACTACTGGATCATTAGTGCCACTAAATTCTGGAGGCTGATGTTTACTTGAGAGGCCATAAATTGGTTCAATCTGTTTTGGTGCAACCATTGCTTCTAGAGTACTCGTCCCTGCTGCTTGAATTGGTACCACATTGGTTGTCACTGTTGTCACCAGAGTACTTGTACTTTCTGGTGGGGTTCTTCTTAAAGCTCTATTAATAGCCTCTTGGATCATGCGCTCCAATGTTGCAACATCTAAACCCGGAGTGCTTGAAGTAGCAGATGTTGGGTTAGGAGCTTCCGGTGCAGTTGGAACATCTTGTGCATTCGAAGCATCACTGCGACCTGGATCCGTTCTCCTGGTTTTCCTCATATTTATTCCCTATCACAGTCACCCATATAACGTTAATCATCTAATCAATCCTTACATAACTCAGGTAAACATACTTACAGAGATTGGACAACTTGAATAGCGAAATTTTACATGAGGGAACTGTCATCGACTCTCATAAATGCTTGACTCCGTAATGGAAAAAATATTAAAACACATTTTTTTTTTTTTTTTTTAAAGTCACAAAATAATTGCTCTGATACCAAATGTAAAACCCCCCTCCAGTCAGGTATCCTCTGAATATCCCTCAATGAGAATCCCGATGTTGTATTTAGAAAAATCTGAGTAAGGATAATAATAATAATATCCAAAACATGCATATAAAATGTCACAGGACCCAAATTTATAATTTACAAACTTTAAGAAATTACACAATCAAAAAATATTTATAGGGTGGAAGCTTCCAAAAGGTGTTTTACAAATACAAACATCAAGATGGCAATAAATCATCTCCCCTCACGTGTAGCCCCGTTGTCTCTAGCATCCTTCGCTTATAGTCTGCCTGTAAAACAATCAACAATGAAAGGGTGAGCGCTAATCGCTCACTAAGGAATGATCCATTTCATTCTAAATATGTTATTTGACCCTCATTTAAGCATATTTGTTAACACATCACTTATCTTTTACATCTAGGTTTGCTTCCCTTTTCTTACTAATTCATATGCTTTTCATCATTTTTTTCCCATGGCTATATAAACATCAATGTGTACACATACAAATAAGTATGTAAACATAGTACACACACATCACATGTCATGACATAACATCTAAAATCATCTAACATGAGTATAAATCATCTCATGATGTAAATAACATCATAACTCATGTAGTGCAACTAAATGCATATGAAACATTTAACATGTAGCCGATCGGACTTTTCTTAGCATCTTAAGCACTTCATATCATCTAGCCTCAAATTCATTTAGAGCTCATATCATCGGGAGGCGTGCTTACGCGTTATTTAGCATCTAAAGCATATATTCATCTTTCCTCAACCGGTATACGAGGATATGCTTACGCGTTTTCCATCATGTCTATATGCATCTCTAACATCTTATGGCATGTAAATACATATTTTGGTGAGCTTAATACTTTTAATTCATCTATGGATTATCAATCCATTTACATTACCTCTTGCTCACATACATCATCTTAAAACATGTATTACATTGCAACTTCATGCCATTTCATAACATTAATCATGCATTGACATCATGACCATGCATATCTTTCAAAGATCATCTAACTAATGGGTAAACATTAGTACATGGCATAATTACAATAATACATTAATAATCATTTCATAATCATAGGAATTGATCATGTTAAATTTTAAACTTTAATAACTAGTTTATACTTCAGGCCATTTTCCATCATTTTCTCAAACGAACTGGCTCTTGGCATAAACATGAAAGTTATAGGTCTGTGTCTTTCTAATGCTTCAAGAATCATCTCATTTCGATTTTTATAACTGAAGTTATGGTCGAAATACTGAAGCATGTTTAACATGACCCTTAAGCTTACCAAATCCGAATTTTTCATATTAAACTATGCCACATCAATTCCTATTGACAATTAACCAATAGGTCAACTTATAGATCAAATAAACCTCCCCTTAATAGTCTTTAATATCTTAAAGGAAGTGTAAAATCTCATTCCCATAATCATCCATTATTGCTATAACATTATAAGCTAATGCAAACAACACCTCAACACCTCCAATAGCAACCATTCAATACCATGTGGCCTCTAATACTACAAATTTTGCCACAATCAGTATCCACACTTCATTTTCTTCAATCAAACATAACAACTCATAAAACATAAATAGCAATAACATCATGTATAATGAATTCAAGGCAATAAGTAGAATAAATGAGTTCAACTACACTTGCCATCAACTAATTCTATGCCTTAAAGCCTTAATTTAAGGTTTTATAAAAATATACAAACCCTAGCATAAACCCTAAAGTCATGGGAGGTTCTTGCTTACCTTTTTAAAGACTTCCTCCAACAAATCCTTTGCCTTTGACTTCTTTTGCACCTTAATCCTACATATATAACATTATACCTCAACATCTACCTCAAATCTTCAAATCACATCAAAACTAAAGTTTTTAATCCTTACCTTAAACCCTTCAAATTGAAGGTCCAAGGCTCCTATCTTGTTCTCCTTGAAAAATTAAGCAAAACTCCTTTAAAACTCAGAGAAAGAAAGCTTGTTTCATGGAAGATTTGAGAGAAAATGGAAGAAATGTTGAAAAAAGGCTCTCTCCCTTGGCTTAAAACGAATTTCATCTCATTTATAAGAAAATATTTCATTTATTTCCCAAAATTATGCAATTGGCCCAATTATTTTAATTGTATAACTCATAAGTCCTTAATTCTTCATATAAGGGCGTTTTGGTCATTTCACACTAGACATAATTATTACTTAATTAATGCCATTAAATGCAATGAAGCCTACTCATCCTTGACTTTTTCAATGCTTATCCATAGGCAAAATAACCATTTTCCCCCTAAGCCTTTCTATGGATAATTGATTCATACCGTTCCAAATGAATTGACTATTTTGCCCTTTGTTAGATTTTATGTTTTTTAACATAAAATTAACATCTAAAGGACTATTTTGAGTTAGGAACATACCTTTGACATCTTGGGTATTACACGTAGAGACAGGCAACCTTTCCCACGGTATACAGAGTGTACCCCTCTCACTCAAAACATCGCCCACATCTATGAAGTATCCTGAGAGGCAAAAAGGTTGACCGCTCCAGAGAGGATGAGGGAGGCACAAGGCATAAGAGATTTGTAGAAATATTGCCGGTACTACAAGGATGATGGGCACAACATGAACGACTATCGACCTTTGAAGGTGCTATCAAGGACCTGATAAAAAGAGGTCATTTGAAAGAATTTGTCAAGGTAGAACCAGCTCGAGAGAATCCTGACGAGCAAAGTAGCCAAGTCCCGAGTCAGGCACAGACCCAGGCTCAACAGGTTCAACCAAACCCCAATGAGGTCTTTATGAATATGATCTATAGAGGACAAGATATAGTGGGAAGCTTAAGACGAGCTTGCGAGCAATATGCTTGGGAGGCTAGAACAAACTCGGTTCCCCAAATAATGAGTTGCAAACAGAAGCCGCCCAAGCGGCTCAAATAGGAAAGCGAGGTTGTTGGGTTCATAGTTGACGAGTGCGAAACATCGCCTCATCATAATCATGAAGCGATTGTAATCGCACCCAGGATTGGCAATGTAAGGGTGTTAAGAGTTATGGTTGACAACAGGAGCGTGACAACATCATTTTCTTGGGAGCCTTCTGAGGAATGGGATTCACATAAAGGAACTTGTAAGCATGCCCTTCGTTGCTCTATGTGTTCAACGGCTACAACTTGGTTTCCAAGGGTACTATCAACCTTCCTGTAACTCTAAGGGCAGAGCCAAAGGTTAGAACTATGATGGCTAAATTTCTGGTGGTGGAGTGCCTGACCACATATAACGCCATCATTGGAAGGCCAATCTTAGATGATTTAAGCACAGTCACATCGATGTGTTGCCAAGCGATGAGATTTTCAACTTCCAGAAGAGTCGCGACGATCAGGAGTTGTACCAAGGAATCTCGAGAGTGCTACAATCGGGTTATAAACACCTTACAAAAATGGCCGCATCCAAAAACAATGATCATCGCAGAATCCAAGCCAAACCTCAGACCTTTAGAGGACACTATAGATCCTCGCATACACAAAGAAGAGCACGCAGTGGACCGAAGAGCTGCTAGAGATAAGTGTTAGCAAGGAAGATTCGACTCGTGTGCTAAAGATCGACAATAGCTTAACTAGAGAAATGACGGATAGCCTGGTTGGGTTCCTAAAGAAGAACCTCAATGTATTCGCATGGGTGCATGCGAATATGGTTGGGATCAGCCCCGAGATAATGTGCCACAAGTTGAACCTCGACCCACGGCTTGGCCCATAAGACAGAAAAGAAGGGTCATGGGCACAGAGCGCTCTCAAGCGCTCAAGGATGAAGTTGACAAACTCCTAGAAATCAACTTCATCAGGGAAGTCAAGTACTTGGACTTGCTTTCCAACCTAGTCCTAGTCAAGAAGTTGAATGACAAGTGGTAGACTTGTGTTAACTTTATGGATTTGAACAAAGCTTGTCCGAAAGATAGATTTCTGCTACCACGGATCGACCAGCTAGTAGATGTGATAGCGGGAAACATACTACTTAGCTTTATAAATGTGTACTCAGGATATAATCAGATCCCAATGTACCAGCCCGATGAAGAGCATACTTCATTTATAACTGATCGTGGAATTTATTATTACAGGGTTATGTCATTTGGCGTCAAGAACGCAGGGTTTACCTATTAGCGTTTGGAACCAAATCAGCCATTCTATGGAAGTGTACATCGATGACATGCTCGTCAAATCAAAGGTCATCGAAAACCATGTTGAGCACTTGGGAAAAATGTTCGATATCCTTGAGAAGTGTCAAATGAAGCTCAATCCATTGAAATGTGGTTTCAGGGTGAGCTCTGGAAAATTCTTAGCCTTTCTTGTGAACTAACGGGGTATAGAAACTAACCCAGAGAAGATCTAACCCTTACTCTACATGAAAAGCCCAACTGACATAAAACAGGTACAAAGCCTGATTGGACGTGTAGTGTTGCTCAATCCTTTCGCGAGCCACAGATAGATGTTTACCATTCTTTAAGACCTTGAAGGGGACGAAAGGTTTCAAGTGGAGAGAAGAGTGTGAAAGAGCCTTCTAGGAGCCAAAGAAGCACCTCAGAACGCCTTCTCTATTGTTAAAACCCATCTAAGGCGAGCTGCTACTACTGTACTTGTTGGTGTCAAAGTCTGCTGCTAGCATGGCATTGGTACGAGAAAAGAAAGGAATATAATGGCTAGTGTATTATGTGAGCAAGAGACTACTCGATACGGAGAGAAGGTATTTGGAGATGGTGAAGCTTGCCTAAGCCCTCGTTGTTGTTGCCAAAAAGCTGCAACCCTATTTTTAGGCACACTCCATCCATGTGATAACAAACTTTCCATTGAAGAAGATAATGTAGAAGCCTGAGGCATCGGGTAGATTGATCCAGTGGATGATGGAGATGAATCAACATGATGTCAGGTATATCCCGATGACTTCAATCAAAGATCAGGCCATGACAGATTTTATATTCGAGTTCTCCTATCAACCAGAGGCCAAGCCAAGCCCACCAGAGATCGAGCAACGGAAACCAAAGAGTGATGAATTATGGCTATGGACTCTATACGTAGATGGCTCCTCGAATGAAAAGGGAGCAAGAGCAAGCCTATTGCTCGAGAGCCCAGAGGGAGACCCAATCAGAGCTATAGTAAAGTTTGGGTTCAATGCCTCTAATAACGAAGCTGAGTATAAGGCATTGCTTGTAGGTATTTGTCTCGTTAGGGAAATAGTGGCAGAGTCCATCAGGATCTATAGTGACTCATAGCTCGTGGTCCATCAAGTTACCTGGGAATACCAGGCAAAGGAAAATAGGATGACATCTTACCTTCAGCAAGTAGAGATTGAGCTGGACAGTTTAGATCATTTTCCATTCACCAGATCCCAAAGGAGAAAAACTTGCAGGTGGATGCATTAGCTCACTTGGCCTCAGCAATGAACAATGAGAAGGTCGATTCGATCCCAGTAAAATTCCTTCTGAATCCAAGCATCCCCACTCTACAAGGCCCAATGTTGACCACAAGTGAAAGGTACAGTTGGATGAATGCAATCACTGCCTACTTGAAGAATGACACACGGCTAGAAGACAGAGCGAAGTTAGAGCACTCCGTATGAAGGCAGCTCGGTACACGCTCATCAATGATAGAATGTACAAGTGAGGATTCAATGTATCATTGCTGTGATGTATTGACCATGAGGATGCAAAGTATGTTCTAAGGGAAATACACGAGGGAATTTGTGGAAACCACGCAGGGGGTAGATCTCTAGCTTACAAGATACTCTGCTAGTGATACTACTGGACAATAGTTTATGATGATGTAGCATACTATGTCTACAGATGTGACAAATGCTAGAGATTTGCAGATATTCTGCGAGCTCCACCACAAGAATTGACCACTCTGACAAGCCTATGACCATTCACGATTTGGGGGGTTGACCTTATCGACCATTGCCTTAGGGAAAATGGGGCGTTAAGTTCGCAATAGTTATCGTGGATTATTTCACCAAGTGGACAGAAGCCAAACCATTGGCAACAATAACGTTGAGCAGGTTGAAGGATTTTGTCTATAAGAACATAATTTGTCGGTTTGGGATTCCCCACACAATAATAACCGACAATGGGAAGCAGTTCGACAACGAAGATTCCAAGACCTTCTGCGGCAGCTTGGCATCAAGAAGAGTTTCGTTGCTGTCTATCGGTGCCGACAGACAAGTAGAGGCTGTGAACAAAGTAATCAAGCACACGATAAAGAAGAAGCTCGACAACCTTAAAAGGAATTGGGCTGATAAGATGTCAGAGGCTTTATGGTCCTACAGGACGATTGCCAGAAGCTCGACGGGCGAAACTCTATTTTGTCTATCTTATGGATGTGAGGCGATGATCCCGTTGAAGTAGGAATCAATTCGTCCCAAAGAGATGTCTTTGACAAAGAAGCAAACAAAGACCTTTTCCTCCTAAAGCTAGACCTGCTCGAAGAACATCGGGCTAAATCCCGGCTAAGGCTTACCTTGTATCAATAGTGAGCCAAGCGATGCTTCAATACCAAGTTCATAAACAGACTTTGAAGTGGGTGATCTGGTCCTCAAAAAGGTCGTCCCAGGGATATTTTCCTTTAGGATATCCGAAAAGCTCGCACTAGGGTCCTTTCAGTTGGAACGCCTCAACGATAAAGTAATAATACGAGCATGGAATGCTGAGCACTTGCGAAGGTATTACCAACAAACAGCTCGAGTTTCATCGCTCTTATGTTCAGTATTCACTGTAAGGCCATTCATGGGTAAAACACTTGATTAATAAACAAGGTACTATTCATTATTTTCTTTGATTCGTTTTTGACATCTTAAGACCATTAGCGTTTTATTAAATCGCTACCAAAGCAATGATACTCTAAAAACTCGGAGTCAAGAGTCCAGGAAAGGCAAATTATCTCAAACAAGCCACGCTAAAATCCAACTCATAGAGGATGAAAGATCCCCAAGTCGACATACTTAAACTTGAAATTAATTTCATGGAAAAACCACGTCGAAGGAAATCATCCTTAAGTCGACGACCAAAGAGCTCGAAAGGGACAATAAGTCTAAGATCGAAGTTTATCGTCGCATTAGATTTCCTCGCAAAAAGCGGATTAAAAATCCCAAATCTACGAGGTTAAACTTGGAAAAATCCAAGAAAATGCACGTTGGGGAAAATCGGCCTTAAGCCAATGACGAAAGCCTGAAAAGGATGACAAATCCAAAATCGACTCTAAATGTCGCATAAAGATTTTCTCACAAAAATCCAAAAAGCTTATAAAGAAGCGAGCTACACACAACTTGGAGCAAATTCGAATCCCAAATTTCAACTAGGACGAATTAAATGACTTAGCAGACATATAACTGTCATTGCTCGAAAAAGAAATGGTGAAAAATTTACTTTCATTAATTTAAGCTCCATTACAAATAGGCAATTAAAAAAAGAAAAAACGAGGAATTCTTTAGGCTGGTGGAGGAGCCAGAGTTTCATCCTCAACCTGTCTAGGAAGGTAGGCACCCTAAGGGAGAGGTGGCTTGTCAATAGGAGGAGCAATGACTTCCAATCCGAGATCGAGAACTTTGGTTAGTGGCATCATGTTTAGGGGAGTCAGATCCTTGACCTGGGGCTAAGGCTTGGCCTCTTCCCCACCTCTTTTGACCTTTCCTTGGACCTTGCCTTCTTTCTTGAACTCATCCTAGTCAACATCGCGGGCTTCTTCGCGCTTGCGCCTCAGCCAAGCTCTTGAGTTGACAGTTTCTGCAGGCTGCTTCGTCCCCGAAGCAACCAGAGCCTTCGTAGCAGGCGCGGGGGCAGCCACTTTTTTCTTTTTCGGATTTTCAGCCCACATATCTACAAGAAAATTGATATGAAGAGGCAAAGAGTAGCAGTTTGGGATATTGATATTGCCAAAGTATGCCAAGAGAAGAGAAAAGAGAAAAGAGAAAAGGATTTCTGTATATTTCATTTCGTATAAAACTATACAATGCTAATTTATACATTTTTTGTAATTTTAAAAATTGAAAATGATGAATACAATTAAATGTAATTATTCAATCAATCACATAAATTATGGATTCATTGAACGAGAGAATTGCTCATTGATCACAACCAGCATGAATTAAGGAATTGGTGCATTCCATATTTTATCACTCCCCCTCAAGCTTGTGGTTGGTAAATGTCAAAAACTCCAAGCTTACTAAGTAAATATGAATGTTGTCTGCTGCACAATGGCTTTGTGAAAATGTCTGCTAGTTGTTCTAAAATACGAATGTGCCAAGTCTTGATTACCTCTTCTTGTATCTTGTTTCTGACAAAGTGGCAATCAATCTTTATATGTTTTGTTCTTTCATGGAATACTGGATTTGCTGCGATGTCATTTGCAGCTTTGTTGCTACAGCATAAAAGGATAGACTTTCTTATTTGTACCTTTAGGTCTTCCAATAACCCCAAAATCCAGATGATCTCACATGTTGTTTTGGCCATGGCTCTGTATTTGGCTTCTACTGAAGATAGAGATATTGTTGATTGTTTCTTGGTCTTCCAAGAAATAAGAGCTCCCCTTAGCTTGATACAGAAACCTGTAAGTGATTTTCTTGTCATTGGACATGTGGCCCAGTCTGAGTCACAATAAGCTGTGATAACTAATTCTTTGTCTCGGGGAAGGAGAAGTCTTAATCCAGGACATCCTTTCAAGTACTTTAGAACTTTTATTGATGCATCCATGTGAGATTGTTTAGGCCCATGCATGAACTGGCTAAGAATGTGGACTGCATAACTAATGTCTGGACGAGTCATGGTGAGATAGATCAATCGCCCAACAAGTCTTTGATATTTTGTAGGATCTTCCAAAGGTGGATCATTTTTAGAAGATGATATCCCACTGTCATATTCTTGAGTAGTCACTTTGTATTCTATTCTACTTGAATGATACTTAGCTTGCATCCTGATAGTCCTGAATCAGAGATAAGTTCCAAGACATATTTTCGTTGGCGAAGGGATATTCCTGTTGGTGATCTTGCAATTTCAATGCCTAGGAAATACTTTGGCTCTCCTAAATCTTTTATTCGGAATTGTCTGTTAAGATGCTCTTTTAAGGATTTGATGCTTGTCTCATCATTTCCTTTAATAAGAATATCATCGACATATATGATGAGAGCAATAAAGGTTTTACCTTTCTTCTAGATAAATAATGCATAGTCATGTTTGGACTGAACAAATCCTATGCCAGTGAGAGCCTTACTAAATTTCTCATTCCATTGTCGTGATGCTTGTTTTAGGCCATAGAGGTATTTCTACAAACGACATACCGTGTTCTCCCCCTGTCTACGTAATCCCGGCAGAAGATCTATGTATATTTCTTCATGAAGATCCCCACGAAGAAAGGCATTATGAACGTCCATTTGATGGAGAGGCCAGTCACGAACTGAAGCTACGGTGAGAAAAGTACAGTCTGTGACATGTTTGGCTACGGGTGAAAAGGTGTTTTGATAATCAAAACCTTCTCGTTGAGTGTATCCCTTGGCCACTAATCAAGCTTTTTACCTTTCTATGGAACCATCAGCACGATGCTTGATTTTGTAGACCCATTTACAGCCAATAGGTTTTTTGTGAGAGGGACGAGGCACGAGATCCCAAGTATGATTTTGAGAGAGAGCAGTAAGCTCATCAACCATGGCTTGACGCTAGTGAGAGTGTTGAACAACCTTTAAGTAACTAGTGGGTTCTCTTTCTACGGAGATGTTACTGATGCAAGCTCTATCTATAGGAAAGAGACGATCATAAGTCACACAATTTGAGGTGGGATACAGTGGAGTTGAAGGATCTAAACTGGTGGGACACTCATATTCTGCTGCCCAGATTGGTGGTTTTTTCTGACAAGTGTTACGATAGGTAGGAACATTAGGAGCCTGAACAGGAGATCTGGATGGAGGAATAAGGAGTTGACCCGTTGAATCTATTGTAGTGTTATCAGTGTTTGTTGTGTCAGAGTCAATTGAGGATTGCTAGGCTAAGAAACTAGTGGATTAGGAACCATAGTGAACAAAGGATCTTGAAGAGCATCATTGTCAGGGAACACTTGGGGTGATGGTGATGGAACAATATCTTCTGTGGCAAAGGGAAAAATGTCTTAATGAGATCAACATCTTGGGAGATCAAAAGCTTGCTTGTAACTGGATCATATAGCTTGTATCCTTTTTTGAGCATAGGATATCCCATAAAAACACAACGGGTAGCCCGAGTACCAAACTTATCATGTGAACCAAGAGTGGCAGCATAACAAAGATAGCCAAAGACCCGAAGATGATCAAGAGATGGTTGCTTCTTGAATAATACCTCATAAGGAGTCTTTTCATGAAGGACTCTACTGGGCATGCGATTGATCAGGTAGGTAGCAGTGATCACACATTCGTCCCAAAAGGAGATAGGTAAGTGGGCTTGGTGTTTAAGGGCACGGGCTACTTCTAGGAGATGACGGTGTTTTCATTCGACAACCCCATTTTGTTGTGGAATATATGTGCAAGAGCTTTCATGCAATATCCTGAGGGATGAAAATAGGGAAGAACAATTATGATTAAAGAATTCTCTAGCATTGTCTGTTCTAATCCTTTGGACATAAGTATGAAATTGTGTGCTGACCATGGCTAGAAAGTGTGTGATGTGGGTAAGTGTTTGGATTTTGGATTGGATGAGAAAAGTCCATGTACCCTGGGAAAAGTCATCAACAATTGTGAGAAAAATTCGGGATCCATCCTGATTTGGAGTGTGATAAGGTCCCCAAATATCAAGATGGATTAGGGAAAAGGTTGTGTCATAGTGGAAGTGCTATGTGGAAAAGTAATTTGAGCTTGCTTAGCTAATGGACATATGGGACAATGAGGTTGGGGACTAGTAGCACTATGACCTAATCTTTGATAGAGAATAAAAGAGTTTTTACTAATTGTTGCATTACAATCGGTAATTTTATTGGTTGTAATACAAGGATGAAAAATTCTAGAAGACGTAGCAGGTGCCCGGTAATATAGACCTCTATGAACCTTACCCAAGCCCATCAGTTTCCAAATCAAAGGGTCTTAAAATTCACATGTGTTAGGACAAAATTTGACAGTGCAATTATTGTCTTCACATAGTTTGGATACTGATATGAGGTTAAAATGAAAAGTAGGGACACATAGTACATTTTTAAGGAATAAATTTTCAGATAATTGGATAGTCCCTATATGAGTGGTCGAGGTTATGTTTCCGTTCGGCATGCGAACAAAGGTAGATGAGGTAGTGTAAATAGTGTTGAAAAATTTTGGATTACAAATGATGTGATCACCAGCCCCTGAATCAATAACCCACATTTCAGCAGTAATTAAATTGAAGCAGTAAGAAGTACCTACATAAGATTGTTAGGAAACGACCCGGTTGCGTAGCAGAAAACAAAAAAAAAAAATTACAACCATGGATCGTTCCTTAGAACCCAAAATCAGGGTATAGAAAATTACAGTTATATTTTATAAGAATCTGCAGAAAAATAAATCCAAAGGTTTACATTCATACCCACGTTTGGAGGCTCCACCAATGTTGTCTCTGAACGTGTTTGCTACCGATCCAAGTATAGGATCGAACCAAGAAGTCCACACGAAGACAACTACCAAGAACCAAGGAGGGATTTGCTAGATCCTCCTTGGCCTTAAGAAATCAAGAAGAAAAGGAGTATTTGATTTTTCAATCAAAAAGGGTGAAAGTGGCGTGGGAGTGAGTGTATGGGGTGTTGTGTTTTCTTTTTCTTTTTCAAAAGGCAAAATCAATTCCTTTGTAAAACACACAAACACTATTCTTTTTATAGGCAAACCAAGTTGCCCTATTCCCACATGGAATGGGCTTGGGCTCCAACCCAAACAACCCCATGTTGCCAAACACTCCCAAATTGGATATTTTATTTATTTCATCATTATTTCAATTAAAAATCAATTAATATATAATTAACATTTAACAATAATGATGATTTAATTAAATATGTGCGAACACACATTTAACCGTAATTTCACTTATTTAATTTTTTAACAAATTAAATAAAAGGCTACGACCTCAGCAAATTTAATTGCACTGTGAAATTACCAAAATACCCTTTCGCCTAAAAAGACAAAAATGCCCTTCTTTCTTCTTGGCTCTTAAATTATCTTCTATGTGTGTGACCCATAGGCTCCTCATCATACCGGTAGTGTATAGTATCACGATTAACACCAATTAATCGTCTCACTAATACACGTATCAAGATTCGGCCCCTCAGAAGGCATCATGGCCACCCGATAGATTCAGATTCACCAAAGTAGCTCATCACAACGATATGGTTACCGTACAATACGATCCTTTCATCATACGTTATCTCGGCGAGGCGAAGGCATAGAAATAGTGTCAACCTTCGGTTACTCGATATTATATATTCGGCTTCGGACCAATGACCCGTATTATAATTGGATAGAGCAACAACTCAATCCCTCTGTGGGCCACGCTTTTAGTGTCATTGTCATATACCGAATTGCACCGAGATAACTTCTCCCATACCCGGGAGTGATGAATCCTCTGTCAATCCACCATAGTCTTGATACACTTCTTGATATAGCCAATCACCACCGTCTTGTGACTCTCGAATAGAAGCTGCGTTAGGCTAGTGTCAAAGCTGTACCAATTGGTGCACAAGGCGCTCCGGTGATCTCAAGTCTAAGGATCACATGCACCACCATTCGTTAGAGGATTTGTTCCATAGACAACCGGGGTTACCATCCATATGGAATCCTCTGGTAGTGATCCAGTGAACTTGTGCGGTATATCCGCCTACAACAAGCACCCATGTGTTGCACCGGGTTATCACCAAACAACCTTGACAAGTGAGATCAGTCAGCCTTTCGGCAGGTCGTTCAACACTATGATAGCCTTACCGTATTATCGTGCCCTTACTTGAGAATATGGGGCTAAAACTAGGACGTTTCTAGAATGGCCACCATATGTGCTCATAGGGGTTCTCACTATCAAGATTTGAAACACTTGATACCCTCGTCACGGTTCTACCATTCTAAGGACATATATCAATACATATTGCAATAATAATGATTTACGCGATATAGAATAAAATGTCTTTTATTATTGATTAATGAACATTATTACAAAGAGTCAATTCCACAATAATTGATTGGCTCTAGGGCATCTACTCTAACAAAGATGTTGTAGGTGCGGCGGGAGCATTATTTAGAAGCTTGAGCAATTGATTATATTGATCCGAATTGAGAACGAGTGCTTGCGGATTGCTAGAAGAACCTGAATCAACCTGAAAAGAAGAAAAGTTGTTATTTTTGTCTTTAGGACGGCCATGTAATTTCCAGCAATGGTCTTGATAATGATTTCTTCTTTTTCAATATTCACAATACAATCGCCCCCGATTAGATCGTGAATTGTCAGATCCATTGGACCCGTTTCTAGATCCGTTTGACCAAGACTTGGGCCTATTTGGCCAGTTGGTCGACCTGTTTGACTTTGACTGTGATGTGGCTCGATTTGAGCTATTAGATGCCTCTAAAAATATGATTAGCTTCTGCCCATTAGATTGCGAGATGAAATCTGGGCCATTCATCTTTGCATATGAATTATGGCCCTTCTCTTTTGTAGGTTGCCCTAACCGCGAGATCATCGTTTTACTTTAGTCCTGCAAAAACCAGTGGATCAGTGGATAGTCGATCGGAGTGCAACTGGTGTTGGCTCTCATCCTATGCCGCCAGTTGAAAAATCCGGCGAAGAGAAGGTGGTGGAGACGTAGTCAGGATTTGGATACGAAAAGCATAAAAGCTTTCGTTCAACCCAAGCAAAAAGTGCGATAGACGATCGCGATCGCGGATCCTTTGCTACTAGTAGAGAGTTTCTTGCAACCCTTCAAGAGTTTCCTTAGTAGCATCCAACTCGTTCCAAACGGTGGAGAGCCGATTGAAATAAGTTGTCACTGAAGCGTTTCCCTGTTTGAGTTTGATCAACCGCTATTGGACAGTATATGTTTTGGCAAGATCGAGTTTCCCATACATCTATTTGATGTATGCCTATATATCGGCGGCCATCTCTGTTGGTGGGAGTCCGGCCGATACATCTGGAGAGATGCAATTACTAATCCATGACCAGACCAGTGTGTTGCAGCGGTTCCAGTGGCGTTGGAGGTGTGGCTGTGGTGGTGGTTGGAAGTTTTTGTCGAGGAAGAGCTCTTTGTCTTTTGTGATGAGAGCTCACCGGAAATCATGAGCCCAGGATGCATAATTGTCTAAACCCATAGGGTTAGTTTGATGAGGACCAATTCTGGTCCACGAAGGGCCGAAACGAAAAAGAACGTCGCCGGTTGGGGGCGGGGGACATTGCTGGTGGTTGGGATGAGGCGAAATGGGCACGGGTAGGGACTTGGATCCGTACCCATTTGAGAAACAGATTCTGGGTTGTGACCCGGTATTCTAAGAGAAGTTGGGTCAAGGTTGGTACGAGTGAAAGAATTCGGGTCATAACCCGGCATTCCATATGGTTAACAGGCTGGGTCAGGCTTGGTTTGTGTGTTTGGGTCGACTGGGATTGAATTGGTTGGGAGTGGACCGGTTTGGTTTTGGTCTAGGCCGGCCGGATTTGGGTTTGCATTTGTTTGGTTTGCTGTATTTGATTGAGTTTGAGTTGGGTTTGGATTATCTGCCATTTGCAGAAAAAATAAAAAAGACTAAAACGAGTTTTCTATTTGATTTTAGGGACAGAAATGAGAGGCTTGTTTGTACAGAAGCTTAAAGATTATGGCTCTGATACCATGTCAAAAATTGATATGAAGAGGCAAAGAGTAGTCGTTCAGGATATTGATACTCCCAAAGTATGCCAAGAGAAGATAAAAGAGAAAATGATTTTTGTATATTTCATTTCGTATAAAACTGTACAATGCTAATTTATATATTTTTTGTAATTATAAAAATATAAAATAATGAATACAATTAAATGTAATTATTCAATCAATCACATAAATTATGGATTGAATTGAATAAGAGAATTGCTCCTTGATCACAGCCAGCGTCAATTAAGGAATTGGTGGATTCTATATTTCGTCACATTCTCCAATTAATGGGTTGGTCTACAGGATGTCAGGGTCAAAAAATCACATCACACTAATTTTATGTTGCCTTTAAAAAAGCATACATGTTTTTTCCAAGCACTTTCATTAGTTTTATCATCAACTTCGATCATATCTGGCCACTGTACAAAAATTCTTCGTAAATGTCTTCGTACCTTTATCATTATTGATTTTACATTCCTGCCTCCATCAAGTTTTCGTCTCCTTGTGGATGCTTAGACTTTTCCAATATTGTTGAATGCTAAAAAGTTAAAGGCAGTTTGATTGAAGGGCATGAAACCAAGCTCCTTACCTTAAGTTTTCTTCTCGCTAGGAATGATTTTCCAATGCATCGGATGCAAGTCGAACCCTCAATGAGGGATGTATGATGTGCACTTTAATTTCACAGTTGTATGTATATTTAAAAAAAAAAAAAAAAACTCATTTCAATTTGTTAATATTATTAATTTTTTAACAAATCTAATCAATTGTGATATAATTTTCAGATATTATATTAAATACATTTTCAAATTCAATTTAATTTGATTCAATTCAACTCAACTCAAAATACTATTTAAGAATAACATTTTTCAAAAACTGTAACAAACAGGCCCTAAATGTTAAAGTCCTTGTTTTAACAAAAATCACTTCGTGACAGGAAGCAAGCTGGCTAATACAGGACCAAGTGTAATCAAAGATAAGATCATTGAAATGTCCAAGTGATAAGTTTGTTGACATGTCTTGTTAAATGTTTGCTTTAGTGACATGATGATAATGAACGCACTTGCTTTCTCCAGTAATTGTTTTATTTTCTTTAGTCATTAAGTGGGAAAAGGAAATATGATGTTACAATATCGATTTTAAAGGTGAGTTGTATTCCATGGATATATAACAATTGGTATCTGGTCAGAGACTATTCGAAAGGGTAATCCTACCCAATGAATTTGTAACAACTTAACAAAGGTTCAGGAAAAATAATATGTTTAATTTTAGAGGACATATTTGTCCACCTGAACTTTCTGTTCACGGAGCATTCTCCAGTTAATGGGTTAGTCTACAGGATGTCAAGGTCAAAAAATCACATCAGACTAATTTTATGTTGCCTTTAAAAGGGCATACATGTGCTATGTTTAAAGCAAGCCTTTGAAAAAGCATATCTTTTCCAAGCACTTTCACATTAGCTTTACCATCAACTTTGATATCTCTTGCCATGTCACTTTATATAAAAACTTTTTGTAAATTTCTTTATTGAAAGGGATACAGCCATCGAAGGTTATACATTAAATTTATGCACCGAATAACCTGAGAAAATCTTGACCGTCGATTAATATTAAGTTAAAATTAATCAACGGTCAGGATTTTGTCACCTCATTCGGTACACTACTTCGGTAACTGTAACATTACTCATTTCTTTATATCTCTAACATTATTGATTTTATATTCTGTTTCCATCAAGTCTTCGCCTCCTCGTGGATGCTTAGACTTTTCCAATATTGTTGAATGCTGAAAAGTTAAAGGTAGTTTGATTGAAGGGCATGAAACCAAGTTCCTTACATTAAGTTTTCTTCTTGCTAGGAATAATTTTCCAATGCATTGTATGCACGCCGAACCCTCAATGAGCGAAGTATGATTAGCACTTTCATTTCACAGTTGTATGTATATTGGATGTGTAAAAGAATTGTTCTATTACTTCAAATATTCAAAATTTTAGTCTAAATATGCAATGTGTCGGCCTTG
Organism: Pistacia integerrima; assembly: GCA_026225825.1. Taxonomy (NCBI): domain Eukaryota; kingdom Viridiplantae; phylum Streptophyta; class Magnoliopsida; order Sapindales; family Anacardiaceae; genus Pistacia; species Pistacia integerrima. The sequence continues at coordinate 3,861,522 of CM047740.1, read as the reverse complement.
GTGATATTAGTATATCACTCTGTTGGAGTCCCGCATCAACGAGGCACTCTCAAGCCTACTGGTTTATAAGATAGGGTAATCCTTCCATTCAACAAGACCTTATTAGGTGAGGAGTTAAACCCACCTCAAATTTTATCATGGTATTGGAGTAAGGCCTAATTGAGTTAAGTGCTTGACCAACGGGTGAGGAGTTAGAGCCAACAACTATCTCCATCAACAAGTATGACCTAATATATGGGCTTGACCGTGAAGGAGAGTATTGAAGTCCTACACCACTTAGACACGCTTAAACCTTTCTGGTTTATAAGATAGAGTAACCCTTCTACCATAATAGGTGAGGTCTTATTGGGTGAGGTATCTTTATTGTATAGACTATTAACATACTTTTTGGAATAGAAAATTTGGAGTAAGAGTGTAAACACAGTACTTTGTGGGTCAACTCAAGTCAAGTGTTTTTGTCTTTGTCTCCTGATCATGGATGATTAGACTTTTCCAATGTTATTGACTGCTGAAAAGTAAACTTATTATACTATTTTATTTCTTCATCCATCAAGTCTTCCTCTCCTCACGCATGCATAGATTTTGCCAAGAATAAGTCTATCGTTACAAAGACTTATACAAAAAAGTCTACAAAGTAAAGAAAAAAATAAAGAAAAAATGAAAAAAGAGAAAGAGAAAGAGAGAGAAAAATCATGAAGATCAAGGAATGAGGATTATTTTTATATGCCCCCTTTGTATTTATCTTTGTAAGACTAGCACTTCTCTTTTGTCAATATTATTGAAAGCTGAAAAGTTAGTCGGTTTAACTGGCGGGCATGAAACCATGTTTATTTTCTGTTTTCTTCTCGATAGGAATAATTTTCCAATGTGTCCTATGCACGTAGAACCATTCAATGAGAGTGTGTCAAGTCATTGCACATTACACATGTATATTTATATATCACTTATTCTACATCACTGTATAATTATATGTCATTATTGTATAGAATGATATACTTTCCACTTTCAGAATAGAAAATTTGGGATAAGACTGTACACACGGTAGTTTGTGAGTAAACTTTACTCACCATGGATGTCGAGTCATATTGTCTTCCTCTTGCGGCAGTTAGAGTAAATTGTTTATAAACACCTTCATGGGGTTGATGTTCATGCACAATCGGAACTACTAAGCATCATGGCTAGTTCTCTTTGGCTAAAATTCGTTCTTTCAGCCATTGTTATGCTCATTATTTCTCCAAATATCACAGCCCAAGATAACTTCGTAGGCACCCACTGGTGCGGAAACACAACTTTTTTCACTCCAAATAGTGCCTTTTCAACAAACCTCAATGAAACTCTCTCTTCTCTAATCTCAAATGCTTCCCTCAGCAATGGATATTACAATACCAGCTCAGGCCTGGATGGCCCAGATAAAGCCTATGGCCTCTTTCTTTGTAGAGGAGATGTCCCTCCTCAGTCATGCCAAAAATGTGTAAAGGCCACTAGTGAACAAATTTTAACCGGTTGTCCGAATCCGAAAGAAGCAATTATTTGGTATGATGAGTGTATGTTACGGTACTCAGACAGGGAAATTTTCAGTCAGATGGAAGAGGATCCTCGAATGTGTAGGTACTACAGTGGAAATGCTACGAATCCAAGACAGTTTAATATGACTTTGTCTAATTTGATGAACAGTTTGGCAAATAAGGCTGTGTCTTCTAGCACCGGTTTTGCTACTGGATATGAGAATTTGGAAGGAATTTAGAAGGCTGTATGGGCTGGTGCAATGCACTCCTAACATTCATTTATATGAGTGCAGCATATGTTTGAGAGATCGTGTTGCAGATATTCCTAAATGCAGCAATGGGAAACAAGGAGGTGTACTTTATACTCCTAGTTGCTATATCAGGTTTGAAACGTACCCGTTTTATCATGAGGCGTCTCAACCAGGTCCTTCTCCACCACCACCAACAACCTCATCAACAGGTAAGCATTTGATTTGCAAGCTTTTAGATACTATTGGATTCATATGTTTACGATCGAGTTTAACATCTTATACCCACTTATATATATTGAATTTGTTCGAAGAAGGGTCATAATTTAATTTACACCCTCGTGAAATTGTTTACTATTAAACCTATCCGTTTCCTTTAGAATGTACTAAAAACAAACATGCTGTTGGTGATATATTAGGGTTCTAACTAATTTTAAATTCAAAAGTACCAACTTAAAATTTATTTAAATCCTTCTCTCTAATATCCAACTCCACAAAATTCAACCTTGAACTTACAATTTTATTTTTCAAGGTTACAGTTTTATGTAACAAATCTAAATAATCATTTGATATATATAAAAAAGAGTTCAAATTAAACAAAAAAAAGAATTTTTTGAAGATACTTTAATTTAATAAAATATGTACAGATAAATGTTTATATAAAACAATATTTTTGAAGTCAAATGTTTTGAAATTTATATTATGAGATAAACAAATGTTGGAAATTTATAATTGATCATAAGGTAATATAATTAAGACAAAGTCAAGATAACAGTATTTTGGTAATAAGTTTTTTTTTTTCTCCAAAGCAATTGAAATAAAATTTTCAAATGAACAAAAAATTATCGGAAATCATTCTAGCATTTAATGATTTTTAACTTATTTATAAAAATAACGAGGAATAAAAAAAATATTTTATAAGTTGGTAAGTGATGAGAGGGGTAAAATAGACTTTTGAATTTAAAATTGGATGGAACCCTAACATATACTAATGGCAGTGTGTTTTTAATACTTTCGGAATGAAATAGATGAATTTATACTAAGCAATCTCACAAAAGTGCAAATAAATAGCATAACATGCAAATGATTAATTGAACAAATTCTTTTATGTATATGCAGGACATGGGAAGATCTCCTCAAAGAAAATTATTACAATTACAGTTCCTACAATACTTATCTTCATAATAATTTTATCCACTTCATGTTATTGTCTCCTAAGTTGGAAAGAAAGAAGAAAGTCCAACATTGTAAAAGAAGGAAATGGTAATGTATATACAACACAACTGAAAAGCAATTTTGTTTTATCTTATTCCAACTAAAACTAAATAAATACAATGTACTCCAGCTCGAGATGAAATTTCAGTTGTGGAGTCTTTACAATTAGACTTGCATACTATTGAAGCTGCCACAAACAATTTCTCTGATGGAAACAAGATTGGTAAGGGTGGATTTGGCAGTGTGTATAAGGTATAAAAAAAAAAATCCCTTTTTATTTTTCTTTAAACTAGAATGAGCGAGGTTTTATCCTAAGAGATTCAGCTAACTATATCGATTCGTAATGATTATGATCTTACTATATATCTTCAGGGTACACTTCAGAACGGACAGGAAGTAGCTATTAAGAGGCTATCAAGAAGCTCATGTCAAGGTGTAGAAGAATTTAGGAATGAAGTTGCATTGGTTGCCAAGCTTCAACACAGAAATTTAGTGAGGTTATTGGGATTTTGTGCGAAGAAGGAAGGGGAGAAAATACTTGTCTATGAATTTGTGCCCAACAAAAGCCTGGACTACATCATTTTTGGTTTGATTCTTCATTTAGAACATCATAAATAAGTAATTTAATGTCTCACCTCAAAATTTAATTTGTATATTATTTTGATGGATATATGCATATATAGATCTTGAAAAACAAGGACAATTGGATTGGCCAACACGATGCAAAATAATAGGAGGGATTGCTCGAGGACTTATGTATCTTCATGAAGATTCTAGACTTAAAATTATACATCGTGATCTTAAAACTAGTAATGTCCTATTGGACGAGGACATGAATCCAAAGATAGCAGATTTTGGCATGGCAAGGATTTGTGGGGAGGATCAAAGTCAAGTAAATACAAGCAGAATTGTTGGTACATAGTAAGTATCAAAACAAACCTTCCTATTATTCTTATGAACTGTTTGGATATTAGTTTACAATACTAATAGTGCTAGATTCTAGTGGTTATATGTCTCCAGAGTACGCACTACAAGGACAATTTTCGGTTAAGTCTGATGTGTACAGTTTCGGAGTTTTAGTACTTGAGATCATAAGTGGCAAAAAGAGCAGTAGTTTCTATCAATCAGATTATGGGGAGTACTTGTTGAGCTATGTAAGCTTCAATTCAATTTTAATTTTATATATCTTGCATACAATAGGAGCTGCATTTATTATGAGAATTAACTAAATGATGTTCGTCATAGGCCTGGAGACTTTGGAGGGATGGAACACCATTAGAGCTAATGGATCAAACTTTAGGCAATTCTTTTCCACAAAACGAGGTGGTGAGATTAATCCATATTGGATTATTGTGCATTCAGGAAGATCCAGCGGATAGACCTATGATAACAACGGTAGTACTCATGCTTAACAGTTTCTCTCTCACGCTATCGTTACCAAAACGACCATGATTCTTTTTTCATAGCGCAACACAGCAGTGTATGCCAAGAATGAGCATAGAGTCTATTCAATCTTCAAGCAAAACCATGCCTTTATCTGCGAATGATGTGTCCATCACTGAACTCATCCCGCGTTAGAACAAGCAATAGTATTAAAACCCTTCATGGAGATTATTGGACTTTTAAGGTTTGTAGACTGATCAAATTTGCATAATGTTATCAGATTTTCTTCTCCTAAATTATTTGATCCATTAAGCTGTTCACATATTCGCTTTCATTTTTCCAAATATTATTAAAAACCTGAAATATGGATATTTAATACTTTCTAAGGTACGTTTAATATTAATCGATTGCATAAAACATCAAAGCTGAAAACATCATACTTGATTGAGTAATGTCTATGTTTTATATACTTTGGAGCTATATATGAATTGAAAATTGCCATTGATGGGTTAGAGATTTTAAGTTAGTAAGTGTTAAGTTATCATTCGTATCTTGTATTGCTTTGAGTTTGATCCGCTCAAAACAATTTTTCCATTCCAAAATTTACAACTTTGGAATCATACCAACATTGTCATATTTCACATTGTTGGCGAATGAATTTGAGATTTGAGATTTGAGATTATAAGATTCGACTCTCTATAACTAAATAGATGTGCCCTCAAATTGTAACCATCAGGTTTTTTTTTTTTTAAAACAAGTCATACTCAAAATTTATATAATTAAGTGTGTCATGCATTTTTTCTTTCTCTAGGACATGGAAAGGATGTATCTTTAATAAAAAAAACATTTTTTTTAAAAACTCTTCTTATTGTATTTTATGTGTCTAATTAACCAACACATTTTGATAAATATATATTTAAAATATATTTAATTTTGTCGTGATTGACATAGTCGATGACATATCATCAAACATTGTCAAGCGTTCTTGCCGGTGAAGATAGGGTTGAGAAAGGGTATTTTTGTTGATCCACCAAAATTAGGGTTAGATACTGCAAAATCTTTTTAAGGTGAGTTATTTTATAATATCCCTCGAAAATGTGGCTATTCTTTATAGGAGTGGGAGAAATTATCTAAAAACCGATCCGAATTGAAACCAAATCGGAAATCCCTTTTTTTACAAACTAGTTCAGTTTTCGGTTTGTGAAAATTGGAAAACCGAAAAATCGGTTCGGTTTTCGGTTTAAGAGTTTTCCCAAACCGGTTAACCAAAACTGATTTTTAAAACCGGTTTTTACCCTAACCCTATGTATATAAAGAAAATGTTTTTTTTTAATTTTATCAAACTTTTTGCAAAATCTCCACCTCCACTTCCACTCTTCTAGACTCCATCGCCAACGCCACCCACCACCAAAGTCCAAAGTCCAAAGTCCAAACCCATCATCTGTCTTCTCATCACCGTTAACCATTCTCATTGGCGATAGCGAACGACGACAACCTCTAGTGACCACCACAACCACCCAGCAATAACAGGAGCTCCAATTTTGCTAAAGTTGAACCACTAACAGAGATGACCAGAGACGACCACCACAACTGACCTAGTCCACTGCCGATTTAGATCTTCAATCCTCAGCTACTCCATGACCAATAGTCTTAGTCCACAGTCGATTCAGCAAGGTAATGCATCTTCTAATTCAAGCTTTCATGTTTGTTTTGGACTATTTTTGTTTCAGTGGGTAAGGATTCCAGTTTGAGCTAGTTCCACCGTCGATTCAGATCTTCCATTCAATTTCTTAAAAGCTTTAGGACTCTTTGTGTTTCATTCAAAATCTAAAGTAGAATGAACAACATCACTCATTGTATGTTGCAACATAATTTTTGGTTTATCTTCAAACTAAATGGAAGAAAACAAACAACCATATTAAACATTTGTATCTGTATAGATACAAAATCCACAACTAGAAACTATACTAAATAAAACTAGTGAAATAGTATTTAGAATAGTAAAAAAATTGAACAAGATAAAATAAAAAGAAGCAACATGAATATCAGACTAACCAATAGGGAGTCCCAGTAGGCCTCGTATCACAGCTTTGAAATATTGTTACAAAAATATAAAGGAAAGAAATAAAAAATCACATAAAAAAACCAAAATCAAATAACCTTAGGTCTTCAACAATACAGTGAGTGGATGGGATGGATTTTTATGTAAATCATCACACATTGCATGAAACGTCATATTTGTCACATTATTGCCAATTTGTAGTGAAATATGACTTGTAAATATTACAAGTATAAAATGTTCCATAAATAGCCTTAATGTCAAGTTATTAGCTTTGTGTTTCCTCGCTGGGAAATTCGGTGTTATTAGTTGAATGGTTAACAGGTTTTTTTTGTTTTTTTTTTTTTTTAATAATTTTATTAAAGGCAATTCTCAAGATTCGAACCTTAGCCTTAATGTCAAGTTAAATTGAGTTGAAAGAATTGTTACATTTGATTGTGTTATGGAAATAAAGTTTTGATGCAGTTCTTGAGTTGGAAAAATTGTTACATTTTGTTGTGTTGTGGAAATTGTTACATTATTGTGGAAATTGTTACATTATTGCGGATGAGAAATTTGTTTGCAATTTTATAAGGTTTGTTTAATTACTAACTACAAGTTTATTGCACATGCAGATTGTTACTTTACCATGATGCCCTGAATTGAAGAAGTTTGGACTTTGGAGATTTGAATTTTGAAGTCAGGCATGAATCAAGATGGTTGAAGAAGACTTTTTTTATTTGAAAACTTTTCACTTTTTATGCCAATGTTTTCATTAAATGACTAATGTATAATGAAATACTTTATGTTTTTATTTTATATCATTCAACATTTGAAAATACCACTATTTAGTGTGTTTTTTCACACAAATAATACAACAACCAATACCCAAATAAATAAATAAATAAATTTCTGCATTTGGTTAACCGGTTTTAATGTAAAAAATATAGAATTCGGAGTTGAATTAGAAATTCGGTTTGAAAACCGGTTAACTGAATCAATTATTTAATTTGCATAACCGAGTTTGGTTTAAGTTCGGTTTATACAGTAAATCGGTTTCGGTTTAATCTTTTGCCAAAATTAAATAATCGATTCGGTTTTTGGTTTATGCAATCCGGTTCGGTTAACTGGATTATCTTACCCCTAAATTTCTTCAACACACACAAAATTTAAAATTTAAAAAAAAAAAAGGAGAAAAAGCGTTACTTTGAGGAACTGAGAAGCAGAGGAACTACAGAACCTAGTAGCTAATCAACTTGTTCCTGTGTAGGTAAGATTTGCATTCTTATCTTCTTCTCATTTTTTGTTGTTTTACTTATAACTTTGTATGCACAGCTTGGAGTTTTGTTTGAGCCAAGAAAAATTGGGTTTGATTCATTTTTCTTTTACACCTCACTTTCATCTATGTGGGTTTGTTTTTTATTTTGTTTTCATGGATATTACTTTGATCAAAATCAGTTCTTTATGTGTTTTTGGTTTACAAGTTTTAATTTTGAAGCTGAAACTAGGTTTTTGTTTAGGTTTCAGTTTGGGTTCTTGAAGATGGCAATGAGATCCTTTCTGGAAGCTGCTCTTCTGACCTTTCATCTCTCTTTAGAGGAGTTTTCTACATCAATAGGTTATTTTTTTTCTATTAATTATTATTATTATTTTTTGCTTTCAAAAAGCATTAATTTTTATTTTCATACTATTGCTTGAAGGCGTATTGTTAAATTTTAGGAGATTTGAAGTGGAAAGTAAAGAAGAAAAAGCATTTACCCTGTTATATGTTGTGAGTGTGTGGTGAATTTGTGATTTCTTCTAATCACAATTTTGAGTTTCATTTAGAAGATTAGTCAAACAGAATATTGGAATCCCGTATACTTTTTTTCTTGTATAGACTTTATTTTTTGTTCTGTATCTATGAGGGATAGAGCATTGATGATTTTATGTTGTTCTTTCACAGGACTCGACTTGCTTCTCCTGAGGAAGTGTTCTCTTGCCAAGGAATCAGTTTTTCTAGTAGTATTTCAACCTTCTTACAAAAGCAAAATTACGTATATTAACATGTTTCTTTCCTCTTTGTCGTATTAACATGATGGTGTTTTGATGTAAGAACGGCTGATTCTCATGCAAATGAACCATTCAATTCATCAGTAGAACGCCCATCGCTATTAGTAGTTGAAAAAAAAGAAGCCAAGTCTGTGTTAACCTTGTTCTTGATGCAACAAGGTCTAAGAGGCAGTTGCTGCACGAAATGTCAAGAAATCAGATCATTTCATCAACCACCTAATCTCAAGACTTCATTCTGCTCATAAATGTTGGTATCTTGTAGGTACAGTTGCAACATGTAGTTTTTCTTTTTTGGTACTTTTATCTTAGTGTCTTTGTTCCCATGCTAATCAGTTTTACATTTTATTGCGGGAAGAGAGCTTACAACTCTTCAGATTAGGGACACCATTAATCCTTATCTTCAATCACTACTTGAAGAGCATGGAAACTTTATGGTAGATTTAGTGAAAAACTTTCCTACCAAACCTATCGAAGAAAAGCCAACTTTGCCAGTTCGTCGATTCCATTCCAACCTCGGCTCCAAGAAGCCAGAAGTAGTCTCTCGTGTAAGCGCCCCAAGTCCAACAGCAGATCTATGCTCTCAACTTAGCTACCTCTTAGAGCTTGGCATGGATCTTGAGGGTTAGCTGCACGCAAATATCCTAGTTTTGACAACTACAGCTCGGAGAGGAAAATCAAACTTCTAGTAGAGTTTCTTCTTGATCTTGGGGTAGCTGAATTAGAGATTCCTAAAATTCTTTAAGATATTATATTCCCTTATATCAAGGATTACAATCCAATTCAAACAAGGATTATAATCCAATCCAAATAGGAATTAAGGATTCACGCTTTTTTCTTCTTCGGCTTTTCGGCCCACGTATCTACAAGGAAAAAAGGCAACAGAATTAGCAATCTACTTTGCATGGGAAAGCAAGCGTGAGCAAGCAACAACTTACCTTTCTCCAAAAGAGCTAAGAAATTGGCCTCGTCCCGATAGAAGTCGTACGCTTTCAGGTGGGGAAGTGTAAGAAGCTTATTGACGTTGTGTTGATTGTTCGAAAAATCACTAAAACACTGCAAAGCATCTGTAAGCTCACAGATGGAAGATAACTGCAAAAAAAAAAAAAAAAAAGACAATCAGTTAGAATGTATAGCTCGACAATAATCTTCACACGTACACAGGAAGCCCGAGCCTTACTCGCTTCCGCAACAAAGACACCAATCTACTGGGCTTCGTAGAAAAAGAACTGGGAATCCCAGTGTGGAACTTTTTTCGAAACATTGATCAGTCGTTAAAACGTACTCTTCGCTTTGGAGAGGTAGTACGTCCGGTCTTGCCCATTTTTGAGCCTGTACAAGTGGACAAGCTCTTCGACGGATGGCTCGCTTAATTAAGTGATGCGATCATGTACGCGATGTACATCGCGATAATGATCACGTAAGAGTTGGTCGTTAGTTGAAGAGGAACAATGTCGAATCGCCTCAGGACGTTTTTGATGAAGTAATGCGAAGGAATGGATACCCCGCACCTAAGGAGAGTCTCGGAGGTAGCTACCCATCTAGTGGGGGGTTCTTTCGAGAATATTCCGTCAGAACCATCAAGTTAAGTTGCAGTGCGTAGACCGCCGTTATGCGTTCGTGGTCCCCGAGGGTAGTCGAGGATTGTGATTCTCTTTGTAGCCTATGGACTAGAGACAACAAAGATTGGGCTAGTTGAATCGAAGCACGATCGGAACAAGCTCGCAGCGTCAGGGTCCAAGCTTCTAGCGACGAATTCTTCAGAGACCTCAGGGGACATATCCCCAAAGGCTGCCAAGCCTACCAGTGAATCAAACATTCGATCTATTATATGACTGCTAGACGACGACATAGGTTGAAGCTCGACTGGGTACCTGAAAAAAGAAGCAAACATGTGTTAAAGCTAAAAAAATCGACGACTATTTGTAAAACCCCTTTCCAATCAGGTATCCTCTGAATATCCCTCAATGAGAATCCCGAGGACACATGTTTGGAGAACGAGTTGTATTTAGAAAACAAACCTGTGTAAGGATAATAATAATAATATCCAAAACATGTATATAAAATGTCATGCAGGATCCAAACATATAATTTCAAAACTTTAAGAATTTATCAGTACAATTAACAATCGAAACATATTTATAGGGTGGAAGATTCCAAAAGGTGTTTCACAAATATTTATCATTTACATTATTTACATCAAGATAAAAACATCGAGATGACAATAAATCATCTCCCCTCACGTGTAGCCCTGCTATCTCTAGCATCCTTCACTTTTGGTCTACCTGCAAAGCAATCAACAATAAAAGGGTGAGCGCTAATCACTCAGTAAGGAATGATCCGCTTCATTCTAAATGTGCTATTTGACTTTTATTTAAACATATTTGTTAACACATCACTTATCTTTTACATCTAGGGATATTTCCCCTTTTATTTTATTTTTTTTCTTTTCTATTTCATATGTCTTTCATCATTTTATCTCATGGCTATATAAACATTAATGCATACACATACAATTAAGTATGTAAAGATAGTACACGCACATTACATGTCATGATATAACATCTAAATATCATTTAACATGAGTATAAATCATCTCACGATGTAAATAACATCATAAATCATGTAGTGCAACTAAATGCATATGAAGCATTTAACGTGTAGCTGATTGGACTTTTCTTAGCATCTTAAGCACTTCATATCATCTAGCCTCAAATTTATCTAGAGCTTATATCATCGAGAGACGTGCTTACGCGTTATTTAACATCTAAATCATATATTCATCTTTCCTCAACCGGTATACGAGGATATGCTTACGCATTTCCCATTATGTCTATATGCATCTCTAACATCTTATGGCATGTAAATACATATTTTGGTGAGCTCAATACTTTTAATTCATCTATGGATTATCAATCCATTTACATTACCTCTTGCTCACATACATCATCTTAAAACATGTATTACATTGCATCTTCATGCCATTTCATAACATTAATCATGCATTGATATCATGACTATGTATATCTTTCAAAGATCATCTAACTAATGGGTAAACCTTTGTACATGGCATAATTACAATAATACATTAATAATCAATTCATAATCATAAACATTGATCATGTTAAATCTTAAACTTTAATAACCAGTTATACTTTAGGCTATTTTCCATCCATTTCTAAAATGAATTGGCTCTTGGCATAAACATAAAAGTTATAGTCCGTGTCTTAGTTTTCTAATGCTTCAAGAATCATCTCATTTAGATTTTTATAACTCAAGTTATGGTCGAAATACTGAGGTAGGTTTAACAAAACCCCTAAGCTTACTACATCCGAATTTTCATATTAACTATACCCACATCAATTCCTGTTGACAATTAACCAATAGGTCAACTTATGGATCAAATAAACCTCCCTTTAATAGTCTTTAACATCTTAAAGGAAGTATAAAATCTCATTTCCCATAATTATCCATTATTGTTATAACATTGTAAGCTAATGCAAACAACACCTCAACACTTTTAATAGCAACCATTCAACACCATGTGGCTTCCAATACTACAAGTTTTGCCACAATCAACATCCACGCTTCATTTTCTTCAATCAAACATAACAACTCATAAAACATAAATAGCAATAACTTCATTTATAATGAATTCAAGGCAATAAGTAGAATAAATGAGTTCAACTACACTTGCCATCAACTAATTCTATGCCTTAAAGCCTTAATTTAAGGTTTCATAAAAATCTAAAAAACCTAGCATAAACCCTAAAGTCATGGGAGGTTCTTCCTTACCTTTTTAAAGAATTCCTCCAACAAATCCTTTGCCTTTGTCTTCTTTTACACCTTAATCCTACATATATAACATTATACCTCAACATCTACTTCAAATCTTCAAATCACATCAAAACTAAAGTTTTGAATCCTTACCTTAAACACTTCAAATTGAAGATCCAAGGCTCCTATCTTGCTCTCCTTGAAAAAAATAAGCAAAACTCCTTTAAAACTTAGAGAAAGAAAGTTGTTTCATGGAAGATTTGAGAGAAAATGGAAGAAATGTTGAAGAAATGCTCTCTCCCTTGGCTTGAACGAATTTCATCTCATTTATAGGAAAATATTTCATTTATTTTCCAAAATTATGCTATTGGCCCAATTATTTTAATTGTATAACTCATAAGTCCTTAATTCTTCATATAAGGACATTTTGGTCATTTCACACTAGACATAATTATTACTTAATTAATGCCATTAAATGCAATGAAGCCTACTCATCCTTGACTTTTTCAATGCTTATCCATAGGCAAAATGACCATTTCGCCCCTAATGTCTTTCTGTGGATAATTGATTCATACCGTTCCAAATGAATCGACTATTTTAGCCCTTAGTTAGATTTTATGCTTTTTAACATAAAATTAACATCTAAAGGACTATTTTGAGTTAGGAACATACCTTTGACATCTTGGATATTACACTATTTCATACTTGCTTCTATTTCAGGCACCCGAGATAGCTCACACGATGCAGCGAAAATATACTACTACTTGAGACCGCCGGAGATACACCCAAAAAAACCTACTAAAACCTTAAAACATCCAATATGGCCACTACAATGGCCAACCTTGGATGTAAAAATCAGAAAAACAAAGGAGAATAAGGGAGAGAAGCCTTACCAGAATGGGGAAAGTACCGAGAACTCGTGAGAAAGACCTCCATGATGACGCAAGAGCAACAGTGGAGAGCAGCAAGAGGGTCAAAATAACTTTCGGAGTGACTATTTTGAGGTTTTTCGACACTTTTTATAGTGGTTTGCATGGGACATGAAAAGGTGGGGTTTAATCGCTACCGTTGACTAAAAGATGATTCTCACCCTTCATTTATCGAGGAATTTCGGCCCTTGGACGTGGTCATGTGTCGACCATCCACAAGGGGCGACAAACCGTCAGATTGTAGTAATGATAACCATTCGCGGCACATTACCTCGACTTCGCGCGTGAATAGTTATTGTCGCCCACGGGCGATGAAACGTAACTAACAAAGGCTGCTGTATTTAGTACGACATGACCACATTGAAATTACCTTTATAACTTAACTTTTCATATTCTGAATTTTGATAGGTATCATGGGGAGTAAAGATCCAATTGTGAGGTACGTCAGCCAAGCATAAGGTCGACCATAAGGGGCCCGTTCGGACATGCACTCAAAGATACACTACTGAAGCCGAGCTTGGCGTCAAATTGAGCAATAGTCTTTGAAGCCCGAAGCGAGCATCGAACACTAGAGGGCAGATGTTGTATGTGGTTTTTCCACCAAGCTCGGACCAACATGAGGATATAGCTCGACCTAGAATGAGCCCAACAACAATGATTGATCGACCTAGCACAAGCTAGTTGAGCCGAAGCTTGACCCAACACAAGCTAGTCGAGGAGAGTCCAAGGAATCATTTAATCAACCTCTAGATTATTTCAGATCTTAAATATTACGGGAATGACTAGATCAATCGTGATCACAGCGCAATCACAGCGCCCAATCGCGAGAATATTGGAATTGCAATTTTGATAAATTGTAATCCCATTAATTTCGCTCTTTTCTTTGTACAAATCTTGTATATAAACCTCCTCAAACGATAACGAAGGGCTTATGAATTTCACATAGGAACTATATTGTAAGCTCTCACAGCAAATACAAAAACAGTGGACGTAGGCTTCAGAGTTAACCTTGCCGAACCACTTTAAAACTCTCATTGTCTTTACTTTATTGCATTCTTTTTACATACATTACTGATTGTTCTTAATCACACATATAATTAGTTTCGATCCTGATAAAGTCGATCGGATCTCTCTGGTTGGTGCAAATTTCTATATCAACAATGATAATAAATGCACTTGCTTTCTCCGGTAGTTGTTTTATTTTCTTTAGTCATTAAGTGGGAAAAAGAAATATGATTTTACAATGTCAATTTTAAAAGTGAGTTGTATTCCGCGGATTTATAACAATTGGTATCTGATCACGTACTATTCGAAAGAGTGATTCTACCCAATAAATTTTTAACAACTTCACAAAGGTTAAGGAAAAATAATATGTTTAATTTTAGAGGACATATTTGTCCACCTAAACTTTCTGCTTTACAGAGCATTCTCCGATTAATGGGTTGGTCAACGGGATACATGTGCTATGTTTAAAGCAAGCTGTTATAACCTAAGCCTGATAAGCAAATTCGCAACACAAACAACCACACACAAGATTAAAGATCAAAGAATCACACACACAACACAAGGCACGATTTTACCGTGGTTCGTCTATCCAATCTTGGATAGACTACATCCACGTTGAGCTCCGAAACACGGACACTCACAGCACTAAGAAGATATTCAACGATTACAAGAAGGATAAGAATACAAATCTGCCAAAACAGACTAGCACCCAACCAAGGCCTAATCACTCAAGAATCTCTCAATAATCTGCAAGAAAAACAGAGGACAAATACCAGCCTCAAGAAGGAAACGCAACCCTCTCTCATAATCAACCCAGATTACACCCAGAAAGATTCAGCAAAAACCAACCCTAGTTTTTCCCTCTTTTGCAAACCCTAATACCCGATTAACAACAAAACGCATTCTTTTTTTTATCACTATTGTTCTTTTTATATATGTCTGCATTCGTAATCCTCAGCCCTTGGATCTGTCTTGATCTGACGACTAAGATTCGATAATGGCCTTAAATGAAACGACCCCGTTTTGGCTTCCAATGGACTTAAGTGAAACGACTCCGTTTTTGGCTTCACATTATTTTCAGTCTCCACCTTGAAGCCAACTTTATTCCTTTCATTTATTGGACTTCTTTTTAGTGCAGTGAGCTATTCCATATTTCTTCTCAGCTCTGAAGGAAAGTGTTTATCTGATGTGAAGCAAGTTCAAGCAGTGCTTGAACTTGGCTGTGGTCACCACTTTTGTTCCCATGTCCACTGGATTATCTTCAGTGGGTACCTTCAACAGATTTATCTCTCTCTTTGTAATCAGGTCTCTGACGAAGTGATGCCTTACATCCACATGTTTTGTTCGTTCATGATACACTGGGTTCTTGCTCAAATGGATGGCACTTTGACTATCAGAGTAGACTGTTGCTGTTCCACTCAACATATCAGCTTCTTTCAGGATCCCTTGCAACCATGTTGCTTCCTTGAATGCATCTGAAACTACGCACGCACTTCGGTGATGGATAATGCAACCGAGGTTGCAACGAGCTTTAACTAACACAGCTTGCCTCCCTCCCTGTGAAGTAATAGGCAGTTGTGGACTTCCTAGAGTCTCTATCACCTGCAAAGTCTGCATCTACATATCCCACCAGATCAAGTGATGCATATCTCTTACAGAACATTAAACCAATTTGAACAGTACCATTAATATATCTCATCAACCATTTTAATGCATTCCAGTGTTCATTTCCAAGATTTGACATGAACCTTCTTAATAATGATATTGCATATGCTAAATCAGGTCTGGTGGATATCATGGAATACATTACAGAACCTATGGCATTAGAATAAAGGACATTCTCCATTTTCAATCTTTTTGACTCTGTTTTGGGGACTGTGACTTACTAAGTATGAAGTGGTTTGCTAAGGGCATTGTCACTGCTTTGAATTCATTCAGACCAAATTTTAAGACTAGTTTTTGTAAGTATGAGGATTGATGCAGTTTAAGAGTATGTGCACATCTATCTCTATCAATCATCATTCCTAGTATTTTCTTTGCCTTCCCTAAGTCCTTCATATCAAATTCAGTATTCAATTTGGCCTTTAATGCATTAATTTGAGACATGGACTTACTAATTATTAACATGTCATCTACATATAGCAAAAGGTAGATTGGCATGTTATTCATACAGGCAAAATAGAAACAGTTATCATACATGCTTTTAGTGAATCCATTTCCTATTATGAATGCATCAAATCTCTTGTACCCTTTGTCTGGGACCTGTTTAAGTCCATACAGAGATTTATTCAGTAAGCATACATAATCAGGCAGTTTTTTATCCTTAAAACCTACAGGTTGACTCATGAATATTTTCTTATCTAACTCACCATGCAAGAAAGCAGTTTTAACATCCAGTTGTTCTATCTCTAAATCATGTTGAACTACAATTGCTAGCATGAGTCTAATAGTTTTAAATTTAACTACTGGAGAAAATATTTCAAATGAAATCAATACCTGCTCTTTGAGTGTAGCCCTTAGCCACTAACCTTGCTTTGAATCTTGGTGGGTCAGATTCATTTATCCCTTCTTTCAGTTTGTAGAACCATCTACACTCCACCAATTTCTGATTCCTTGGCTTTGGAACTAGTGTCCAGTTTTGTTTGGAGTGCAATGACTCCATCTCTTCCTCTATAGTAGCCAACCATTCTTTTCTATCCCTTGAACTCATTGCCTCATCATAAGTATTTGGTTTTGATCGATGTATCTCTGAACCAGCTAGGAGTGCTGTGTAAATCAGGTCAACATAGCGGTACCTTGCAAGGGGGCGGGGTCTCGATTTCCCTTCTCGACTGCCCCCGGATAACGATATTGGGCCAGGTTATCCTGCTGATCCACTTTAGCATTGTCAGTAGGGTAATCTTCACCCTCCTGCTCTTGATTATGTTGTGGTTGATCTTCAACAGGATCAGTATCATCTGTTTGGGTGTAGTGATCAGGGTTAGTTTCAGGCTCCACCTCAAACTGAGTTGTCCCAGTTTGTCCTAAAGTTTCAAACTCTCCTTGTGAGCTACCTGCACTGTTAGTACCAGATTTGCAAGGAATAATTCTTTCATTGAAAATCACATCCCTACTAACAATTACCCTAACCCCTGGGGCAGTCTTTTCCCACAGCCTATAACCCTTTGTTCCCTCTTGATATCCCAAAAAAAACACACTTGAGGGATCTTGGTTCTAACTTTCCATCTCTGGTATGTGCATATGCAGCACATCCAAAGACTCTTAGGTGTTCAAGAGATGGTCTCCTTTTAGACCACTTTTCTTCAGGGTACTTAAAGTCTATTGAGCTAGAAGGGCTCTATTTATAAGGTAAGCTGTTGTACCTAATGCTTCCCCCCAAAAGGTTTTTGGTAGCCCAGCTATGAATAAGAGACATTTGACCCTTTCAAGAAGGGTTCTGTTCATTCTCTCAGCAACCCCATTTTGCTGAGGGGTTCCCCTAACAGTCCTATGCCTCAAGATTCCCTCTTCTACACAATAAGAGTCAAACTCCCTGACATGAATTCTAGGCCATTATCTCCGTCCTAAAGGTTTTCACCTTCGTTAACTTGGTTTTCAACCTAAGTTTTTCCCAATTTTAAACTTGGTTAAGGCTTCATCTTTAGACCTAAGTAGGTACACCCATACCTTTCTGCTATAGTCATCCACAATGGAGAGGAAATAACAATTCCCTCCATGTGTCCTAACCTTTTCAGGGCCCCAAAGATCTGCATGAACATAATCCAACTATTTTTCAGCTAGATGAGTTCCCTTTTGGAAACTCATTCTGTGCTATTTTCCCAACACACAAACTTCATAGAAAGTTAAATCAGATATGGATTCCTTACCAAAATAGCCATGTTGGCTTAACACTGTCATACCTTTTTGGCCTATGTGGCCAAGTCTCAAATGCCATTTCTCTACAACAGTCAGATTAGTAGATGATAAAGCAGACTTTACAGTGAGTGCACAATGTTGACCACATAGAATGTACAGCCCATTTTGTTTGACCCCTTCAAGTAATATTTCATTATTCTTATACACAACGATGGATCCTTTTTCTGCCTTATAACTACATCCAGCTTCATCCAAAGTTCCCAAGAAGACCAGGTTTCTTTTGAGGTCAGGTATATACCTCACTCTGGTTAACATTATGATTTTGCCATTATTTAACCTAATGGTTATGTTTCCTATGCCTTGAACCTTACAAGAGTGATTATTACCCATGAAGACAGTTTCTAACTCTCCTTTCCTAAAGTTCTGGAACCATTGGATGTTGGGACTCATATAAAAAGTGCACCCCGAATCTAGAACCCATTCCTTATTACTAGCATGGTTTGAGACAGTGAGGGCTTCTGAAACTTCAATGCCAGTGCTAGAGCTAGCTAAGTTACTCTCTGTATTTTGCTGTTTTTGTTTCTTTATCCAATCATAGCAGTTCTTCTTAAGGTGGCCAGGTTTATTACAGTGGAAACACTTCCTAGTTTCTCCCTTAGACTTGTTATTCTTCCCTTTTTTCTTAGCCCTAGGGTTTATGTGTTGCTGGAAATTCTTATTGTTATCCCTTCCTATTTGCCCTAGATCTGATCTACCTTTGACAAACAGGTTATTTCCATTCCTTTTCTGTATTTTCAACTCCAATTCCATAGATTTAAGACCTACTATAATCAGGTCAACACTGGGACCTGTCCCAGTGTATTGTAAAGCATTCTTCACCACTAAGTACTCATCAGGCAGTGAATTTAATAATATCATTGCCAAACTGGAGTCTCCCAACTGATCTGTACCTTTCAATACTAATGTCATCTTAAGAAACTCATCAAGGTTTTCTTCTACAGACTTAGTAACATCCATTTTATAAGAAAATAAAGCTCCTTTAAGAAATGCTAAGTTTGGTGCAGACTATAAGGAATAAAGGGATTCGAGTTTACCCAGAGTGTGAGTGGTGTTTCCATGCCATCAACCTTTCGCAAGACTGCATCGGACAGATTCATTATGATCAGATTGTAGGCCTCCTCATCCACTTCAGCCTTCTTTTTAGTTTCTCTTCAAACCACTTGGTGGCATCTGTTTCTAGGGCAAACGACTTTATTATGCGAAAGAAGGGCTTTCATCTTCTTTTTCCATGTATTAAAATCGATCTTCCCATCATATTGGGAGATCTCCATACGAGTAGTGCTCATTGTATTATAGTAACAGGGCAGAACAGTCAGAGGGTACGTGGCGTTATTATACCAGAAGTCGCCAACCATCGCAGTGGGCAGGTTTTAAGGCGCTTATCGGTGTTCCAGCCTAAATACCCTTAAACTGTATCACACAAGGCAAGACACAAACAAGACTAAAGTGACAAGACTACTATAGCCCCTTAGATAATACCCAGATTTCTCCCCTGACTCATGTTTGTGACTCAGACTAACCAATTCGACCTGATTCAAGGACAATTCAAAAACCCTAAAGCCCTATAAGCCTTTAATTCGAAAACCCCCAAATCTGACAAACCCTAATTTTAGAATTTGTATGAATTTCGTCGATCCCTTGTGTTTGTAACTTAATCTCATGAATTAACCTTAAGACTTAGCAAGATCTAAAGTCCTAACGATCTAGAATCTTGAAATCGAAAAAACCCCCAAATCTGACAAACCCTAATTTTAGAATTCGTCAAGAAGACCAAATGATTTCTAACCCTAAATCCCCTTAGAACTTTCCAGCTCTGATACCACTGTTATAACCTAAGCCTGATAAGCAAATTCTCAACATAAACAACCACACACAAGATTAAAGATCAAAGAATCACACACACAACACAAGGCATGATTTTACCGTGGTTCGTCTATCCAATCTTGGATAGACTACATCCACGTTGAGCTCCGAAACACGGACACTCACAGCACTAAGAAGATATTCAATGATTATAAGAAGGACAAGAATACAAATCTGCCAAAACAGACTAACACCCAACCAAGGCCTAATCACTCAAGAATCTCTCAATAATCTGCAAGAAAAACAGAGGACAAATACCAACCTCAAGAAGGAAACGCAACCCTCTCTCACAATCAACCCAGATTACACCCAGAAAGATTTAGCAAAAACCAACCCTAGTTTTTCCCTCTTTTGCAAACCCTAATACCCGATTAACAACAAAACACATTCTCTTTTTTTTTATCACTGTTGTTCTTCTTTATATATGTCTGCATTCGTAATCCTCAGCCCTTGGATCTGTCTTGATCTGACGGCTAAGATTCGGTAATGGCCTTAAATGAAACGACCCCGTTTTGGCTTCCAATGGACTTAAGTGAAACGACTCTGTTTTTGGCTTCACATTATTTTCACAAGCCTTTGGAAAAGACATGTCTTTTCCAAGCACTTTCATTAGTTTTATCATCAACTTTGATCATATCTTGCCACTGTATAAAAATTCTTTTTAAATACATGATTTTACATTCTACCTCCATCAAGTCTTCGTCTCCTTGTGGATGCTTAGACTTTTCCAATATTGTTGAATGCTAGAAAGTTAAAGGCAGTTTGATTGAAGGGCATCAAACCAAGCTCCTTACCTTAAAGTTTTCTTCTTGCTAGGAATAATTTTCCAATGTATTGGATGCACGTCGAACCCTCAATGAGGGAGGTATGATGTGCACTTTAATTTCACAGTTGTATGTATATTTAAAAAAAAACTCATTTCAATTTGTTAATATTATTAATTTTTTAACAAATCTAATATTATTTTCAGATATTATATCAAACACATTTTCAAATTTGATTCAATCAAATTCAACTCAAAACACTTTTTCAAAATAACATTTTTCAAAAAGGTAACAAATAGGCCCTAAATGTTAAAGTCCTTGTTTTAACAAAAATCACTTTGTGACAGGAAGCAAGCTGGCTAATACAGAACCAAGTGTAATCAAAGATAAGATCACTGAAATGCCCAAGTGATAAGTTTGTTGACATGTCTTGTTAAATGTTTGTTTTAGTGACATGATGATAATGAATGCACTTGCTTTCTCCCGTAATTGTTTTATTTTCTCTAGTCATTAAGTGGGAAAAAGAAATATGATGTTACAATATTGATTTTAAAGGTGAGTCGTATTCCATGGACATATAACAATTGGTATCTGGTCACAGACCATTCGAAAGGGTGACTCTACCCAGTGAATTTGTAACAAGTTAACAAAGGTTCAGGAAAAATAATATGTTTAATTTTAGAGGACATATTTGTCCACCTAAACTTTCTGTTTCACGGAGCATTCTCCAATTAATGGGTTGGTCTACAGGATGTCAGGGTCAAAAAATCACATCAGACTAATTTTATGTTGCCTTTAAAAGGGCATACATGTGCTATGTTTAAAGCAAGCCTTTGAAAAAGCATATCTTTTCCAAGCACTTTCACAATTAGCTTTACCATCAACTTTGATTCATTTTATATAAAAATTTTTTATAAATTTCTTTATCGGAAAAGGATACCGCTATCAAAGGTTATACATTAAATTTATACACCTAATAATGTGATAAAATCTTGACCGTCGACTAATATTAAGTTAAAATTAATCAATAATTAAGGATTTTGTCACCTCATTCGGTGTATTACTTTGATGACTGTAGCATTACTCATTTCTTTATATCTCTAACATTATTGATTTTATATTCTGTTTCCATCAAGTCTTCGTCTCCTCGTGGATGCTTAGACTTTTCCAATATTGTTGAATGCTGAAAAGTTAAAGGTAGTTTGATTGAAGGGCATGAAACCAAGTTCCTTACATTAAGTTTTCTTCTTGCTAGGAATAATTTCCAATGCATCGTATGCACACCGAACCCTCAATGAGCGATGTATGATTAGCACTTTCATTTCACAGTTGTATGTATATTGGATGTGTAAAAGAATTGTTCTATTACTTCAAATATTCAAAATTTTAGTCTAAATATGCAATGTGTCGGCCTTGGTGATATTAGTATATCACTTTGTTGGAGTCCCGTATCAACCAGGCACTCTTAAGTCTACTGGTTTATAAGATGGGGTAATTCTTGATTCAACAAGACCTTATTAGGTGAGGAGTTAAACCCACCTCAAATTCTATCTTGGTATTGGAGTAAGGCCTAATTGAGTTAAGTGCTTGACCAACAGGTGAGGAGTTAGAGCCAATAACTATCTCCATCAACAAGTATGACCTAATATATGAGTTTGACCGTGAAGGAGAATATTGAAGTCCTACACCACTTAGACACGTTTAAGTCTTCTGGTTTATAAGAGGGAGTAACCCTTCTGCCATATTAGGTGAGGTCTTATTGGGTGAGGTATTTTTATTGTATCGACTATTAACATACTTTTTGGAATAGAAAATTTGGAGTAAGAGTGTAAACACAGTACTTTGTGGGTCAACTCAAGTCAAGTGTTTTTGTCTTTGTCTCCTGATCATGGATGATTAGACTTTTCCAATGTTATTGACTGCTGAAAAGTAAACTTATTATACTATTTTATTTCTTCATCCATCAAGTCTTCGTCTCCTCACGCATGCATAGATTTTGCCAATATTATTGAAAGCTGAAAAGTTAGTCGGTTTAACTGGCGGGCATGAAACCACGTTTATTTTCTGTTTTCTTCTCGATAGGAATAATTTTCCAATGTGTCCTATGCACGTAGAACCATTCAATGAGAGTGTGTCAAGTCATTGCACACTACACATGTATATTTATATATCACTTATTCTACATCACTGTATATTTATATGTCATTATTGTATAGAATGATATACTTTCCATTTTCAGAATAGAAAATTTGGGATAAGACTGTACACACGGTGGTTTGTGAGTAAACTTTACTCACCATGGATGTCAAGTCATATTGTCTTCCTCTTGCGGCAGTTAGATTAAATTGTTTATAAACACCTTCATGGGGTTGATGTTCATGCACAATCGGAACTAATAAGCATCATGGCTAGTTCTCTCTGGCTAAAATTCGTTCTTTCAGCCATTGTTATGCTCATTATTTCTCCAAATATCACAGCCCAGGATAACTTCGTAGGCACCCACTGGTGCGGAAACACAACTTTTTTCACTCCAAATAGTGCCTTTTCAACAAACCTCAATGAAACTCTCTCTTCTCTAATCTCAAATGCTTCCCTCAGCAATGGATATTACAATACCAGCTCAGGCCTGGATGGCCCAGATAAAGCCTATGGCCTCTTTCTTTGTAGAGGAGATGTCCCTCCTCAGTCATGCCAAAAATGTGTAAAGGCCACAAGTGAATCAAATTTTAACCGGTTGTCCGAATCCGAAAGAAGCAATTATTTGGTATGATGAGTGTATGTTAAGGTACTCAGACAGGGAAATTTTCAGTCAGATGGAAGAGGATCCTCAAAGGTGTAGGTACTACAGTGGAAATGCTACGAATCCAAGACAGTTTAATATGACTTTGTCTAATTTGATGAACAGTTTGGCAAATAAGGCTGTGTCTTCTAGCACCCGTTTTGCTACTGGATATGAGAATTTGGAAGAATTTAGAAAGCTGTATGGGCTGGTGCAATGCACTCCTAACATTCATTCATATGAGTGCAGCAGATGTTTGAGAGATCGTGTTGCAGATATTCCTCAATGCAGCAATGGGAAACAAGGAGGTGTACTTTATACTCCTAGTTGCTATATCAGGTTTGAAACGTACCCGTTTTATCATGAGGCGTCTCAACCAGGTCCTTCTCCACCACCACCAACAACCTCATCAACAGGTAAGCATTTGATTTGCAAGCTTTTAGATACTATTGGATTCATATGTTTACGATCGAGTTTAACATCTTATACCCGCTTTTATATATATATATATATATATATATATATATATATATATATATTTGTTCGTAGAAGGGTCATAATTTAATTTACACCCTCGTGAAATTGTTTACTATTAAACCTATCCGTTTCCATTAGAATGTACTTAAAACAAACATGCTGTTGGTGATATATTAGGGTTCTAACTAATTTTAAATTCAAAAGTACCAACTTAAAATTTATTTAAATCCTTCTCTCTAATATCCAACTCCACAAAATTCAACCTTGAACTTACAATTTTATTTTTCAAGGTTACAGTTTTATGTAATAAATCTAAACAATCATTTGATATATATAAAAAGAGTTCAAATAAAAAAAAATTTAAGATACATTAATTTAATAAAATATGTAAAGATAAATGTTTATATAAAACAATATTTTTGAAGTCAAATGTTTTGAAATTTATATTATGAGATAAACAAATGTTGGAAATTTATAATTGATCATATGGTAATATAATTAAGACAAAGTCAAGATAACAGTATTTTGGTAATAAGTTTTTTTTTTCTCCAAAGCAATTGAAATAAAATTTTCCAATGAACAAAAAATTATCGGAAATCATTCTGGCATTTAATGATTTTTAACTTATTTATAAAAATAACGAGGAATAAAAAAAATATATATTTTATAAGTTGGTAAGTGATGAGAGGGGTAAAATAGACTTTTGAATTTAAAATTGGATGGAACCCTAACATATACTAATGGCAGTGTGTTTTTAATACTTTCGGAATGAAATAGATGAATTTATACTAAGCAATCTCACAAAAGTGCAAATAAATAGCATAACATGCAAATGATTAATTGAACAAATTCTTTTATGTATTGGGAAGATCTCCTCAAAGAAAATTATTACAATTACAGTTCCTACAATACTTAAATTCATAATAATTTTATCCATTTCATGTTATTGTCTTCCTAAGTTGGAAAGAAAGAAGAAAGTCCAACATTGTAAAAGAAGGAAATGGTAATATATATACAACACAGCTGAAAAGCAATTTTGTTTTATCTTATTCCAACTAAAATAAATAAATACAATGAACTCCAGCTGAGATGAAATTTCAGTTGTGGAGTCTTTACAATTAGACTTGCATACTATTGAAGCTGCCACAAACAATTTCTCTTATGGAAACAAGATTGGTAAAGGTGGATTTGGCAGTGTGTATAAGGTATAAAAAAAAAAATCCCTTTTTGTTTTTCTTTAAACTAGAATGAGCGAGGTTTTATCCTAAGAGATTCAACTAACTCTATCGATTCGTAATGATTATGATCTTACTATATATCTTCAGGGTACACTTCATAACGAACAGGAAGTAGCTATTAAGAGGCTATCAAGAAGCTCATGTCAAGGTGTAGAAGAATTTAGGAATGAAGTTGCATTGGTTGCCAAGCTTCAACACAGAAATTTAGTGAGGTTATTGGGATTTTGTGCAGAAGAAGGGGAGAAAATACTTGTCTATGAATTTGTGCCCAACAAAAGCCTGGACTACATCATTTTTGGTTTGATTCTTCATTTAGAACATCATAAATAAGTAATTTAATGTCTCACCTCAAAATTTAATTTGCATATTATTTTGATGGATATATGCATATATAGATCCTGAAAAACAAGGACAATTGGATTGGCCAACGCGATGCAAAATAATAGGAGGGATTGCTCGAGGACTTATGTATCTTCATGAAGATTCTAGACTTAAAATTATACATCGTGATCTCAAAACTAGTAATGTCCTGTTGGACAAGGACATGAATCCAAAGATACATAAGTCCAGGATCCAGCGGATTATTGTGCATTCAGGAAGATCCAGCGGATAGACCTATGATAACAACGGTAGTACTCATGCTTAACAGTTTCTCTGTCATGCTACTATTACCAAAATGACCAAGATTCTTTTTTCATAGCGCAACACAGTAGTGTATGCCAAGAATGAGCATAGAGTCTATTCAATCTTCAAGCAAAACCATGCCTTTATCTGTGAATGATGTGTCCATCACTGAACTCATCCCGCGTTAGAACAAGCAACTGTGTTAAAACCCTTCATGGAGATTATTGGACTTTTAAGGTTCGTAGACCGATCAAATTTGCATAAAGTTATCAGATTTGCTTCTCCTAAATTATTTGATCCATTAAGCTGTTCACATATTCGCTTTCATTTTTCCAAATATTATTAAAAACCTAAAATATGGATAAAATGGATTTTTAACGTCATATTTGTCACATTATTGCCAAATTTGTAGTGAAATATGACTTGTAAATATTACAAGTATAAAATGTTCCATAAATAGGCTTAATGTCAAGTTATTAGATTTGTGTTTCCTTGCTGGGAAATTCGGTGTTATTAGTTGAATGGTTAACAGGTTTTTTTTTTTTTTTTTTTTTTTATATATATATAATTTTATTAAAAGGAATTCTCAAGATTCGAACCTTAGCCTTAATGTCAAGTTAAATTGAGTTGAAAGAATTGTTACATTTGATTGTGTTATGGAAATAAAGTTTTGATGCAGTTCTTGGGTTGGAAAATTTGTTACATTTTGTTGTGTTGTGGAAATTGTTACATTATTGTGGAAATTGTTACATTATTGTGGATGGGAAATTTGTTTGCAATTTTATAAGGTTTGTTTAATTACTAACTACAAGTTTACTGCACATGCAGATTGTTACTTTACCATGATGCCCTGAATTGAAGAAGTTTGGACTTTGGATATTTGAATTTTGAAGTCAGGCATGAATCAAGATGGTTGAAGAAAACTTTTTTTATTTGAAAACTTTTCACTTTTTATGCCAATGTTTTCATTAAATGACTAATGTATAATGAAATACTTTATGTTTTTATTTTATATCATTCAACATTTGAAAATACCACTATTTAATGTGTTTTTCACACAAATAATACAACAACAATACCCAAATAAATAAATAAATAAATAAATAAATTTCTGCATTTGGTTAACCGGTTTTAATGTAAAAAATATAGAATTCGGAGTTGAATTAGAAATTCGGTTTGAAAACTGGTTAACTGAATCAATTATTTAATTTGGATAACCGAGTTTGGTTTAAGTTTGGTTTATACAATAAATCGAATTTCGCTTTAATCTTTTGCCAAAATTAAATAATCGATTCGGTTTTTGGTTTACGCAATCCGGTTCGGTTAACTGGATTATCTTACCCCTAAATTTCTTCAACACACACAAAATTTAAAATTTAAAAAAAAAGGAGAAAAAGCGTTACTTTGAGGAACTGAGAAGCAGAGGAACTACAGAACCTAGTAGCTAATCAACTTGTTCCTGTGTAGGTAAGATTTGCATTCTTATCTTCTTCTCATTTTTTGTTGTTTTACTTATAACTTTGTATGCACAGCTTGGAGTTTTGTTTGAGCCAAGAAAAATTGGGTTTGATTCATTTTCCTTTTACACCTCACTTTCATCTATGTGGGTTTGTTTTTTATTTTGTTTTCATGGATATTACTTTGATCAAAATCAGTTCTTTATGTGTTTTTGGTTTACAAGTTTTAATTTTGAAGCTGAAACTAGGTTTTTTGTTTAGGTTTCAGTTTGGGTTCTTGAAGATGGCAATGAAGATCCTTTCTGGAAGCTGCTCTTCTGACCTTTCATCTCTCTTTAGAGGAGTTTTCTACATCAATAGGTTATTTTTTTTCTATTAATTATTATTATTATTTTTTGCTTCCAAAAAGCATTAATTTTTATTTTCATACTATTGCTTGAAGGCGTATTGTTAAATTTTAGGAGATTTGAAGTGGAAAGTAAAGAAGAAAAAGCATTTACCCTGTTATATGTTGTGAGTGTGTGGTGAATTTGTGATTTCTTCTAATCACAATTTTGAGTTTAGAAGATTAGTCAAACAGAATATCGGAATCCCGTATACTTTTTTTCTTGTATAGACTTTATTTTTTGTTTTGTATCTATGAGGGATAGAGCATTGAAGATTTTATTTTGTTCTTTCACAGGACTCGACTTGCTTCTCCTGAGGAAGTGTTCTCTTGCCAAGGAATTAGTTTTTCTAGTAGTATTTCAACCTTCTTACAAAAGCAAAATTACGGATATTAACATGTTTCTTTCCTCTTTGTCGTATTAACATGATGGTGTTTTGATGTAAGAACGGCTGATTCTCATGCAAATGAACCATTCAATTCATCAGTAGAACGCCCATCACTATTAGTAGTTGAAAAAAAAGAAGCCAAGTATGTGTTAACCTTGTTCTTGATGCAACAAGGTCTGAGAGGCAGTTGCTGCACGAACTGTCAAGAAATCAGATCATTTCATCGACCACCTTATCTCAAGACTTCATTCTGCTCATAAATGTTTGTATCTTGTAGGTACAGTTGCAACATGTAGTTTTTCTTTTTTGGTACTTTTATCTTAGTGTCTTTGTTCCCATGCTAATCAGTTTTACATTTTATTGCAGGAAGAGAGCTCACAACTCTTCAGATTAGGGACACCATTAATCCTTATCTTCAATCACTACTTGAAGAGCATGGAAACTTTATGGTAGATTTAGTGAAAAACTTTCCTACCAAACCTATCGAAGAAAAGCCAACTTTGCCAGTTTGTCGATTCCATTCCAACCTTGACTCGAAGAAGCCAGAAGTAGTCTCTCATGTAAGTGCCCCAAGTCCAACAGCAGATCTATGCTCTCAACTTAGCTAACTCTTAGAGTTTGGCATGGATCTTGAGCAGATCAGGTTAGCTACACACAAATATCCTAGTTTTGACAACTACAGCTCGGAGAGGAAAATCATACTTCTAGTAGAGTTTCTTCTTGATCTTGGGGTAGCTAAATTAGAGATTCCTAAGATTCTTGTCCAAAGGCCTCATTTATGCGGACATAGTATATCTGTTAAAATAATACCCATCATGTACTTAGAAGATATGGGTGTGGACAAGAAACAACAGGCAAAAGTTATATTCCACTTCCCTCGTTTCCTCAGTCACAGTAGGCAGAAGGTTCAGGCAGTTGTTAATTTCCTTCATGAGTTGGGTTTATCAAGTGATAGCATTGGTAAGGTCTTAACTCGATTCCCAAGAATTGTATGTTACAGTATGGAAGACAATCTCCAACCGACAGTCCAGTACTTCAAACGATTGGGGGCTTAATGTTGCCATCATTGTCCACAAATTTACAGTGATTCTTTATTGCAGTATTGAGGGCCATCTCAAGCCCGTGACAAAATTTTTGTACGAAAAGGGAGTTAGTGTGGATGAAGTGACTTAATGGTGTTGAGATTTCTTAATTTATATGGTCTCAGCTTGATGGAGAACTTGATAATGTTAGCCAGACTGAAAAGAGAGCAGGGCAGTTTTGTAAAACTGCATCTCCACAAAAGAGAAGAACAGCGTCATTTTTACAAAGGAAACTTTACTCTTTAGTTCATTGAGCTAGGTTTACTCTCAGCGTCAGTCTTCTCTCTTCCTCTGTATATAAACAAATGTAGCTCTCTTTGAAATTAACAATAAAAAAGATTCACGCATTTTTCATTTTCTCTCTTTAGTTTTTTCAGTTTCACATGGTATCAGAGCCTGAGACAAGCGTCGACGGCAATGATCTAAGCAATTGATTTTGTTCTTCCTTCTCAGTTTCAATGGAGAAAACGCAAAATGTTTCAGCCAGTCCTCAACTCTCAATCTTTTCGTCAAGCCTTCAGATTGTCACTCCCAAACTAACGAGAGATAGCTACACTGATAACTACCGATTCTGGCGATCGCAAGTCCTCTTCACTGTAGGAGCTCATGAACTCGAAGAACATTTGGCAGGTTTAATTCCCTGTCCAGCTCCCTTTATTAGCTCTGTTTCTTGTTCAATTGAGTTGAGTGATAGTAAAGAATCTGAAACCCTTAGCTAAAGAAAAGCTGAATCCAGCTTATGTAAACTGGAAATGAACTGACAAGTTCCTTGTCACTTGGCTTCTTGCCTCAATTTTGAGTGCATGTTCACTCTTGTTGCAAAATGTCAGTTTGCGTCTCAAGTATGGTTTAAGCTAGAAGCTGAGTTTGTAACTGAGTCAAAGGCTAGAGCCTTACATTTGAAGAATTTGCTTCAGATAACTCAAAAAGGCAATTTGAATATTCATGAGTATGTTAAGAAAATGAAAGGCATTGCTGAAAGCTTGTCTATAAGTGGTCAAGTGATCTCAGATGAAGATCTTCCTCAACATATTTTAGACGGTTTAGGTCTAGAATTTGATGCTGTTGTTGTCAATCTGACCTCCAGGGTAGAGTCTAAGATTGATCTGATTACTTTGCAAGAGGCTCAGTTTTTGTTGCAAAAATATGAGCTGCGGCTTGATAGGTTTAACTCTATAGATTTTCATGGAGGTTCGGTTAATGTTGCTTCTCTTGAGAATTCAAATGGTTTACCTGGTCAAAACTCGTTGCCTATCAATGCTAAGGTTTCCTCTGCACCTACTGGTACTTCTAGCTTGGTCACACATAGTCAGCCTCAACTGCAAAGCTTACCTAATCCTCCCATAGGTTCTCAGAGTTATCCTCAGTTTAGTTTGAATGATCCTGGATCAAACTTTGGAAATTTCGGTGGAAATTCAAGTCATTATTACTCTTCATATAGACCAGTATTTAGGAGAGGCAGAGGAAGAAACAATGGCAGAGGCAAGCCTATTTGTCAAGTTTGCAGCAAATTGGCCATACAGCGACTCACTATTATCACCGCTACAACTCCATTTACACTGGTGTACCTCCTCAAAGCAACATGTCAGGACAAGGTGGTTCTGGTCCAGTTTTTCATAATGGATTTTATGGGTCTCAGTTTGGGAATTAGCAACATTTTAATACTGGCAGTCCATATAGTTCTCCCACTAATGGATCTTATGATTCACCATCTCAGTCAACTGTAAACTCCAATTTGCACAGTTAACAACAGCACACTAATCTGCAAGGCAAACCATTTTTTACTCATCAACAGCAAGGGTTTCATGTCCCTAGTCAACAAAGTTCCTACCAAATGCTCCTAACCAAGTTTTTCTTGTGTCTAACCAACCACCTTCCTCAAACCATTATCCTCAAACACACATGACTGTACCTTCCTCAAACCATTATCCACAAACACACATGACTGCCCGTCCCAGTGACTACGCCTGTTGATCCAGCCCGGTACATGGATTCAGAGCTACTGACCATGTAACTCCTAACCCTACTCAACTAATTTCCAGTAGACCCTATGATGGAGTTGAGCAACTACAAGTTGGTAACAGTGAGTCTCTCCATATATCTCATATAGGTTCCACTTTATTTCCCAATTCATTTCATTCTAAGTGTTTACATTTGTGCAATGTGTTGTGTGTTCCTAGAATAACTAAAAATCTCCTTAGTATTTCTAGATTCACTAAAGACAATCAAGTAACTGTGGAATTTGACTCTGATTGTTGTGTTGTTAAGGACAAGGCTACCAAGGCACTGTTACTACAAGGAGGACTTAAGGCTGGTCTGTACCAATTGCACATACCCTCTTACTTCTCCTCTGGTTACACTTCTGGTGGTCTAGAAAAGTCAGTTGCTTTGAGTTCTAGGTTTTGCAATACTTTGTCTTCAAATAAGTCAGTAGGTACTGATAATCAGTATAGTCATAGGTTGCCCCAGTCTATTAGTTCTCTGAATCACTTTCATGATGCTAATACCAAGTGTAATATACTGATTAGCAGTCCAATGAATGCTGTAGTTAATGACAGTCATAGGTTGCAAGATCCATCATTACTTTGTAGCACTCAAAGTCCTATTTCATATGCAAATGATTGTACTCCTTATTTCATTAATAAAACTCAATGTTTGGAACACTCTGGTTTACATCCTGTTAATTCTAAGTCTAGTATGTTTGTTTCTACTGCTGCTATTTCTGATAGTTCTGCAAATAATAATAACATCTCTGACTTGATTGATACGGTAGAATTTTTTATAATTTTACGAGTTTGATAATGATTGCGACCAAGCCCGGTCATTAAGCGCATGTTATAACCCTTGTATCTTGATCAAATTCACATTTTGATGAATTTTTATAATACTTCTGAGTTTGATAATGATTCTAGTCTGAACAAAGCTGATTCTGATTCTGCTTTGCATGTTACTTCCGTGGTTGATGCTGATGCAAATTCTACATTTTTGTTGAAAGATAATGAAAATTCTATGCTTGATGTTAATGATTCTAGTCTGAACAAAGCTGATTCTGATTCTGTTTTGCAAATTACTTCTATGGTTGATGCTGATGCAAATTCTACATTTATGTTGAAAGATAATGAAAATTCTATGCTTGATGTTAATGCAAATCCTGCTACGACTAAAGCTCTTCTTGTTCATAATGCTACCATTAGGAAATCTGATACATATCACCATCATCCTATAACAAACCATTCTACAGTTTTTCAGGCTAGTAATACTAGGACCAATGCATTGTCCCTTTGGCATAATCGTTTAAGCCCACCCACATGCTGATATATTAAGTAAAATCTTACCTAACATTCATCCTAGACCTTCAGAACCAGTCTCCTTATTAGGCTTTTAGGATGCATGTAAATTAGGAAAACTACATAGAAATCACTTTCCCAGTTCAACCTTCTAGAGCTTCACAGCCACTTGAAATAGTTCACAGTGACATTTGGGGACCAGCACCAGTAGCTTCCTTAGAAGGCTTCAAATATTACATTCATTTCATTGATGACTACAGTAGGTTCACCTGGATGTTTCCCTTATGAACCAAAGCTGAAGTTCAGTCCACTTTCATCAAATTTCACCATTTAGTTGAGAGACAACTTGGTTATAAACTCAAAATCTTACAGTCTGACCAAGGAGGAAAGTATAGGGGTCTAATTCCTTATCTTACCACTGCTGGAATCCAGCTTAGGCATTCTTGTGCCTATGTTCACCAACAAAATGGGAGAAGTGAAAGGAAGCATAGACATATAGCCGAAACAGGTCTGACCTTACTAGCCATGCATCTATGCCTTTACATTTTTGGTGGTGTGCATTTGATACTGCTGTGTTTCTTATTAATAGAATGCCTAGCTCAATTTTGGATTTTATGTCACCATATCAGGTTCTTTACAGTAGATTTCCTGTATATTCTAAGTTAAAAATTTTTGGTTGTGCCTGTTTTCCATTCTTGAGAGATTTTCATAAACACAAGTTGAGTTTTCATTCTTCTAAATGTGTTTTCCTGGGTTATAGTTTAAGTCATAAAGGGTACAAGTGTCTTAGTTTAGAGGGAAAAATTGTCATTACTCCTAATGTTCAGTTCAATGAACTAGAGTTCCCTTTTGCTACTGGTTTTAGTCAACATTTGTCCAGTTCCTGTTCTCCTTCACTCAAAGTAGCAGTCCCTCATAATTCTTCTACTTGTTTCCCTTTTGTTTCTATTCCCTTTTCTAATGGTACAACCAGCAAAGTCTCCTCTGCAGTGGACTGTTCTGTTCCTAATCCTTCTCTCACTACTAACAAGTCAACTTCTAACTCCTCATTTCAGGACGTTAATAAATCTATACACAATCCATCTATTCCCAAACCATCCTCTAGAATCAGTACCTCAACTTCAAAATCTCCATCTAACAAACTTGATACTTATACTTCCTCATTACCTACTCCCATTCCATCTTCTACTCCACATACATTTCCATTAGAAATAGATCTATCTTGCTATCATCTTCCCAATTTCACAATTCAAAAGCCTTCTATATCTTCAGATTTTACACAATCAGCTCAAAACACACTAATCACTCTCTTGTTGTTGACTTAACTCCATCATAGTGTCTTCAATCTGAAATTCCTACCTATGCACCTGAATCTTTTTCATCAGCCCTTCATAATCAGTCTACTAACTAGTCTCTGCCCACTAACACACATCCTATGCTCACCAGATCCAAAACCAGTAATTTACCTTCAACTAGCCTTACCCTGACCAGGTTTTTACCCATTCCATCAGACTCTGTTTCAGTAAATGAAATACATGCTCTTGTTGCTTCTGTCAACCATAATCACCCCACAAACCAGTCCTTTATAACCAATACTCACACAAGACCAAAAAACAACAACTCAACATCACCTGCACTAGAATCTGTTCCAGTAACTAAAACCTCTGAATTTACACCTACAAACCAGTCTCTGAACCCTAATACATCCACCACAATCACCAAGTCTCAAACTAGCAACTCAATCTCAACTGACCTTACCCTGGTCAAGTCTTCACCTGTTAAACTGAACTCAGTACGAGGTGTGAACTCTTGCTTGTGATGAGTGGAAAAAGGCCATGCAAGATGAGTTTGATGCCTTATTAGGAATGAAACTTGGAGTCTAGTTCCTCGAACTTCTGATATGAACATAGTTGGTAATAAGTGGGTGTTTCGAGTTAAGTTTCATGCTGATGGATCTCTCCAGAAGTATAAGGCTAGATTAGTTGCTAAAGGATTTCAACAAACTCCTGGCTTAGATTATTTTGAAACTTTCAGCCCCGTTGTCAAACCAGCAACAATTCGAATCATTTTTACATTGGCTGTCACTTATGGTTGGGATATACAACAAGTGGATGTGAACAATGCCTTCCTTAATGGTCATTTGAATGAAACAGTCTATATGAGACAACCAGAAGGGTTTGAGGTTCCTCACTTGCCTTCCCATGTTTGTAAACTTAACAAGGCTCTCTATGGTCTTAAACAAGCCCCACGAGCCTGGTTTGACAAACTGAAACAAGCATTGGTTCACAAGGGATTTCAGAATTCAGTATCTAATTCCAGCTTGTTCATTCTCAAGGACAACTCTGAAGTTTTATATGTTCTCATATATGTGGATGACATTAATAACTGGTTCCAGTTCGTCTAAAATTCAGCAACTTGTTCATGATTTAAACAGCCAATTTGCCTTGAAAACTCTTGGGGCTGTCACATATTTTTTGGGCTTAGAAGCAACCAGGTCAGCTATGGGTCTGCACTTAAAACAAACTAAATATGTCCATGATTTGCTTGTTAAAACCAAGATGCAAGAGGCACATGCCTGGCCTACTCCTATGGCAGTAGGAACCAAACTATTTGTAGCCGATAGTGAGTTGTTTAAAGACCCCAGTCTCTATAGAAGTACTATTTGAGCTCTACAATATGTCATCTTAACCAAGCCTGATATCAGTTTTACAGTAAATAAACTTAGTCAGTACCTTCAGGCCCTACTGAGCTACAATGGCAGGCGTGTAAGAGAGTTCTAAGGTATCTTAAAGGCACTCAATTCCATGGTTTGCTGTTTAGACCAACAGCCTCTCTTAATGTTGAATGTTATACCGATGCAGATTGGGGAGGCAATTTAGATGATCGACGATCTACTAGTGGATATTGTGTGTACCTAGGTCCTAATCTGGTTCAATGGAGTTCTCGTAAGCAAAAAGTAGTGGCATTATCATCTACAAAGGCTAAATACAGAGCACTAGCCCAAACAGCAACTGAATTGGCCTGGTTAGACAGTTTATTCACTGAAATAGGGGTGTCTTTAAACACTTGTCCTATCATTTGGTGTGACAATGTGAGTGCTGGAGCTTTGGCATCAAACCCAGTATTTCACGCAAGAACAAAACATATTGATATTGATACTCATTACATACGTGATCAAGTTCTTGCCAAAAAGGTTATTGTGCAATATGTTCCCACCAAGCTTCGAATAGCCGATATTCTGACAAAAGCACTTTCCATTAATCAGTTCCAGGATTTGAAACACAAACTTTGTGTTGTTGAGATCCCACATTTAGAGGTTAAAGTTGACAGTAGTCCAGGATCATCTTAATTCTCTAGAGCAGGGTAAAATTTTACTAACACTATATGTAGAAGAATTAGAGAATCTGCTGTTTGTTAAACTTCAAGTGTGTTGCTTTTTGCTGATGATGTTTGTGGTGTGATGAAATGAATACTGGTATCAGTGGCTGTTTTGAGAAGGTGTTTATGGCATGGTGATAAAAAAAAAAATGTTGCTGCTTGTTTTTCTTTGTTTTGTTGTTTTAGATCAAAATGTTGCAGTTTGGATTAAAATGCTACTGCTTGTTTTTACTGTTTTGGTGTGTTGTTTGCAGTATTGATTTGATGGTTGTGGTATAAGAATATGAATTTTGGAGATAAGGGTTGAATTGAAGTGATGGTTGCACTATAACAGTGTGTATGTTGGTGCTCTGTGATGATAATTGTGGAGTAATTAGTGCAGAGTGTAAGTATGAAGAAGATGAAGTGTTGAATGTGATCATACTTGGTTAATGTTGGATGTTAGTAGGAATACCAGTAATGTGGTGATAGATTTTAGATGAAATGTTGAATGTGATCATACTTGGTTAATGTTGGATGTTAGTGGGAATACAAGTAATGTGGTGATAGATTTTATTTGAAAAAGTGCAGAAGCAGTATACTGGATGTTTGTAGGAATACCAGTAATGTGATAGATTTTAGATGAAGTGTTGAATGTGATCATACTTGGTTAATGCTGGATGTTAGTAGGAATACAAGTAATGTGGTGATAGATTTTATTTTTAAAAAAAATGCAGGAGCAGTATACTGGATGTTTGTAAAAGCAGATGTAAGTGAAGTAGTCCAATAGTAATGGTGGTAAAATTGAATTCTGGAAGTTTATAGAAACTTAGTGGTGTGCAGAAACAAAAGCAGAAGCAGATGCAATGTTATTTTTTTAAAGACAAAGTGCAGGAAGTGCATACAAGCAAATGCAATTTTTTTTGATAAAAGTGCAGAAAATGTTTGAAGACAACAAATTGAAGTCTAGAAGACAATTCAGAAGTGCAGGAAGTGCAGACAAGCAAATGCAGTTTTTTTTTATAAAGTGCAGAAAGTGCAAAAAATGTTTGAAGACAACAAACTGAAGTCTAGAAGACAATTCAGTGGAAAATGGTGAAGTTCGATGGCTAGTAGTTCATCTAAGGGGGAATGTTGCTTGGAGACGAAAAGAGAGCGGCGATTTTGTAAAAGCGCATCTCCACAAAAAGAGAAGAATGGCATCGTTTTTACAAAGGAAACTTTACTCTTTAGTTCATTGGAGTTTGGGTTTTCTCTCGGCGTCTCTTCTCTCTTCCTCTGTATATAAACAAATGTAGCTCTCTCTGAAATTAACAATAAAAAAGATTCACGCATTTTTCATTTTCTCTCTTTAGTTTTTTCAGTTTCACAGATACCGAAATGGGAGTTCTTTTTTACCATGGGTTATTCAAAATCTGAGCTGGTTAAGTTTCCTCATTCTTTTAGATACAGTTTGGAACAGAGAATCAGACCACGTTTTGCACTTGTAAAGCAGTTAGGAGTCAAAATCAGGCTGGAGTGCATGTTAGTACGATCACATTGTGACTTTCAGAAAGTTTTGAAGATGAACAGGAAGAACATCCTTGTTGACAAGGTTTCAAGTCAAACTGTTAGCAAGTAATATGGTTGTTGGTGAGGAACTGGATTGTATGCCTTCTCAGTGGAGTGCTCATTTCAATGGAGCATCCCAATGTTAAAATTTTCAGACTTGACTTTAACAAGTTTGTTGGAGGTATCTTCGAGTGTTGTCCACAGTGTGGTAAGTTCTTTTCATCAATTGTTTCTCTATAATCCTTGTCTTTACCGAAGTTTTCTCTTCTGCATTTCTCTTTCTTGCAAGTTAGTATTCCAAGGATGCATGGAAGTGAATTCAATCATTGTTGTTTAGATGAGCCTCTCTTCCTTATGCAAATTTTTTTTGTTGCAAATTGTTTTTCTACTTCAATGTAAATCTTAGATGTAATGGCTTAGTACTTGTTCTTTTTTGAAGGTAAGTTTTATATTTTGAACATTTATCAGACAAAATGGTTCTCTGGTTGCTCAACAAGTGATTGTTTGTTGGTTATGAAACTTTGCTATATTTGAATTTAAGCTTTTATTGAATTACAACTGTGACATTTTATATTATAACCCTCTCGTTAAAGATATTACATTCAACATTGCAATTTTGATATTTTATATCACAAAACATGCATGTTTTGACATAATGAGAATGTAGACTTGATATCTTACATTAAAACTTGGAGCATCACTGTATTTAAACAGCACAAGTTATGAAATATTTTATCAAATGAGATACAATGAGTCTTTGAATACTAAGTTCCTGTTTGTTACACTATTTTGATTCATTATTCTGCTATCCTATTTGGATTAAAAAGTAGAATTAGTGTTTGTTTTGCTACAGAGGGAATCCAATATGAAAATCAAATCCCACTCAAATAAAATTTTTTGCCTAAAAATGAAAATAGCCTTGGACCTGTTTTCTAATTTTCCAATCCGATTCAACTTGAAATCAATCC
This sequence comes from Pistacia integerrima, assembly GCA_026225825.1. NCBI lineage: Eukaryota > Viridiplantae > Streptophyta > Magnoliopsida > Sapindales > Anacardiaceae > Pistacia > Pistacia integerrima. The sequence goes on along the minus strand of CM047740.1, from coordinate 3,823,237 downwards.
TATTCTTCCTTTTCTCCCCCATTGCTCTCTCCACTCCAAATACCTTCTTCTTCAATCCTGGCATTTTCTTAACCTACATTTTTTTCTCTCCCATCACTCTCACTCCACTCCAAAACATTTCTTCTTCTCTCCCATTGTTCTCCCACCGCCAGGAAAGGAGATCTCTCTCTCGCTCATACGCTACTGCTCATCCACGCATTTTCTTAACCTACATTTTTTGAAAACATCTCTCCCACGCCCAGAAAGGTGATCTCTCTCCCTCCACTCCAAAACACTTCTTCTTCTCTCTCATCGTTCTCCAATCATTGACAATGACCGCTGGGAAGGGCAATCTCTCTCTCTCTCCGTCGCGACCTCTCTTTCGCTCTCCCTCCACTCCAAAACATTTTTTCTCTCCTTCCTTTACTATTCTCTCCCTCATTTCCCCATCGTTCTCATTCTCTCCTTCCCCCACTCAGCCACCACACCCACCCTTCACAACCCCAATCCTTGATAAGAGCTTGAAAATATGTTTTTAGTTAGTGATTTAATTAGATTATTTGTACAAAAATTAGTTTAAATTGCAAAATTTGAGTTCATTATTTCATAAATACCTTTTATGGGATCACAAGTGTATATTGAGTATTTTCAGGTTATAAATGATATGTGAATGAAGAAGGATGATGTTGATGAAATTTGTGACGAGTAGCAACAAATAGCAAGAATTGGAGTTAAATTGAGGAAGTTATGATGCTTTGAAGATGAGGCTTAAAACCTGGAAATTCTTTAAGATGAACATGCTTCAATATTTTGATTATAACTTGAGCTGTAGAAATCAGAATTGGATGATTCTTGTGGCGTTGGAAAGCTTATTCAGAGAGATACAATTTTTGTGCTGATGACTTTGTCAAATTCTGAAGCTTTCAGACTCTTTGGATGAGAAGAACAATTGTTGTAGTGGCCATTTCCGTCGCTACAGCGATGGAGAGCGGGCCCGTATGGGCTGTGTAAAGCCTGGTCCGAATTTCACTTGTTTTAGTTGTATTAAACTTTTTCCTATCTGACCCATAGACCTTAGAACTATAAATAAACATCTTCAGTTAGTTTTGGAGGGGAAGGGAAGGTGAGAGAAACCGGAGAAAGAAGAGGAGCCTCTATTGGGAAGATCAAAGTATCCATTCTTAGGAGTTTTGGATTATCAGTTAGAGGAGGTTTTTTACTCTTTTCTTTATCCCATGTTTATTCTTTTTAAAATGGTTGTTTCTTTTCATTCAATTATGAACTAAATAAAGTTTTTAGGGCTAAGATGTGGCCCAATTTATGAATATGTATTGATGGAATTTTGTTAATATTTGTTAAGCATATCTTTTCTAAGTTTTATTATAATTCTTAATGCTTCAATTCTTTTAAGCCTGAGATTTGATTGATTTAATGGACTAGGTTGAGATCGAGAGATGAAATGTAGTTAGTCTAATATAATAAAACTATAGATTCAACGAACATTAGAGATAGGTTACTGCGATCTATGAGGCTTTAGTAAACTTTATAGTGTTTAATAATCTCTTAAGACTTAAAATCTAATTTAGAGATATCTTGGGTTAGTAATAAAGGGTTAATCCAGTAATTGTTCGAGAGAAAGTTATTGAAATTCTAGGGAGTTTGGCCTATAGGAAAAGCTTAACATTGTTAGCATTAATTGTCAATACATGAAGTAAATTGGTGTGAAAGCTATGCCCTAGGTTTATCCATATTGTTTTGCAACCAACATTTTTGTTTGATTTGTGATTTGTTTTCGTTAGTTTTTAGTTTTAGAATTGTTAGTTTTAATTATTTCATCTTGTAAAATTTTGGTTAATCACATAGTAATAGGATAGTTTATTTTGGTACCTGGTAACTAGTAATTCTCTAGGGTTCGACATTCGTTTACTCAAACTATATTACTTGCATGATTTTGCATGCTTGCGGAACCCCTATCAATTCCCCCACCACCCCCTACCTACATCCTCATCCCCCTCGAGAAAGGTCACCTCCAGGTGGTGTCACCATGCCACGAGCTTGCCGACCATGGCATGTTTTTTGTTCTTTCTCCGTTTGCTAGCCATGGAACAAACCAAGATTGATTTGATTTTTGTTATTTTATTTCGTGGGTTTCTATACTTTTTTTTTTTTAATTGTGGGTTGATAATTTAAAGATTTTAGCGAAGATGGTGGATGCGAAGAGTTTTGATTGCGACTTTGATGGAGGTAGGGAGTTTTAATTGCGGGTAATGGAGGTGAGGGGGCTTGTTGCGGTTGTTAAGTTGGAAGGGGAGGGGTTGATGGTGGTTCATAGGATGGAGGTGGGGGGTTTTGTTGCGATTGTTATGTTTGGAAGGGGTGAGTTTGGTGGCGATTCATAGTCTCATTGTTGATATTCGGCAAGAGAGTGAGAGTGAAAGGGAGAGAGAAGAGCGTGGTGGTGGAGCTAAGTGGGTTAGATTCAGATGGCAAACAGTTCAAGAACGCAGAAGAAATGTGGAGAGAACAAATTGGCGAAGAAAGCGAGCCCCACAAGAAGACTCAGTGATACCGCGAAGGCGTTTCATATTGGGAAGTAAGTCATTTTCATTTTTTTTTTTCAATTTAATTTGACTGTTCCTTTTAAATTTTTTCTTTCTTGTTGTATCAGTTTGTCAAAATCAGCTAATTGAAAGTTTTGTGTTGTGGGTTCTAAGAAAAAGGCGTGGAGGCATCGGTTGATGGCATTTTGGGTGGCGTTGGAAAGGTTAATGATGTTGGTATAAAGGGCAGTGAAGCTTTTTTACAAACCATTTTCTAAGTATTGTTGTCAAATTATGAATTTAATGTGATGACACTGATTTTTGATGTCGTAACATTACTTTGTTAATGCACAATCGTTATATGTTTTTTTGGTGTCATGACACTAAGTATCTGTGTGATGACATTTGTCCAACCAGATTTTATGAACACATGTTGTGTCTTTATTTGATATTAGGATTTTATCCTTTTCTAAGACATATGTAAGTGGTCCTTGTGGATGCTTAAGACTTTTCCTATATTGTTGAATGTTGAAAAGTTAAAGGTAGTTTGATTGAAGGGCATGAAACCAAGTTCCTTACGTTAAGTTTTTTTTTCTTTGCTAGGAATAATTTTCCAATGCATCGTATGCACGTAGAACCCTCAATGAGGGATGTATGATGTGCACTTTCATTTCACAGTTGTATGTATATTTAAAAAAATGAAAAAACTCATTTTAGTTTATTATTATTATTTTTTTAACAAATCTAATCAACATGACACATTTTGATGAATATATTTCTAAAACAAAAATGATTTTGTCGTGATTAATATAATCGACAATATATTTATAAGTGACTATTGAATATTACCAAACACTCTTACTTGCACGTGAAAGTAGTATTAAGAAAGTGTATTTTGGTCCATCCATTAAAATCGGGATTAGATACTTCAATATTTTTATTTTTTTTATTTTTTTTCTGAGGTGGGTTATTTTTATAATGTCCTTTGTAAATGTGTTAATTCTTGAAAATACCCAAGACTAATATATACATAAAACTCAATAATCACATTTTTTGTTTAAATGTACTAATTTATTTAAAAGACAAATTTAGTGATAAAATCCAGCAATTTACCAACTATATCTTCAATGATATATAAAGTTAGATTATACTAGATTATACAAAACTCGCTAGTCCAACATTTAGCTTTATGGTTTAACAGTTTAATTAAAGCATGTTAGACTTGATAGTCTAGCGTATTCTAGCTATTTTTATCATTATCTTTTGTATTAAGGAAAATTAAATTAAATTAAGTGATTTTATGACTAAAATTTTTCACATTTTAAAAATTAAGATAATAAGTATGATTATATATAATAATAAATATAAAAAAAAATAGAAAACAATTACTTCTAAGAAAAACTGATAAGCAGAGAGCTACGGAACCAGTAGTTAATGACATTGCTAGTTTATCCTTAACTTGAGCCAAGAAAAATTGGGTTTGATTCATTTTCCCTTCACAACTCACATTCATTGGGGGTTAATGTTGCCATTGTTCTCCACAGATCTCCAGCGAGTCTTGGTCATAGTATTGAGGACCATCTCAGCCTGTGACCAAATTTTTCCATCAAAGCGGGTTTAGTGTGGAAGATATTAGGACCATGGTTTCAACATTTCCAACTATATATACTTGCAGCTTGACGGGGAGCGTGATACTAAAATGGGAGTTCTTTTTGACCATGGGTTATTCAAAGTTGGCATTGGTTAAGTTCCCTCAGTATTTTAGTTACAATTTAGAACAGAGAATAAGACCACGTTTTGCACTTGTCAAAGAGTTCACTAATGTTTTTGTCATCTTATGATCCTGTCTTTGAATCCTGTGCTATTTTTGATCTTTTACCATTGTGCACACACTTCTAAAGATGGAATCCTTTAGAAGTGTGGAATCCTTGCAATTTGACTTCAGCACTATCAGAGTTGCAACAAATAATTTTTCAATTGATAATAAGCTTGGACGTGGTGGATTTGGTGTTGTTTATAAGGTAAGTAATTAATCACTAACCAAAATTAATAAATATCAATTGTTAATAAAAATGAGTTAAATTATAAATTTTGTTTTCAGGGTAGGCTTCTTGACAGACAGGAAGTAGCTGTCAAGAGGTTGGCTATAGGTTCTGTACAAGGAGAAACAGAATTCAAAAATGAGGTCCTCTTGATGGCCAAACTTCAACATAGGAATTTGGTTAGACTTCTAGGATTTTGTTTGGAAGGAAACGAAAAGATTCTCATCTATGAGTTTGTGCCAAATTCAAGCCTAGATAACTTCATATATGGTATGGTAAATTCCACTACTTTTTGGCTTTCTTTGTAAGAAAAGAGTACATTAATTCCATTGAATGTAATTTACTTATATGGCGTTGACGAGTTTGCAGATCCAACCCAGCATTTATTATTGGATTGGGAGATGCAATAGAAAATCATAAAGGGCATAGAACCGAGGAATTCTTTATATTCATGAAGATTCTAGGTTTCGTGTCATTCATCGTGACTTAAAAGCCAGCAATGTTCTTTTAGATGTTGACATGACTCTAAAAGTTTCTGATTTTGGAATGGCAAAGTTGTTGGCAATAGATCAAACTCAAGGCCATACAAGTAGAATTGCCGGGACATTGTAAGTATTTATAAAATTAACATAAACAACTCAAGAATCGTCAAGTTTATTCCATATGCAAAAACATAATTAATAAATATATGCTTATGATCAACACATGATATGTTGGTTTTTGTTACAAAATAAAATTTGATTGAGTCCGATTTTCAGTGGGTATATGGCTCTAGAGTATATAAAGTATGGACACTTCTCAGCTTAAATCCGATATTTTCAGCTTCAGTGTGTTACTCCCTGGAAATTATGAGTGGTCAAAAGAATAGTTCTTTTCCTACCGAAGAGGAACCACAGGATTTATTAACCTATGTAAGTAAAATTCATAGGAATATTTTTCAAGTTTTTCGACCCTCTGAGTAATGTGTTAGACTTAAATATTACTGTTGTACACTTAATAATGGTTTTAATTTTTGGATCAAGTGATAAGTATTAATATGGTCATTGACACATCGTCTTTGTCAAATTTTGTAGGCAGGAGAAATTGGATTGAAGGTAAAGCTGTGAATCTAATAGAACCCAATTTGAGAGTTGGCTACAATACAGATATGATGAGATGTATTCACATTGGGTTGCTTTGTGTTCAAGAAAATGTAGCCAATAGACCTACAATGGCTTCAGTAGTTCAAATGCTCACTGGTGACACCCTTTCTCTCCCAACACCATCAAAACCTGCATTTTTTATGCACTTCAGCACAACGACAGATAAATTAGAATCACCGGCATTGGATCAATCAAAAAATTTCCAGTTTTCATTGAACGAGGCTTCAATTACTGATCCTGGCCCTCGATAATGTATGAAGACTGATTTTGTATCTTTAAGCTAGCATATATATGTGCTTTGCTTTGACTTATTTATTTATTTATTTTTTAAAATATAGTTATACAAACACTATTTTTAAGTTCCCCTCTAACATCATGATCCATGCATGAAATCTTTTCATATAAATCATCTAAGAATGAAAAGTCAGAGAAATGTTATAAATTCATCTAATATATACGAACAATTAGATCATTTCTAAAGGCTAAAACATGTCTTAGCTTTAACATACTAATTTAGTAATATAATATTTTTTTATTCATTTATTTTGTTCTTTTAGTTTATTTCATTTAAGACAATTTAGTAATATATATTTTCATTAAAAAAATGGGCTGTGAGAATGAATTTTTGGGAGTACATGATATACACCAACCCACTTAAAGTCAAAATGAGAGAAAATTGAAGAAGAGGAAGAAGAATCAGTAAATGAGCTGATTCAGTTCTATTTTCGTTAACAAGAGAAAGTTACAGTCTCTATGTTATATAGAGAAGATTAAAATGACACAGCATGACAGCACCTTTGTGCCTAATTACAAAACAACCCTTATTGATATTTGGTCAACATTCCCCCTCAAACCAAGCTACATACATCTGACAAATCCCCTGAAAGCTAAGCTTATTAGAGAGCAATTCTTGTTCTAAACTGAACTTGAAGATTGAAAGACAACTATTGACCACAATCAATTCTTGAATCAATTCTTGGATCATTTCTTATCAGCTCCACCAATAGGACAACAAAAAAAAAAAAAAAAAAAAAAAAACAAAGCAGCAAGGAAAATACATATCTTCTTCACAACTTAAAACTGATGCTCCAACATCACACAGTAGAAACACTTCTTAATTCTGCAGTTCAAATGCAACAACAGTCTGATAAACATCACACAACAGAAACACTTCTAAACTGATACTGCAACATCACACAGCAGAAGCACTTCTGGACTTTCTTAATTCTGCAGTTCAACTGTAACAACAGTAACACTTCCTAATTTTGCATTTCAAACAATAGCAGTCTGATATTGCAACAGCAAAGACATATCTCCTTCAATCAACTTTAAGAACTGATACTGCAACATCACACAACATTTTAAGATACTACAACATCACACAACATTTGAACACCACAACTCAAATTCTACAACATCCTACAACAACATTCTACAACATCCTTCTATAACATCCTGCAACAACATTCTGCAACATAGCATCTCAGCAACATAACACAAAACTACAACATATCACAAACTGCAACATAACACTGAAAATTACTAATGCATTTTTTCTTTGCTTATTACATAAAGCTTTTCACATAATTCTGCAAAATGAGCAGCAAACGGAGCCTTTGTCAGCAGATCTGCAATTTATAACTTAGATGGCACATATTATATAGCCACCTTGTTAGCCAGCACCTGTTCTCTAATGTAATAGGCATCTATTTCTATGTGTTTGGTCCGTACATGGAACACGAGATTAGACGCCAAGGCAGCGGACTGACATTATCGCACCAAATGACAAGTTTAGAAGTTATAGGGATGCCCAACTAAGCAAATAAACTTTGTAACCATGCAACCTCTGCTTAGCTTCCGGTTTGAAGCCCTAGCCCTCATACTCTGGTGGAAGATAAAGCAACTACTTCTTGCTTTCTTGAGCTCCACTGAATTAAATTTGGACCCATGTACACACAATACCACTTATGGATCTTCTATCATCTAAATTACTTCCCCAATCAGCATCAGTATAGCGTTCAATATGCAAATTGCCTGGAGGCTTGAAATGTAAGCCATGATCCAATGTCCTTTTAACATACCTCAAAATTCTCTTGCAAGCTTGCCATTGTAGATTAGTGGGAGCTGATAAAAACTAACTTAATTTGTTAACAGGAAAGCTAAGATCAGGCCTAGTAAGAGTGAGGTATTGAAGTGCCCCAATTGTGCTACAGTAAAGGCTAGGGTTCTCAAAGAGTTCACTGTCATTTGAAGCTAATTTTGTGCCCACATCCATAGGTGTACAGCAAGTATTTGCATCTACCATTCTGGTCTTAATTAATAGATCAGAAGCATACTTGGCTTGCTTCAAGTGGATACCTTTGCAAGTTCTTGTAGCCTCTAATCCAAGAAAATAATGTAGTGAGCCAAGAGTTTTGAGAGCAAATTCTTCATTAAGCTCTTGCATAAGTTGTGTAATATAGGTTGGATTGGACCCTATTAGGAGAATATCATCGACATATACCAACACATAAGTGAGATAAGAATCTTGCTCAAGTATAAAAAGACTAGAATCAGAAATGGAATTCAGAAATCCTTTGCCAAGTAAGGCTATTTTCAACTTATCAAACCAAGGCCTTGGAGCTTGTTTAAGACCATACAAACCCTTTTGCAACTTGCACACAAAAGTAGGTTGAGGAGAATCTTCAAACCCAATCAATTGCTACATATACACTTCTTCATTTACGATCCCATTCAGAAACACATTGTTCACATCAACCTGCTGAATATCCCAAGCATTTGTTGCTACCAAAGTCAGAATTATCCTGATTGTAGAAGGTTTAACCATGGGACTAAAAGTTTCAAAGTAGTCAAACCAGGGGTTTATTGAAATCCCTTGGCAACCAACCTTGCCTTGTACTTTTGTAGTGTACCATCAGCATTAAACTTGGTGCAAAACACCCATTTGTTTCCTTCTACATTCATATTAGGAGATAAAGGTACAAGGGTCCAAGTGTTGTTATGAATTAGGGCATCAAACTCAGATTTCATGGCTACTTTCCAACTAGGACTAAATAAGGCATCAAATACTGATGCTGGTTCAGCTTCAACTTGGTGATGTGAAGAGATAGTGATAGGAGTAGAGGATACAATGGTATATGCTAATGCTAAATCTGATAAATCTTGGTGAAATGCAGGAGCAACTGTAGGGGTAGAATATACATTTTTTGTAGTAAGACAAGTAGTAGGATGATTAACATCAATGCAAGTTTGAGCAGAGGTTATGGCAACAGCTTTTGCTCTCGTCAACATAGAATGAGTGTTTGATGTTACTGACTAAGAGAGTTGTGAGTCTTTAGAGAATTCTGACAACGTGAGATCTACTTCAAGTGAGCAAGATGAAGGAATAATGTTGGATGGTATAACGGGCAGAGAAGAAAAACTGATGTGTAAAGTAGTATTGATGGGTGAAGTAGTATTACTATTTGTGGCTGTGTTTAGAGTTTAACTCAAAGATGAAGAAAAATGTGCAGGTGCAAAAAACTGGTTGAACAACAGAATTTGATTGACTCTTGGTGTTTGGTTGAATAGCAGAATTTGATTGACTCTTGATGTTTGGTTGAATAGCAAAATTTGATTGACTCTTGGTGTTTGGTTGAACAACAGAATTTGATTGACTCTTAGGTGTGTTCTGAAAATAGAGGATCAAATTGTAATGCAGTAGCAGAGTTAGAGTGATTACCTCCTGTTGCATCATTGTTAGACTTATTTGTAAGGGTTGATTGATGTAGAGAAACCAGGAGCTTGACCAAAGAAAGTAGAATAAACAGCAACAAAGGGAAAAGAAGAAGAAGTTTCAATGTGAGACTCTTGAGGATTGTTTGATGTGAAGGAAGAACAAAATGAGCTTTGAGCAAAAGGAAACTCAAACTTATTAAACTTGACACTTGGAGTTATTATGATTTTACCATTAGGTTTTAAACATCTATAACCCTTGTGAACAAGGCTATACCCAACAAAGACACACTTAATGGAATGAAAAGCAAACTTATTAGTATTGTACATATGAAGGAAAGGAAAACAAGTGCACCCAAACGCTTTTAAGGAGTCATAAACAGGCACATGATCGAATAACTTCTGATAAGGTGACATGAAATTAATAGTAGCAGTAGGCATCCTATTTATGAGAAAAACAACAGTTTCAAAGGCTAGCCACCAAAAACAGAAGGGCATAAAAGCATGGGCAAGAAGAGTTAATCCTACTTATGTCTATGCTTCCTTTCACATCGTCCATTTTGTTGATGAATGTAGTCACATGAGTGTCTAAACCGAATACCTAATTCAGCAAAATAGGGTTGTAATGCAATGTACTATCCTCTTTGGTCAGATTGCAAGCACTTGAGCTTGTGATCAAATTTCCTTTCGGCAAGGTGATGAAATTTAATAAAAATAGATTTTACTTCTACCTTTGTGCGAAGAGGAAACAACCAAGTGTATCGACTAAAGTCGTCTAAGAATTGCACATAATAACGAAAGCCTCAGCTGAAGGTAAGGGTGCAGGACCCCACACATCACTATGTACTAACTTTAAAGGTGCAGTAGACATGGAGAAAGAGGATCAAAAGCTAGTAAGATGCAATTTGCCAATTTGACAGGCATCACAGAATTCAAGAGCAGAAGTTAATTTAGATTGAGACTGATTAATGGTATTTTTAGGTAAAGTGGCAAGAATTTTATGCAAAACAAGAGAATGTGGATGTCCTAGTCTCTTGTGCCATGTCATATATGCATTTGTAGTAGTATCAGCAAGAAAACAATGAATTTCAGAATTAGCACAATCATTTTTGCAATCAGAAGTGAGAAAATTAGAAGGATTGTCAGAATTTATTTGAAGTACTTTATTGCTAAAAGAGTTGTTACACTTTATAAGACCATGAATACCAAAATTACTAGCATCACTAGTATCAGTAACAAGACTTGTTGACTCTACATTATGAAGACAACAGAACTGAATTTAGAACATAATACACCAGGATTACAGCTTGCATGACTACAAAACTTAGAGCATGATTCATCAGGCTGAGAAATTTTAGAACTAGACTTATTTTGACTAGACAGATTTGAACAAAAATCACTAGAATAATGTGCATCAGTATGAGTGAACAAGACACAGCAAACCTAGGTGAGATGTTCAACTGGTACAAACCTCCTTTAAGTTCCCCTTGCAGTAATGTGGCCCTGGTTAAGTTGTCCTTAATAATACAATAATCAGTATTAAACTCTAACACTACATCATTATCCTTGGTAAACTTAGAGATACTTAGCAAATTTTTTGTGATTTTAGTCACACATAGGATATTTTTGAGCAATAAACATTTGGAATGAAGATCGCTAGATAAGGGAGTAAAACCAATATGAGATATGTTAAGAAATTCACCATTCCCCACTTGAAGTTGATTTGCACCATCATAACTCTTGCTAAGACTCATGTGATTCAAGTCAGCAGTAACATGATCTGTTGTGCCTGAATCCATGTATCACACAGGGTCAGTAGGGGTGGAGGATGTGGCAAGAGCAGAATGTAAAATTGGTTGAGGATGAGCTTGCTAATTGTACACAGAACTCCCAAGTGTGGAACCAGGAAATGAGATGTTTGAGCTAGCAACAAAGGCTTGACTATCCTCTGCCAACTACTGACTGGGAACACTTAACAGTGGACTTCTAAGATTATCAGAGATCTAATGATTAAACTGTGATTGATGTGAGTTCTGCGAGAAAGAGCCTATAGGAACAGGAGACTTTCCAAAGGCTTGTGATTGCCTAAACTGCTGAGATTGAGAGTTCATAGAATGCTATTGAGGCAGTAAGTTGGGAGAGTATCCATTAGGCCATGTATGGTAGAAGCAGGACTGCGTGGAGAATAAAGCAGGTGGTGGTTGGGTTGGGAGGGTAGGCCTTTGTTAAATGTACCATTGTAGGTTGCATTGAATATGTGATAACACTGCACAGTTGATTGTCATGCTTTGTTACAAAGCTAACAAATTAGCCTATTTCTCCCAAAATTTCTACATCTGCCTCTACCTCTGCCATATTGTTGAAAGGGAGGTCTTTAAGTGAACATGGAAGCATTATAGTTCAGTTGAGGTTGGTTTTCTACCCTAGCATTGTAAGCAGCAGTAACAGGTATGGCATAATTTTGTTGGTAATATGGATTTCCCAGTGATACCAATGAAGGGATTGGAATGGATTTGTGTGCTGGTGTTTGTAGTGAGTTAGGTTAGCCTTTAGTATTGAAGCGTTGAGTGGAAGGAGGGTTGGTATTGGTGGCATCAGTAAGAACTCCAATGTGGTGAAGTGATGCCACATTTGCAGAATTGTTATACAAATCTATTGAGTTGAGTTTATCCAACCTAAGCTCATACTTTTGTAATAAGAACTGAGCTTCTCAGGGAATACTGTATCGACTTTGGACTCAAGTCTGGAGGTTAGACTAACAATAACTGCATCATATTCAGGTCCTAGACCTTCCAAAACATATTGCAACAAGTCCTCATCGGTCACAATCAATCCACTGGGAGACAAATTTTCTGTAATTTCCTTCATCCTTTTAACATAATCAAAAATACTCATATTCCCTTTTTTAGTGGTCTGTAATAGGTTCTTAAGATGCAAAGCCCTAACCTTAGAATCATTTAGGAATTCAAGATGTAAAGTATTCCAAATGTCAGTGGAAAACCTACACTTCAATATTACTCCAAACATACTTTCGGAAATGGAAGCTAATAGCCAACTTACAAGAAATTTATCTGTGCGTTTCCATAAAACGTAGGCAAGATTCACCTTATTACTAACTGAATCATCACTTAACTTGAGTTCACCTCTAATTTGCCCTAACTCATTTTCAATATCCGAATTCAACACAAGTAAAGGAGAGGGACAGGGAACTTTACCAATGAGATGATCCTCCAATTCATGTGATCCTACAGAGAAAAGAACCTGTGAGCTCTAGAAGCGATAGTTGTTTCTTGTGAGCTTTGGGCTGATAGTTTGCAAACTCGAAGGTAAAGCTGAGGTTGCACGATTTACAGATTCCTTGAGAAAATGTGCAGTGGAGCGATCAATTGACTCTCTTAGGAGTTCTTCTACGCTATTAAGCGAGTGTATGGAACCAGAATCAGTCGCCATTGAACATTAGTCAGTGCTTTGATACCAAGTCAAAATGAGAGAAAATTGAAGAAGAAGAAGAATCAATAAGTGAGCTGATTCAATTCTGTTTTCGTTAACAAGAGAAAGTTATAGTCTCTATGTTATAAGAGAAGATTAAAACGATACTGCATGACAACACCTTTGTGCATAATTACAAAACAACCCTTAATGATATTTGGTCAACACTTAAGAAAAAAAAGCATGTTTAATTTTAGGGTAATATTACGTTGATAAACAAATCTCATAAATTTTCTTTCACAACCCGATGTGACACTCCCACCACATCATTGCGTGATGTCAACAAGCGAGAAAAAATCATTCGAAACCAATTCTCAGCTACAAAGTCGGGTTTGTGCATGAGAGAGAGTTTGTGAGATTCGTTTATCAACCAATCTTTATTGTTAATTTTATAGGATCCAATTGTCCATCTAATTAAACTTTACCGATTTACCCACCCTTTATGGAGGATTTTCAAGATGTCACCATAAACAAATCCCATCTCATATAAATTTATACTAAAGCAAGTTTTTAAATACGCATATACGTCATTGCTAAGCACTTTTCATTAGCTTTACCATCAAATTAATTTGTCCCTTCATATCACTTTGTTAATGTTTGATTAGAAGAATTCACTACTTTTAGAATATTAATTGAAGCTTGCTCCATTAGGTCCAATGAAAAAACATAAAAATGATTAAACAATTAAACATAGTACATATCTTTCGCCAACATGCATTCACATTTGTACCAGGAAGTCATAAAAATGAGTAGCTCTATACCAATATATAATATTTGAGCTAATTTCATAAACTATCCTCCGATTTTTAATATAGGATATCTAGTCATGACTTAAAAAAAAAAAAAAAGTTAATAAAACAAAAACGTCCTTAATAAGATGAAAAATCTATTGAAATGATTTAAAAAGTTGCAAGACGATTAAAACTGTTTTCTTCTAATTCTTTTGTAATGTAAACAATTTTTCTAATTTTGAATATAAGAAAAAGTTAATATATTAGTCATAAAATGTTAGCATAAATTATAACTTTTAAAAAAATATTTTTATTATTTACACAGGCTTAGGCCCCCATGTACTTGCTTTGGGATTTCAAGCAAGCATGCTTTACTGAAAAAATCATACCCAATATATAAAAACTGTATACCAAATTGAGACCATACTCTCTCTCTCTCTCTCTCTCTCTCTCTCTCTCTCTCTCTCTCTATATATATATATATATATATATATATATATATATATATATATATATATATATATATATATATATATATATATATATATATACTATTGTAACTAAAACCTAATGTATCAATCACACAAACACACAATCAAGAATCAAGAATCAACACCAGAAATTTTACCGTGGTTCACCTATCTTGTTTCAAATAGGCTACATCCACGTTGAGCTTCGGAAATGGAGAGCTCACTACACTAATCTTTAAGTGAAAACAGTTCACATACAAACTTAGATCAACCCAATCTGAACAACCCTTAAACCAAACCAACCTGTAACTTCTAATCCTCAAGATATCCCCACATAAATCTCTAATCCTTGAGAGAACTATAACCCTCACAGAATGACAAGATCCTATCACTTAATCTTTACAAGTCACACAAATTTTGATTCAAGTTTTTGTAATGCTCTTAGACAAAACGAAGAAGAAGCTAAACTGAATCTGAATTTTTCTGTTGCTTTTATATAGTTGACTAGAATTGAAGATAGCAGCCATTGGATCTTTGTTTGATCAATGGTCTGAAATTGTCCACTCAAAGCACAAAACGGCAGTGCACCACTAACTCCAAAACGACGCAGCTTCAAGTCTTCACTCAACTTCACCTTGCAGACTTTAAACTCTATTAGTGTAGATTGCTCAGAACCAAATCCCCCAGCACTCTGGTCACTCTTGCCTATTTTATAAATAGTAAGTTCAAGCAGTGCTTGAACTTAGCATGGAGTGACTACCTTAGTGCCCATGTCTATAGGGTTGTCTTCTGTGTTAACCTTCTTCAAATCAATTGTTCCTTGCATGACCAAATCTCTTACAAAATGGAAGCGCACGTCCATGTGTTTGGTCCTTTCATGATAAACAGGATTTCTACTTAGGTGAATCGCGCTTTGGCTGTCTGAGTAAATAATCACCTTCCCATTAGTCAAGCTTGCCTCAGACAGAATTCTCTTCAGCCATAATGCCCCTTTAAACACATCGGCAACTGCCACATACTTAGCTTTAGTTGATGAGAGAGTCATAATAGGTTGTAGCTGAGTCTTCCAGCTTATGCAGTTGCCTCCAAGGATGAAGTAGTAAGATGTGGTTGACTTTCTAGTGTCTTTATCACCTGCAAAGTCAGCATCTACAAAACCAACCAAATCAAGTGAAACACCTCTATTGCAATATTCTAACCCAACACCATGAGTATTATTTATGTATCTTATTACCCATTTTAAGGTTGTCTAGTGTTCAGCTCCTGGATTGGACATAATCTACTTAATAAAGATATAGCAAAGGATAAGTCTGGCCTAGTACCAATCATTGCATACATCACAGATCCTATTATGTTTGAGTAAGGTACATATTCCATTTTTAGCATTTCAACCTCAGTTTTAGGGCATTGCTCTTTACTTAGCACAAAGTGGCTAGCCAAGGGCATAGTGACCAGCTTTGACTCTGCCATTCCATATTTTGTCACCAATTTCTACAAATATAACTACAGATGTATTTTCAGTACATTGCTTTTCCTATCTCTATTTATGACCATGCCTAGAATCTTCTTTGTTACCCCTAGGTACTTCATCTTAAACTCAGAGCTGAGTTTCCCTTTTAATTCAAGTATTTTTCACAAGCAACATATCATCAACATAGAGTAATAGGTAGATAGGCAAATTGTCAGTTAATTTGAAATAGAAACAGGTGTCATATTTGCTTCTAGTAAACCCTATGCTCACAATAAACGTGTCAAATCTTTTGTACCATTACCTTGGGGACTATTTAAGTCCATATAATGATTTATTTAATAGACGCACATGATTAGGCATTCTTGGGTTTATAAACCCAACAGGTTGACACATGAATATCTTTTCTTCTAAGTTGTGTTGAACCGGTCGTCATAGTCACAAAATTAAACCTAAATACCGTAGTTAGCGGTAAGCAGGGTCGAATCCACAGAGAGCAAGACTAACAACCTAATGTATATTTGAGTTAACGAAAGAGAAATTGGCAAATTGATTGATTTCTATAGAGATTTCTTTCGAAAGAAGAAATTGAGAAAATCTAGGTAGGTTTAGCGCCTTCACCAATCCAATCATGATTTCCAAGGTCGAGAGTGAGAATGGTAAGGGAAAGCCTCCGTTCAGGAAGAGAGATCGTCGATTCCTATCTTTTCTTCTCCCACACAAGAGCTATTTCTATGTTTTCCCTTATTTGTTTTATGAGAAAGGGGCAGGTATATTATATAAATAAAAAGTACTGGCTTTCGTCAAGATTGGCTTAGTGATCTTAAATCGGGTATCGTAATCATAGTTGTAGCCTAGAGTGAATCGACGGCTTTGAGTAGTGTCCACGAAATCAAATATGAGGACACTAGATATTTTTGTGATCCTAACACTGGGGTAAGATTCACAGGCCCAAAAAATGAAATGGTGATTAGGTGTTAAACACTCCTCGGGCATAGCCACTTGAGTCAACTAAGGCTACAAATCAAAACCAAATCATCAAGCAACATTTAAGCATTTTTAACACACGCAAGATAATAAATGAAACTTTGCTTCATGGCATGTAAAGTATGTGGGAGACTTGCATAAATGCTAAAACATATGACATTTACACGAAACGGTGTCTAACCACAATTATGGACAAACCTAGCATAAAACAGAACCAATAGTTCAATGTTTAAAACCATGTTGTAACAAACAATTTTAAAAAACCTCACAAAACCTTTCAACTAGCTCTCAATTGCTTTTAAAATAGTGATTAATGCATGAATTCATGAAAAAATTTAAAAATAACTCACTTTAGTTCACTTTAACCACTTTTGGACTTATAAGAGTACAATTCAACATATTTTGAACAAAAAACAACATTCATGATGCCACAAAAATTTAAGCACAATCCATTCAACACACAATCTCCACAAAAGCATCATCAACAACACTTCAGAAAAATATCACAATCTCCACAAAAGCATCATCAATAACACTTCCCAAAAATATGATCAACAACATACTCCACAAAATAAAAATCAATCAACACTCCCCAACTTAAAATGTCATTGTCCTCAATGACCCACAACTACAAACATCCTCTCCAACTTAGCATCAAATGATCTCAAATGGTAATATGATCAATAACATTAAAATCGTCCAACATATTTGAGAAACAAGAAATCTAACAGATGCATATAAGGTGGAGAGATACAACCTGAGGAACAATACTAGGGGTTGTCACCAACGGAGTTTGTGGAGCATGCGTAAGCGTAGCCTTGAACTAGTTAATGAGTTTCCAAACATGGCAATTCCTGCAAAGACAAAAACAACAAAAACATAAAAGCAATAAAAACATATTTAAAAAGGTGGGTTGCCTCCCACTACCACTAAGTTTTAAGTCTTCAGCCAAACTAAATGCAAACATCAAGTTTAAGGTGGTTGAAACGTTGGCAGTGCCTTACATGACCCTTGCCATTCAGCAACAAGTAGGGTATTACAAGGTCCCAAGAAGGCATATTTGAATTTAATACGCCCTTTTCCATGTGCACAAGTCTTTTAAGAACTTAGCATAGGCAGGTATGAGCTTAATGACCTCTAGAAGTGGAATACCAATCAGCCCTTGTCTAAACATCTCGACTATTTCCTCCATCCTAGTAGTTTTCTTAAAGTTGGATGCATTATTCGACTCTAGGTATTGAGGACAAGGTTTTATCGACATGTCAAATGCAGTGGGATGGTTCTTTCTGCCCAACTTCCTCGTTTTCATGTCTCGGCACACCTAACTCTATGTTTAGGTTCTCTTTCACTCCTCTCAGCTTGGTTTCCCTCTAAGCTCTCTTTCTCTCCAAACTCAGCATATAATTCCCTCTCAAGCCTAGTTTGTTCATGACACCCCATTTGGTGAGGTGCACCATTGGGATTATCTACAACTTGACTCAGCAAATGACCTTCCTCTCTCTTATAAACCGCTTCAGCTATTTGACTAATTTGGGTCTCTAGTTTACTAATAGATTGGGAATGGGAATGCAATATCTGATAATGCTGCTCTAAGTCATTGAACCTAGCATTCATGCCTATCTTTTTGTTCTTGCATGGTCTGGAGCATTTGAGTCATCATTGATTCCAGTGGACTGGGCTCTAAAGTGGGACCTAGGTTGGGCAGGTGGTTGGACCAAATACATGTCCCAATAATTGCCCTGTTGATTGGAAGAACTATATGGCATATTATGGGAGACAGTATGAGATTGTTCCTGCTTCCATGCAAAATTAGGATGGTTATGCCACTCACTATCAAATGTGTTCAAATACGGATCATTCCGTCTCTGGAAACCTTGTGCATCTTGCATTTGCTCCTCAAAAGTATAGGGAGCTGGTTCCTCAAATGTGTACTCAACACCTAAAAGGTCTGAAGGCATAGAAAAGACATCCTAACTTGTCCTACATGGAGGTGGTTGCCTAGAAGCTTGCCCTTGCATGGATATGAATGTGTCAAATTGATAGGCTAAAGACTCCAACTTGGAGTCTATATCATCCAGAGGAGAAAACTCATAAATGCCACCATTCCTAGGCAGTTGCCCTATGATAGGAATCCTAGAAGCTAGATGGTTGTGCATGGGATACAAATTATCATCCATCCTACGTGCTTTCTATTTTCAAATCCAAGGGTTCTAAAAATTGGTTGATACGACTATCTACCAAGCATTCATCAATAAGTGTACCAAAGGTTCCACCAACAACCACAACATCAAAATTAAAAGAAAAAGAACTAAAAGCAAATTCAAAAACCACACATAAAGAAAAATAAAGCTAAATATGACAACACCCTAAAAACAAAATCCACATAATCAACAAACTAAAACTAACAGTAAAAAAAAATGAAATTATTACTAAATCAAAAACTAAATCCTATAAATAAAAACAAAATATGCAAAACTAACACAAACATGAAAAACTAAATGAACACAAAACATGAAAACATCACACAAATGATTAACAAGAACTAAAAAGAACTAAAGCTTAGAAAATATCATAATCGGTTCACGTTTAAACTTTGATGCACATGGCATACTGCAACGTTTCCCTAATTACGATCTTCAAAAAGTCAAAAGCACGTTGCTCCCCGGCAGCGGTGCCAAAATTTTGTCGAACCGGTCGTCACAGTCATAAAATTAAACCTAAATACCGTAGTTAGCGGTAAGCAGGGTCGAATCCACAGAGAGCAAGACTAACAACCTAATGTATATTTGAGTTAACGAAAGAGAAATTGGCAAATTGATTGATTAAAACTAAGGAAACTAATTAATTGCAGGAAATTAAAAGCATCAAATAAATTGCTAACTAAAACACAATATTAAAAGTGTTGTTGCTACGGGTTTGGTTTGACTCAAGACCAACTCTCACAATTCCTCTCCTCGCTCTTCAATTTCCTAAACCTACAAGGCTAGGCAAATCAATAAAATGGCTTTCGGCAATCTAGGTATAATCTATCCTGTCTCCCTGTTGTCTTAGTTACAGATCGATTGGTTAAAGACTATCATCAACTAACCGAAAAACGCTAAACACTTAAACACTACTAGTTGGTACAATGTTAACAAGTACAACCTATCAACCTGTATCATCCAATCAACTAATTACACAACAAATGCATTCCTAGTAGAAATGATATTAAACGCTACTACAACTTGATTGCAATTAGTACCGAAGCAATTTAAAGTCATAATCAACATTCAATAATCTCAAACCAACATTCAATTACGCGAAAATTTATATATCAATAAACGTTCTCAATGGACATTATCAATTCAAAACGTCGAGCATCAGAATAATATTAAAGCATCGCAAACAAACTGAAACGAAAACAAATATAATCTGAATATAAGAAACTTAACCAAATGTCCAACATTCGGGCTCATCCAACTAGTCGAGACTAGTCAAGAGCTGATGAGGAGAGCAATTGAGTCAATCCCAATCTCGCCTACGCCGTAACAGACAATCGGGAACTCAACCGCTCATGGTGGTGATGACGGAGGCTGAAACGGTGGAAACGGAGCTGATCATGGCAGAGAGGAGGTAACCAACAGTGATATGATGTGAAGAAGGGGCAAAAATGACCAACGGACAGCCCAGAATACGAACAATCGTACTCGTCAAAAAACGTTAATTTTTCGACGGATCTTCTAGAAAATGGTGGCGAAATGAGATCTGAAGGTATCGATGGAAAGCTCTGGTGATGGGGAGTTCATATCAGGCCCTAGGGAGATGAAAAGTCATCGAAAATGAGCAAGATCTTGGCTGGAAGATGAAGAGGTGCAACGACAAGATGGCGGATTCCGACAGTTTTTTCGGTGACTAAAGCTTGGGATGTGTAGATCCGACCGTGGGGAAGGGAGATCAACCTTCAGGGAGCTAAAACGTCCCTGAAAAATGGCGAAATCACAGTTGCAAGATGAAGAGTTGCAGCGGCAGGAAGATGAAACATCGCGGCATTTCGCGTGATTTACGGTGGTGGTTTGCTGTGGTGTTGGTCGGAACGATGATGATCTATGCATAAGGAAGACGAAGAGTCAGCGGAGAAGCTCGCCGGAATCTGATCGGAGAAGGTGAAGGGTTTTGGTGGGCGGCAACCACCAAATCTGCGACCTTGCATTGTAGTTTTATACAAGATTTGACAAATTATCATTTGGTCCCTACACATTTGAAAGTGACAAAATGACCATTTGGTCCCTACACATTTAAAGTGACAACATCAACCCTAGAAAATAAATCACATCCTAAAATCAACTTGCACAATCTCAAATTTCAATCCAAACATGCCAAATTAGTAAGAAAAACTCGAAATATGATTTTTAAACATAAATTCATAATTTCTCTTAATTGTCTCCATATAACTTCAATTCAATTACACATAGGGTCTTTTTATCACCAAAATAGAGTCACTTTTATTACTCTAACAAGTTGCCATGAAGAAAAGCAGTGGTGACATCTAACTGTTCTATCTCTAAGTCGTGATGGGCAGCAATTGAAAGCACTAACCTAATGGTTTTATACTTCACTACGGGGAAAAAACTTCATTGAAGTCTATGCCCTCTCTTTGTGTATACCCTTTGGCCACTAACCTGGCCTTAAACCTAGGGGGATCATTAACTGAAATTCCTTCTTTTATCTTGAATAGCCACTTACACTACATTAGTTTATGGTCTCTAGACCAAAGACTAGGTTTTATTTACCTCAAGTGATTGTATTTCCTCTTTGATTGTTGCCCGCCACCTGTCTCAATCCATAGATTTCATAGCTTCCTCATATGATTCAGGTTCAGTTCTCTGTATTTCAGTTCCTGCAAGCAAAGCAATGAATATTAGGTCAGCATATGAATATCTAGCTGAGGGTCTTACCTCTTTTCTAACTCTGTCCCTTGCAAGCTGATATTGTGGTAGATCATTCTAAGGTTCAATCATCACTTCTATTGCATTTTCTTCTTCTTGTTCTGTCTTATTTGGCACTGCATCAACATTAGTTGCTTCTTCTATTTCTAACTAAAGTGTATCAGTTTGTTGGATTTCATGCTCCACCTCAATTTGAGTATTCTCACTAGAAGCTGGAATTCCTTCAGAGGTGCCAGGGCTGCCTATATCATTGTTAGTAGCTTTACATGGGAAAATCCCTTCATTAAATACCACATCCCTACTCACACTGATTTTTACCCTGGGAGACTTTCTATCCCAAAGCCTATATCCTTTACTGCCTTCTTGATATCTTAGAAAAACACATTTAATGGACTTAGGTTCCAGTTTTTCCCCCACTGTGTGTGCATAAGCTACACATCCAAATACTCTTAGGTGATTTAGATCTGATTTTCTACCAGACCATCTCTCTTCTGGACAATCTAAGTCTATAGCTATGGAAGGGCTTCTATTTACTAAATAAGCAGCAATAGTTACTGCCTCCCCTCAAAAATTGGTTGGCAATCCAAAGATGAATAGCAGGCATCTGACCTTTTCTAACAAGGTCTTGTTCATTCTCTCAACTACCCTGTTTTGCTGAGGGGTTTTTCTGATAGTCCTATGTCTAAGGATACCGTTTTCACTACAAAAGCTATCAAATTCAGTATTACAAAATTCCAGACCATTGTCTATCCTTAAAGTCTTAACTCTATCTCCAATCTGATTTTCTACCAACATTTTCCTAGTCCTTAAACTTGGCTAAGGCCTGGTCCTTCGATCTAAGAAGGTATGCCCATATTTTTCTGCTGTAGTCATCTACAATAGAGAGGAAATAACTATTTCCTCCATGGGACCTTACTTTTTCAGGTCCCCATAAGTCTATGTAGGTATTCTAAACATTCATTGGCTAGGTGAGTCCCCTTTTTGAAACTCAACCTGTGTTGTTTTCCCAACACACAATTTTCACAGAATTCAAGAGTGGAAATAGTGTCCTTACTAAACCTTCCCTGGTTGCTCAGGATATTCATTCCCTTTTGGCTCATGTCGCCCAATCTGAGGTGCCACTTATCTATCACAAAGAGCTTAGTAGAGACAAGTGCATTATTTAATAATTCAGAGTTATAATTTCCCCAGAGGATATATATGCCATTTTTCTTTTCTCTTTTAAGGACTAAGTTTCCATTTTTGTATATATTTAGACTCCTTTTTTTCAGCTTTATAACAGGCTGCGCCTCATCAAGTGTCCCTAGAGAAATTAAGTTCCTTTTAAGCTCAGGGATGTACCTAACCTTAGTCAACTTAATCAATTTCCCACCTGTTAGTCTTATTGTTATATTGCCAATACCTTTAACCCTACAAGCATTGTTGTTACCCATAAACACTGTTTCATTATCATATGGCTCAAAATCTTGAAACCAATTTCTATTAGAGCTCATGTGAAACGAACAACCAGAGTCTAAAACCCATTCCTGGACACTATCAGATTTGGACACAGTGAGAACTTTAGGTTCTTCTATATTGTTTAGGGTTGAATCTAGGTTACTTTCAGTGTTCCTCTATTTTTGCTTTTTAATCCAGTCAAAGCAATTTTTCTTTAAGTGACCTGTTTTATTACAGTGGAAGCACTTTCCTAGTTTCTCCTTTGGCCTATTATTTCCTTTTCCCTTTTTCTTATTTCTAAGCCCGTTATTATAAGTGTTGCCTTTTCCTGATTGACTGGATTCTACTTTACTTTTCACAAACAGGTTACTGCCATTCCTATTTTGCACTTTTAATTCTAGGTCTCTAGCCTTTAATCCTACGATGATTAAATCTAGACTAGGTACGGTCCCAAAGTACTATAAAGCATTCTTAACAACAACATATTCATCAGTTAAAGAGTTTAATAAGATCATGGCAAGACTAGTGTCTCTTAGTTCTTGGTCAGTTCCTTTCAAGATCAGTGTCATCTTTAGAAATTCATCTAAATTATCCTCTATTGACCTAGCACCATCCATTTTATATGAAAACAAGGCACCTTGCAAGAAAGCAAGGTTTGGTGCAGATTGTAAAGCATACAGAGTTTCAAGTTTACCCCATATCGCTAGAGGAGTTTCTAGCCCATCCACTTTCCTTAGTATGCTATCAGACTGATTCATCACGATTAGATTGTATGCCTCCTCGTCAATTTTTGCATTTCTCTTTAGCTTTTCTTCAAGCCATTTCTCTATGTTCTTTTCCAGTGCAAGAGCTACTTTATTATGTGAGAGTAACGCCTTCATTTTCTTTTTCCAACTACCGAAGTCAATCTTCCCGTCATATTGCGCAATTTCCATTCTGGTCGTAGCCATGGTGGGTGTGTGTGATGATTATCCCAATTTAGGCCCCAATTAGAACCTCGAATCTTTAATCTAAGAGCCCTAGAGTACCTAAAAGAGTTTAAAATTGAAAAACCCCAATTTTCCTTCAAACCCTAGATTTCCAAAAAATATTTTCGATTGACCCAATACTCAATCAATCAGCTAGACCTCACTCATATTGCTCTGATACCACTGTTGTAACTAAAACCTAACTTATCAATCACACAAACACACAATCAAGAATCAAGAATTAACACCAGAAATTTTACTGTGGTTCACCTCTCTTGTTTCAAATAGGTTACATCCATATTGAGCTCCGGATATGGAGAGCTCACTGCACTAATCTTTAAGTGAAAACAGTTCACATACACACTCATATCAACCCAATCTGAACAACCCTTAAACCAAACCAACTTGTAACTTCTAATCCTAGAGATATCCCCACATAAATCTCTAAACCTTGAGAGAACTATAACCCTCATAGAATGACAAGATCCTATCACTCAATCTTTACAAGTCACACAAATTTGATTCAAGTTTTTGTAATGCTCTTAGACGAAATGAAGAAGAAGCTAAACTGAATTTGAATTTTTCTGCTTCTTTTACATAGTTGACTGGAATTGAAGATAGCAGCATTTGATCTTTGCTTGATCAATGGTTTGAAATTATCCACTTAAAGCACAAAATGGCAGTGTACCACTAACTCCAAAACGACGCAGCTTCAAGTCTTCACTCAACATATATATATATATATATATATATATATATATATATATATATATATATATATATATATATATATATATATATATATATCTCGTGGAATACTCATATTTGTCAAATTATGAGTTATACACACATCAGTTCTGCGTGCACACTGGTTGCCAGACTTGTATCTTGGCTTGTTTCGTTTCGAGTGTGTATGCATAATAGTTCGTGCTTACACTCTCGCTTTAGACATTTGCAACCAACACAATTTGCATATCTAATAAAGTGAATAAGATATTGTTTATCTTTGTCTCTTACTTTTTAGGACCTTTTTACATGTGTTATAGTATTCTTGAGTGGTCCTAGGAAATAAAGTATCTTTTACTGATTTGTTTTGTGGTCCAAACCAAAAGAAGTAATATTTTCCTTATTTGAACAAACATGGGTTAGGTCCTTGTTGGCTGATGTGGCACTAATGTGTTGAGCAAGAAACTCTACACTATATATCATCTCATCTTGTATCTTTGAATCTAACTTTTTGATCTTTTATTTCTTTGTACTCTAAAATTTCTTAGAGTATTTTTATCTCTTAAGGTTCATAGGTTTATTCCATTGTATGCCAAAACCTTACCATATCATACATAGACTTGATGGCTCTTGGAATGTGGTTCCTTTGCTAATGCTGGTACGTGGCGTTAGTGCTAGAAGCTTGGTGATTCACAAGCTATTCTCAGGCGTGTTCCCGACATGAAGAAGATGCAAGGAGTTGCTGAACCTACGTTAAGGATTTAAAGTGTGGTGCTAAGTGTAAAGTTGAACAGAGAGTTCTTTTTACTGTATCTTAGATAAACTTTGAACATTATCTTGTAATGTATTTTTAACTTAGTAGATTGTTTCGATCTAGATAAGGTCCCAATAGATGTAAGCTAAAAGTGGATTTAGCCAAACCATGTATATAACTGCATGTGTTCTTTATTTTCCGCACTTATATGTTTGATGTGGTTAAATTGAAAATGTCTTAAATAACTTTGTAATATTTTCGCTGCACCTAAAATGGGTAACTATACACTAAAGTAAGTTAACCTAAAACTCTCTCCCCATATATATATATATAAAATTTATCTCTAGCAAAACCTTATATAATAATATATGTGCAATTTTTGTATGTCAGAGGTGTTGGACATATGTTTGTGAAAGAGTTATTAAAGAAATTTTTAATCGTTGGGTTGGTGAACGCAAGATGTCGATACATAAACAAATCTCATCATGATAATTTTATATGAAAGCAAGTCTTTAAAAAAGCATATATTCCATTGCCATGCACTTTCATTTTTACCATCATAATCAGTCTGTTTAATCAGAATTTAGAAGACTTCACTATTTTCAGAAGATTAGGTGAATCATGCTCCACTATAGGTCCAGTGAGAAAAACAAAAATCCTTAAAAAACAGCTAAAACATAGTACATAGCTTGACTGACATCTATAATGTATTCACATTTGTACAAGGAAGTCATGAGTTGCTAAAGCAAAATATAATATATTTCACTTTTATAAATTGTATGTTATGGTCCATCTTCCACAAAGTTATGAAAATGCAGATGTGTTTCATATCTTTGCTTTGTTTGGTTTCTATTTTGCTTATAAACATTGGTGTTACTAGAGGAACTATATGTTATGACACAGGAAATTTCACAAGTAATAGCACCTATGAGAAGAACAGGGACTTGATTCTCTCATCTCTTGCTTCTAATGTCACTCTCCATGATGGGTTTTTTTATACTTCAAGTATTGGCGAAGAGCCAGACAAAGTTTATGCCCTTGTGAATTGTAGAGGAGATTCTTCTGCAGAACAGAATGCTATGTGTAAGTTCTGCAGCTAAAGATATTGTGAAGACATGTTTGAACAAGAAAAAAGCAGTGGCATGGGGAGGGAGTCCTCAATGCATTGTGCGCTATTCAAACCGCTCTTTTTTTAGCAAAATGGCTGTAGATCCTATGGCTAGAGGCAGTTATGAGAATGATATGACCATAAACAGGACATAGTTTGATTAGAATTGGGAGAGTTTGACGAACCGGTTGATGAGAGAAGCTGTAGCTGGGGCTAATAATTCCACAAGTAAGTTTACAATTGGGGAGGAAAGTGTGAGAAGCTTTGTTAAGATTTATGCACTCATGCAGTGTACTGTAGATATTTCAGAGTCATTGTGAGGATTGTTTTGGTCAATCTACGGGTTTCTATGAGAGTCACTACCATGGGAAGCCTGACTGCCTTATTATGAGACCTAGCTGTATGTATATCTGGGATTTGGATCCTTTCTATAACGCCACTCTTGTTCCCACATCACCAGCTCTTCCTTCTCAGCCATCGTTGTCGCTTCCTTCTCCCCCACTAATTATTCCAAAAGGTATGTTTCAAGATCCTTTCCTGATATGAACGTTACAAAAGAAACATCTTCTTCTTTCTTCAAACAATTTCTAATCTTTAATGAACCACTTAGTAGGATTTAAAATCAGATGAAGTTCTGACAATTGGATATGGGTTTATACTTCTTTTAGTCACGAATTATCAGCTTACGGTGACCATTCGGGGACCCAATGACTCGTTGAGTTTAGAATAAATTTACTAATATTTGAGCCTCACTCGGATTAAATTCGGATAAGCCCAAATAGGGTTAGGGTTTTCTATTATATGCATTTTGTAATAGTGAGAAACCTAGAGAGTGTGAAAGAATAAAGAGTGAAAGCGAACTGCCATCAAACTACTTTGTATTTGTTGTAGATTTCTGATACTCAATAAAATTCTCTGTTTGAATGCTAGACATAATTCTTTAATTGGAACAAACTAGAGTAAATTGTGTGTTTTCTTTACTTCTCTGTTTTCTTTATTAAATTGTGTGTTTTCTTTACTTTTCTGTTTTTTTATTGCGTGCTATTAGTTATGTTTTAAACGTTTATACTACATTACTATATATATATATATATATATTGGATGTATACAAGAATTGTTCTGTTACTAGTTCAGATATTGAAACTTCAAAATTTTAGTTTAAATATGCAGTGTATCGGGCTTGGTGATATTAATATATCACTTATACTACATTACTATATATTTACATGTCATTATTGTATAGACGAATGATATATTTTTCGGAATAGAAAATTATGAATATATAGGACTGTAAACACAATATTTTATGAGTCAAGTCAAGATTGCAAATAAATAACACAACATGCAAATGATTAATTGAACAAATTCTTTTATATATATGCAGGAAATGGGAAGATCTCCTCAGAGAAAATTATTACAATTACAGTTCCTACAATACTTGTCTTCATAATAATTTTATCCACTTCATGCTATTGTCTCCTATGTTGGAAAGAAAGAAGAAAGTACAAAGTTGTAAAAGAAGGAAATGGTAATATATATAAAACACAACTGAAAAGCTTCAATTTGTTTTATCATATTCCCACTAAAACTAAATTAATACAATGTACTTCCAGTTGGAGATGAAATTTCAGTAGTGGAATCTTTACAATTAGACTTGCATACCATTGAAGCTGCCACAAACAATTTCTCTGATGGAAACAAGATTGGTGAAGGTGGATTTGGCAGTGTGTATAAGGTAAGGAAATTTCCCTTTTTATTTTTCTTTAAACTAGAATGAGCGAGATTTTATCCTAAGAGATTCAACCGACTGAACTAGTTAGTATCACTTCATAATGATTATGATCTTATTATATATCTTCAGGTTATACTTCTTAACAGACTGGAAGTAGCTATTAAGAGGCTATCAAGAAGCTCATGTCAAGGTGTATAAGAATTTAGGAATGAAGTTGTATTGGTTGCCAAGCTTCAACATAGAAATTTAGTGAGGTTATTGGAATTTTGTGTAGAGGAAAGGGGAGAAAACACTTGTCTATGAATTTGTGCCTAACAAAAGCCTTGACTACTTCATTTTTGGTTTGATTCTTCATTTAAAACATCATAAATAAGTAATTTAATATATCACCTGAAAATTTAAGTCATATTATTTTGATGGATACATGCATTTACAGATCCTAAAAAATGAGGACAATTGGATTGGCCAATGCAATTCAAAATAATAGGAGGGATTGCTCGAGGACTTATGTACCTTCATGAAGACTCTAGGCTTAGAATTATACATTGTGATCTCAAAGCTAGTAACGTCTTGTTGGACAAGGACATGAATCCAAAGATAGCAGATTTTGGTGTAGCAAGGATTTGTGGGGCGAATCAAAGTCAAGTAAATACAAGCAGAATTGTTGGCACATGGTAAGATTTAAAACAAACCTTCCCATTATTCTTATCAACTGTTTGGATATTAGATTACAATACTCATAGTGCTAGATTCCAGTGGTTATATGTCTCCAAAGTACATGCTACAAGGACAATTTTCAGTTAAGTATGATGTGTACAGTTTCGAAGTTTCAGTACTTGAGATCATAAGTGGCAAAAAGAGCAATAGTTTCTATTAGTCAGATAATGGGGAGTACTGCTTGAGCTATGTAAGTTCCAATTCAATTTTAATTTTATATATCTTACATACTATAGGAGCTACATTTGTTATGAGAATTAACCAAACGATGTTTGTCACAGGCTTGGAGACTTGGAGGGATGGAACCCCGTTAGAGCTGATGGATCAAACTTTTGGCCATTCTTAATTTTCCACAAAATGAGGTGGCGAGATTAATCCATATTGGATTATTGTGAGTTCAGGAAGATCTAGCAGATAGACCTATGATAACAACAATAGTACTCATGCTTAACCGTTTCTTTGTCACACTATTGTTACCGAAACGACCAAGATTCTTTGTTGGTAACACAACACAACAGAGTATGCTAGAAATGAGTATAGAGTCTGTTCAATCTTCAAGCAAAACCATGCCTTCATCTGTGAATGATGTGTCCATCACTGAACTCCACCCTCATTAGAACAAGCAATAGTTAAAACCCTTCATAGAGGTTATTGAACTTAGTTTAAGGTTTGTGGACTTATCAAATTTGCTTCTCCTGAATTATTCTATCCATTAAACTGATCACATATTTGCTTCCATTTTTCCAAATATTATTAAAAGCCTCAAATATATATAGATATTTAATACTTTCTAAGGTATGTTTAATATTAATCGATCACATAAAACATTAAAGCTGAAAACATCAAACTTGGTTGATTAATGTCTATGTTTTATACACTTGGGAGCTATATATGTATTGAAAATTGCCATTGATGGGTTAGAGATTTTAATGAGTAATTGTTAAGTTATCATTCGAATCTTGTATTACTTTGAGTTTGATTCATTCAAAACAAATTTTTCATTCCAAAATTTGTGACTTTGGAATCATACCGACACTGTCATATTTCATATTAATTGCTAGCGAATGAACTTAAAATTTACTTTATAAAGTTTGACTCTCTATTATTGAGTAGATGTGCCCTCCATTGTAACCATCAGGTTTTCTCAAAACAAATCATACTTATAGTTTATATAATTAGGTGTATCATGCAATTTTTCTTTCTCTAGAACAATTGCGGAAACATTTTGTTTTATTTGTTTTTAAAACTCTTTCTCAATGTATTTTATATATCTAATTAACCAACACATTTTGATAAATATATATCTAAAATATATTTGATTTTTTCGTGATCAACATATCATCAAACATTGTCGTTTGTCGAGCATTCTTGCGGTGAAGGCAGAGTTAAGAAAGGGTATTTTTGTCAATCCTCTATAATTGGGGTTATATACAGCAAAATCTTTTTGCAGTGGGTTATTTTATAATATCCCCCGAAAATGTGGCTGTTCTTCGAAACACACAAAATTTAAATAAAAAAAAATTATAAAGAAAAAAGAGAGAGAAAGAGAGAGAGAGAGAGAGAGAGAGGTTACTTACTCGGAGGAACTGAGAAGCAGAGGAACTACAGATCCCAGTAGCTAATCAACTCGTTCCTGTGTAAGTAAGATTTGCATTCCTATTTTCCTTTCATTTTTTGGTATTTTACTTATAAATTTGTATGCACAGTAGCTTGGAGTTTTGTTTGAGCCAAGAAAAATTGGGTTTGATTCATTTTTCCTTTGCAACTCACTATCATCTATGTGGGTTTGTTTTTTACTTAGTTTTAATGGAGATTACTGGGATCAAAATGAGTTCTTTATGCGTTTTTTGCTTGCAAGTTTTAATTCTGAAGCTGTAACAACATTTTTATTTATGTTTCGGTTTGGGTTCTTGAAGATGGCAATGAAGATCCTTTCCGGAAGCTGCTCTTCTGACCTTTCATATCTCTTTAGAGGAGCTTTCTACATCAATAGGTTTTTTTTTTTCAATTAATTATTATTATTATTATTATTTTCTTCTTTTTTGGGCATCCAAAAAGCATTAATTTTTATTTTCGTACTATTGCTATGAAGGCGTATTGTTAAATTTTAGGAGATTTGAAGTGGAAAGTTAAGGAGAAAAAGCACTTACTATGTTATATGTTGTGACTGTGTGGTGAATTTTGTGATTTCTTCCTTATCACAATTTTGAGTTTCATTTTAGAAGATTAGTCAAACAGAATATCGAAATCTCGTATACTTTTTTTCTTGTAGACTTTATTTTCTGTTCTGTATCTATGAGGGATAGAGCATTGATGATTTTATTTTGTTCTTTTGCAGGACTCGACTTACTTCTCCTGAGGAAGTGTTCTCTTGCCAAGGAATCGGTTTTTCTAGTAGTATTTCGACCTCCTTACAAAAGCTAAATTATGGATATTAACATGTTTCTTTCCTCTTTGTGGTATTAACATGATGATGTTTTGATGTAAGAACAGCTGATTCTCGTGCAAATGAATCATTCAACACAAGGGTAGAAACTCCATCGCTATTAGCAGCTGAAAAAAAAGAAGCCAAGTCTGTGTTAACCTTGTTCTTGATGCAGCAAGGTCTGAGCAAAGCAGTTGCTGCACGAACTGTCAATAAATCAGATCATTTCATCAACCACCTTATCTCAAGGCTTCATTCTTCTCATAAATCTCGGTATCTTGTAGGTCCGGTTGCAACTTGTAGTTTTTCTTTTTTGCTACTTTTATCTAGATGTCTTTGTTCCCATGCTAATCAGTTTTACTTGTTATTGCAGGAAGAGAGCTCACAACTCTTGAGATTAGGGACACCCTTAATCCTTATCTTCAATCAGTCCTTGAAGAGCATGGAAACTTTATGGTAGATTTAGTGAAGAACTTTCGTACCACACCTATCGAAGAAAAGCCAGCTTTGCCAGTTTGTCGATCCCATTCCAGCCTTGACTCCAAGAAGCCAGAAGCAGTCTCTCATGTAAGCGCCCCAAGTCCAGCAGCAGATCCATGCCCTCAACTTAGCTACCTCCTAGAGCTTGGCATGGATCTTGAGCAGATCAAGTTAGCTACTCGCAAATATCCTAGTTTTGCCAACTACAGCTCGGAGAGGAAAATCAAACCTCTAGTAGAGTTTCTTCTTGATCTTGGGGTAGCTAAATCAGAGATTCCTAGAATTCTTGCCCAAAGGCCTCATTTATGTGGACGTAGTATATCTGGTAAAATAATACCCATCATGTTATACTTAGAAGATATGGGTGTGGACAAGAAACAGTGGGCAAAAGTTATATTCCGCAGCCCAGGACTCCTCAGTCTCAGCAGGCAGAAGGTTCAGGCAGTTGTTAATTTCCTTCTTGAGTTGGGCTTATCAGGTGATAGCATCGGTAAGGTCTTAACTCGGTATCCAAGAATTGTAAGTTACAGTGTGGAAGACAATCTCCGGCCAACAGCCGAGTACTACAAAAGTTTGGGGGTTAATGTTGCCATTGTAGTTCACAGATTTCCAGCGAGTCTTTGGCTTAGTATTGAGGGCAATCTCAAGCCTGTGACCAACTTTTTCTATGAAAGGGGGTTCAGTGTGGAAGATATTGGGACCATGGTGTCGACATTGCCTAATTTATATGCTCTTAGCTTGACGGGGAGCTTGATACCCAAATGGGAGTTCTTTTTGACCATGGGTTATTCAAAATCTAAGCTGGTTAAGTTCCCTCAGTATTTTAGTTACAGTTTGGAACAGCGAATCAAACCACGTTTTGCACTTGTCAAGGAGTTAGGACTGACAATCGGGCTGGACTGCATGTTAGTACGATCAGACTGTGGCTTTGAGAAAGTTTTGAAGATGAAGAGAGAGAATATGCTTGCTGACGAGCTTTCAAGTCATACAGGGAGCAAGTAATATGATCGTTGTGTCAGGAAACTGGATTGTATGGCTCCTCAATGGAGTGTTCATTTAGATGGAGCAGCCCAATGGTACAGTTTTCAGGCTTGACTTTAACAAGTTTGTTGAAGGTATCTTCGAGTGTTGTCCACAATGTGGTTCGTCCTTTTCATCAATTGTTTCCTCTATAATCCTTGTCTTTGCAGAAGTTTTCTCTTCTGCATTACTCTTTCTTGCAAGTTAGTATTCCCAGGAAGCACGGAAGTGAATTCAATCATTGCTGTTTATATGAGCCTCTCTTCCTTATCATGCAAATTTTTTTGTCGCAAATTGTTTGGCTACTTCAATGTAAATCTAGTACTTGTTCTTTGAAGGTAAGGTTTATATTCTGAACATTAATCTGGGAAAATGGTTCTTTGGTTGCTCAACAAGTGATTGTTTGTTGGTTACGAAACTTTGCTATATTTGAATTTAAGCTTTTTCTGAATTACAACTGTGACATTTTATATTATAAGTCTGTGGTTAAAAATATTACATTCAATATTGCAAGTTTGGTATTTTATACCACAAAACATGCAGGTTTTGAGATAATGAGAACATAGTCTTGATATCTTATATTGAAACTTGGAGCGCTGCATTTAAACAGCACAGGTTATGAATAGTACATCAACTGAGATACAACTGAGTCTTTGAATACTAAATGCTGAAGTCCTTGTTTCAATAAAAATCACTTTGTGATAGGAAGCAAGCTGGCTAATACAGAATCGAGTGTAATGAAACATAAGACCCATTGAAATGTCCAAGTGATAAGTTTGTTGAAATGTCTTGTTAAATGTTTGCTTTAGTGACATGATGATAATGAACGCACTTGCTTTCTCCAGTAATGGGCTTTGGGCATTTACTGTATATACTTTATTACTTTTGGAAGATTAGTTAGAGAAATGCTCTGTATCTGCAATGAAGAATCTGTTCACTTGGCAAACTGAGATTCAATTTTAGAATGATGCTGTGTAAGGAAAATTTGAAGAAAACAAGAAAATGATAGGGACGCAGTCTATTTTTGTCAGTACTTTTATTTCCACATTTGCAATAATTTTCATCTCTTCCTTGTCTTTCTCTTTCTCTCTTTTTCTTTTTCCTTTCACAGTTGTGTTCTCTTTCTTCATCTTCCCCAAGCTCATGTAAATGCATAACCCTGAAAAGGGTTTTAAGTCTTTGCTTTATTTGGTTTCTTTGTGCTAATAAACAATGGCTTTTATAATTAACTATATGTTATGACACAGGGAATTTCACAACTAATAGCTTCTATGAGAAGAACAGGAATCTGATCCTCTCATCTTTTGCTTCTAATGTCACTCTACATTATTATTATTATTATTTTTTAAGACTCTTGTACTTGGAGGAGATTCTTCAAAAGTGTGCTAATTGTAAAAGTTCTGAAGCCAAAAAAGCAGTTGTATGTAATGATAAATATTATTCAAGGATCCGAATCTATGGCCATAATTTCTTATTCTCATTTTAGAATAGGAGAAGAGGGAGATACCCAACTCAAAAATTATCAAGAAAGCACCTAGAGTCGGTATTCATTTTCTTCTTGAAGAGCTTGGCAAGATTTCACTAATAATCATTCTGCTTTGTAACATGTGTGATGAAGATTTTCGTTTCATGTTGAAATTATTCGGGGAAGAAATGGTTATGTGAGATGAAAGAGAATGTTAGAGAGAGGAAGGAGTTTCTGTCTTCTGTAATGTTTCATAAAAAAGTAGGGAACATACATAAGGCGTTCTTTGCTTTTTCATTGTATAAGTTCTCTTGACAACTCGTTTGCCTAACTGGATTGCTCACCATTGGAGTCAAGTTAACCTTGTGATGTTGTTACTTTACTTGCCATTGAAATTGTATTAGAACTAGAAAGCATGATGGCTTCTTCTCTTTGGATAAAATTCATCCTTTCAGCCATTGTTATGCTCATTATTTCTCCCAATATCGAAGCCCAGGAAACCACATACCGCTACCACAGATGCGTTAACACCACTTTTTTCACTCTAAATAGTACCTTCTCAACAAACCTCAATGAAACTCTCTCTTCTCTGATCTCAAATGCCCCCCTTAGCAATGGATTTTACAATACCAGCACTGGGGCCCTGCTGGGCCCTGATAGAGCCTATGGCCTCTTTCTTTGTAGAGGAGACATCTCTCCTGATCTATGCCAAATTTGTGTCAAGGTCGCTAGTAAAAAAATCAAAAACCTTTGTCCTAAACAGAAAGAAGCAATTATATGGTATGAAGAGTGCATGTTAGGGTACTCAAACAGGTCTATTTTCTCTGATATGGAAGAGGATACTTGTGTTTATTTGGGGAACCAGAACAACGTTATACATCCCAGTCAGTTTAATCAGACTTTGGCTGATTTGATGAACAGTTTGGCTCATGAGGCTGTGTCATCTAGCAACTTTTTCGCTGCTGAAGATGTGAATTTCACAACTGTTACTAGGCTATATGGGCTGGTGCAATGCACTCCTGACATTGTTTCATCTGAGTGCTGCAGTTGCTTGGCTGCTTGTGTGAGTGAGATTCGTAAATACTGTAATGGGAAGGAAGGAGGTAGAATTTCTAAGCCTAGTTGCAATATCAGGTTTGAAATTTACCCTTTTTACTCTATGGCCTCTCATCCACCTCCGCCGCCAGCTACCTCGACAAGTAAAATTGGTAAGCATTTGCATTTGCCACTTCTATGATTGTCGGATTCATATGCATCTGACCAATGTGGGAGCCTGCATGAGCCACGTGTACTGCTGATGCACGCAGGATTTTTTTTTTCTTTATATTAAGCATTTTAGATATCCAAAGTGACCATAACTTTTCACTTTGATATTGTTAAATATATATATAGACATGATGCACCTATCCCATTTAAGTTATTTATTAATCTAATCATAGGGTGAGTTAGTGCAAATAAAGAGCAGGACATATGCATGATTACTTGATCAAATTCTTCTGTATGTCGGAAATTAATACTGTAATCACTGTTATAATGCTTTTTGCGTAGTGAATGACCTCTCTCAGGCCTATACGGGAAGCTACATCTACTTCTATGGTTAGCTTGTCAATCTTTTTGTATCTTCTATAGTTTGAATACAATTCTTTTTGTTTCCTAGCAAAGAATCATCATTGTTACAATCATGTTCTTTAGTTTTGTATTACCCCAATAGATTTCAGTGCCATCATGAGTTGACTATGTACACATTTTTCTGGTTTGTGCATGCAGAGAAAAAAGGTTTTACATCTAGGATTGTTATAACCATTTTTCCCTCGGTAGTAGTTATTTTTATTGCACTTGTTGCCTTCACTTGTGTCATTTTACAAAGTCGGAAGACAAAGCAGGGGATTGGAAGTGAGCAGGAGGCAGAAGGTAATTATACCCTTTCTGCTGCCACAATTTACTCTGCTATATGAGCTGAAACTAATTTTCTTTTTGAGTTCTAATCTCTTACTCTGATCTTTTAAGGTTCTTGTGAAATTGATAATGTGCAATCCTTGCTATCTGACTTCAGCACTATCAGAGCTGCAACAAATAACTTTTCGATTGATAGTAAGCTGGGTCAAGGGGGATTCGGTGTTGTTTACAAGGTATTAATATCAAGTATTCATAACCAAAATGAAAATCAATTGTTAGTTAAAATGGGTTAAATTGTAATTTTAGAATTAACGTAAATGCTGTTACAATCATTTTTCTCAAATTCAATTTCAGAGTAGGCTTGCTGATGGATAGGATATGGCTGTTAAGAGATTGTCAAGAAATTCTGGGCAAGGAGAATTAGAATTAAAAAAGGAGGTCCTTTTAGTGGCAAAGCTTCATCATAGGAATCTTGTTAGATTCCTAGGTTTCTGTATGAAAGGAAATGAAAGGCTTCTAATCTATGAGTTGGTGCCCAATTCATGTCTAGACAGCTTCATATTTGGTATGGTTGCACTGCTTTTTGCTTTGGTTTCTAACAACCTTGTACCTTGTTCTTGACTAGAAACTGTCTACTTTCCTGTGGCTTTTGTTAATTTGTAGATCCCACAAAACGCTCATCATTGGATTGGGAAACACGGTAAAAAATCATTGGGGGTATAGCATGAGGATTGCTTTATCTTCATGAAGATTCAAGGTTTCGGGTCATTTACCGTGATCTCAAAGCTAGCAATATTCTTCTAGATGTCGATATGATTCCGAAAATCCACAAATTTTGGAATGTCAAGATTGTTCGAAATGGATCAAACTCAAGCCAATACAAGGAGAGTTGTTGGGACCTTGTAAGTATATATAAAAATTATAACGTAGACCTTGCTAAATCAAATCTAACCCATTAATGGCTATTTTCAGCCGGTATATGGCTCCAGAGTATATAAAGCATATATAAAGCATGGACACTTCTCAACTAAGTCTGACGTTTTCAGCTTCGGTGTGTTAGTCTTGGAAATCATTAGTGGTCAACAAAATAGTTGTTAAAATAGTTGTTTTCCTAATGAAGAGGAACCACAAGATTTACTAACCTATGTAAGTGAAACATTGTAAGTCATTAAACTCAGTATCAATGACCATTAAATCATTGTCAAATTTTTGCAGGCATGGAGAAACTGGACTAGAGCGTCAGCTTTAAATCTGATAGATCCAGTCTGAGGGGTTGTTCTAGCTGGGTTGTCTTGTGTTCAAGAAAATGTAGCCGATGGACCTACAATGGTTTCAGTTGTTCTGTTTCAGTTGTTCTTATGCTGACTAGCTATTCTCAATCTCTCCCAATACCCTCAAAACCTGCATTTTTTATGCAATCTAGCTCGGAGCTGGATTATTCAGAATCTTCTATGTTGGATTGCAGTGAAAATTATTCTCAATTTTCGTTGAATGAGGCTGCAATAACTGAACTTGACCCTCGATAATGTTTGAAGATTGAAGTTGTATCTTTGAGTATTGAAACCTGTAGATGCATCTGGTGTTCACATACTGGCTGAAAAGACTTACCTAAAGTTGGATCAATTAGCTCCACTGGTGTTTCATTTATCACTTCTTTTGAGTTAATTTCCTTCGCTTTTGCTATTTCATATTTAACTCGAGCCAAGAAAAATTGAGTCTGATACATTTTTCCTATAGAACTCACTTTTAACTATGTTGAGTTCGTTTTTCTTAGTTTTGAATGAGATCACTTTGATCATCATCGTCAAAATCACTTTGTTGATTGATTAGAAGACTTCAGTCCTTTTATAGAAGATTAGGTGAGGCTAGCTTGCTCCATGAATTAGGTTCAATTTGAAAAACACAAAAATGCTTGAAAATTAAACATATTACATAGCCACGACCACCATGCATTCACATTTGTACTTGGAAGTCATGACAATGAGTAACTCTATGCCAATATATAAATATTGGGCTAAATTACTATAGAGTAATACTAGTCTTATAAAAAGACATACAAAAAGTGATACAAAGAGTCAAATCTAGCCATTGAAAGAAGGGAAAATGAGAGAAAGAAAGAGACAATCATAAATTTCAAGGGCTGAATTTGACTCTTTATATGCCTCTTTGTAAGGCTAGTATTACTCAATACTATGTGGGTGGGTTTGGTTTGGGTTCATATAAAAGATTACTCTAGTTATCTATCTTTTAACTCGAGAATTACCATGCTTGGTTGTAAAATAAAAAAAGATTCCTATAATCTTCAAATATTAATAATAGTTATTGTAGGTAAACTTAAGGGCAATTCAAATATCGACTGAAAGGTATTACTTTTTTATTACCGGGGTAATCCTAATTTTGCCCCATTTTACCCTTAATTTAGGACAGAAATGTCCTTATATGTCAACCAAATAACAAATAGACTAACTGATTGAAATTACTTCTATACCCTAATAAATTATTTTTTGGGACATAAATAACCCTCATTTTACATAAATTAATCTCAATTTTGTTATAATTTTATCCCTAAGTAATAAATTTTTAGACAATAATCCCCTTATAATGAAAACTATTTACATAACACCCAGCAACCTAGACGGCAGTCAACAGTCGGCAGAACGATGCATGACCAATCAAATCTGGTTGACGCATGATCACTGATAGGGCCAGAAATATCCAATTGGCAATGGATCTAGCAGGAAATAGCCAAATCTATTCTAGCCGTTAATGGCTATGGATCTGGTGAAAAAGAGCTAGATACTTGAATCTAGCTAGAAACGGCTAAAATATATCTGATTATTTTTAGCCAAATTTCTACTATCTAGTCAGACATGACGGCACATGGCTAGCCATATCCACTAGGTGTATCGCCCTTTGGTCTGTCGATGGTGATCGATAGTCGTCTTGAATGGCTGAAGTTATTTTATTAAGTTTTAAATTTTTTGGGACTCGAATGTTTTAACTAGATTATCAAATATAAGAGGTTAAAATAATAATTTAAATAATAATAATTATTATTATTATTATTATTAATTAAAAATGAGGTATAATTTAATAAAAGATTCTCCTATACTTCTTTTATTCTTTTGATCAAACATATTAATTATTTATAATATGATCAAATGCCAAGCATATATGACATTGCCAACTACTTTCATTATTTCCTTTACCATCACTCGTTCAGAATATACTTTTCCATTGTATTAAAGCAAGCCTTTTGAAAAGCATATAAGACATTGCCAACCAAGTTTCATTATTACCTTTACCTGTTCCCCCACGCGGCTCTCATCTTTATCAAAATCACTTTTTTGACTAGAAGACTTCACTACGTCTAGAAGATTAGGTGAAGTATGCTCCACTTCCACCATGTCAAATGAGAAAACAAAAAATGCTTACGAAATAGATAAACATAGTACATAGCTTGACCCACGTGCATAATGAATTTATGAATTCACATAAATTGTATGTGAATTCACAGATAAACATAGTACATACCTTGACCCACATGCATAGTGAATTCACATGTGTGATAGGTAAGTGTCATAAACAGATAAACATAGTACATAGCTCTAGGCCAATATTTTGTATATCCCGTCGATAAATTGTCTCTTATGGTTCATCTTCCCCAAAGTTATAATGAAAATGCAGATGGGTTTTATATGTCTTGTTTGTTTTATGATGATAAACATTGGTGTTACTAGAGCAACTATATGTTACAAATCAGGGAATTTCACAACAAATAGCACCTATGAGAAGAACAGGAACATGATCCTCTCATCTCTTGCTTCTAATGTAACTCTACGTGATGGTTTTTTTTATACTGCAACTATTGGCCAAGAGCCTGACAAAGTTTATGCTCTTGCTCTTTGTTAGAAGAGTGTGCTGATTGTGTCAGTTCTTCAGCCAAAGATATTATGAGGCAGTGTTTGAACCAGAAAGAAGCAGTGGCATGGGGAGGGACTCCTCAGTGCATTGTACGCTATTCAAACCGTTCTATTTTTGGAATAATGGAGCCGGATCCTATGGCTGGCGGTTGTGAAGGGAACAACATTAATACAACAGATACAGCGCAGTTTAATGAGACTTGGGTGAGTTTGATGGAGGGCTTGGTGATAAATGCTTCTACTGGGTCCAATCACCCTAGGCGTAAGTTTGCAACTGGAGACGAAAATTTTTCATACTTTATGAAGATATATGCATTACTGCAGTGTACTCCAGATATTTCTCCAAGTGATTGTGAAGATTGTCTACGCCAATCTATATATTACCGAGAGGATCATGATCAAGGGCAGACAGGTTGCCTCATTATGAGACCTAGCTGTATTTATATGTGGGGTTTAGGTCCATTTTATAGAGACTCTCGATGCTTCATCACCATCTCTTCCACCTTCTCCGCCAAAGATAATCCCAGAAAGTATGTTTTGCATCAGGATCCTCTCCTTATATGAATTTACTGTCCATTTTTATTTACCTGTGGTCAAGATCTTTTTATTTATTATGTTTCTTTTTTATCAACAACCAACCAAGTCATGTCTATGTGTAACGATTCTAATTGAGTCCCATACCGCTAAAGAGAATGGGCTTGGCATATGGGCAATAACCACGTGAGAATCCTCCCTTTACGATCCGGTTTTTAAGAATGAGTTCTACTCATTTGTGGTCTTTCAATTGATATCAGAAGATTCAAAACATAACCACCCTTTAAGCAAACCTTGTAAGGTTAGCACCCACTAGGGATGGTGTTGAAAACCTTCTTCTACCAAAAGGATTCAAACTTCAATAGATGGCGACAGGCGACCCTCGGATCTAAGGGGGGTGGATTGTAATGATTCACCTATTTGTTGTTGCTATGTTCAAGTAAAAGTTCATATAAGATCAAGATTTACCCCAAAATATTCCAATTAATGTCATCATGTGTTGACTATGTACACATTTTTCTGCTTTGTGCATGCAGAGAAACGAGGCTTTACATCTAGGATTGTTATAATAATTGTTCCTTCGGTAGTGGTTATTTTTTTAGCCCTTGTTGCCTTCATTTGTGTCCTTTTACAAAGAAGGAAGACAAAGCAGGCGATAGGAAGTGAGGAGGAGGCAGAAGGTTAATTATACTCTTTCTGCTGTCACAATTTACTCTGCTATATGAGCTGAAACTAATTTTCTTTTTGAGTTCTAATCCATTACTCTGATCTTTTTAGGTTCTTGTGAAATTGATAATGTGGATCCCTTGCAATTTGACTTCAGCACTATCAGAGCTGCAACAAATGACTTTTCGATTGATAGTAAGCTGGGACAAGGGGGATTCGGTGTTGTCTATAAGGTATTAATATCAAGTATTCATAACCAAAGTGAATATCAATTGTTAGCTAAAATCAGTTAAATTGTAAGTTCAGAATAACTTGAATGTTGTTGCAATCATTTTTCTCAAATTCAATTTCAGGGTAGGCTTCTTGATGGACAGGATATAGCTGTTAAGAGATTGTCAAGAAATTCTGGGCAAGGAGAATTAGAATTCAAAAATGAGGTCCTTTTAGTGGCAAAGCTTCTTCATAGGAATCTTGTTAGACTTCTAGGTTTCTGTATGAAAGGAAATGAAAGGCTTCTAATCTATGAGTTACTGCCCAATTCAAGTTTAGACAACTTCATATTTGGTAAGGTTGCACTACTTTTTTGCTTTGGTTTCTAACAATCTTGTAGCTTATTCTTGACTAGAAACTGTCTATACTTTCCTATGGCTTTTGTTAACTTGTAGATCCCACAAAACGCTCATCGTTGGATTGGGAAACACGGTACAAAATCATTGGGGGTATAGCACGAGGATTGCTTTATCTTCATGAAGATTCAAGGTTACGAGTCATTCACCGTGACCTCAAAGCTAGTAATATTCTTCTAGATGCCAATATGATTCCTAAAATTGCAGATTTTGGAATGGCAAGATTGTTCGAAATGGATCAAACTCAAGCCAATACAAGTAGAATTGTTGGCACCTTGTAAGTATATATAAGAATTATAAGGTAGACCTTGCTAAATAAAATCTAACCCATCAATGGCCTATTTTCAGCGGGTATATGGCTCCAGAATACATAAAACATGGACACTTCTCAACTAAGTCGGACGTTTTTAGCTTCGGTGTGTTAGTCTTGGAAATCATTAGTGGTCAACAAAATAGTTGTTTTCCTAACGAAGAGGAACCACAAGATTTACTAACCTATGTAAGTAAAAAAATATTAAGTCATTAAATATAATTTCATTCTCCTAATGGGTGAAACTCAGTATCAATGGCCATAAAATCATTGTTAAATCGTTGCAGGCATGGAGAAACTGGACTAGAGGGACAGCTTTAAATATGATAAACTCCAGTCTGAGGGGTTGTTCTAGCGGTGAAATGATAAGATGCATCCACATTGGGTTGCTTTGTGTACAAGAAAAAGTAGCCAATAGACCTACAATGTCTTCGGTTGTTCTTATGTTGACTAGCCACTCTCAGTCTCTCCCAATACCCTCAAAACCTGCCTTTTTTATGCAATCTAGCTCGGATCTGGATTATTCAGAATCTTCTATGTTGGATTACAGAGAAAATGATGCTCTATTTTCGTTGAATGAGGCTTCAATTACTGAACTTGACCCTCGATAATGTTTGAAGATTGAAATTATATCTTTGAGGATTGAAATTATATCTTTGAGGATTGAAACCTGTAAATGCAGTTATATAACAATAGGAGCTTAGCCAAGTATCAGTGTAAACTATTTTTGTGTCATTTATTATATGGTTTGAACTCTCAGCTTTTTGCATGTGAAAGTTGATAAGAGTTTGAGAGATTCTGTTTTTTTTTTTTTTTTTCTCTACTCTTGCACATAGGAATTAACTTTTGTTAGTGAAAGGTCCAAGTTCGGATCTTAAAAAAATGAGGATGCTGCAGAAAAGACGTCAATCCAATATATAATGGATCTTCCTGAACACACAATAAGCCGATATACATGCATTTGGTGTTCGCATACTGGCTGAAAAGAATTACCTAAAATTGGATCTAGCTCCACTGGTGTTTCATTTATCACTTCTTTTGAGTTAATTTTTTATGCTTATGCCATTTCATATTTAACTCGAGCCAAGAAAAATTGGGTCTGATACATTTTTCCTTTAGAACTCACTTTCAACTATGTGAGTTTGTTTTTCTTAGTTTTCATAGAGATTCCTTTGATCATCATCGTCAAAATCACTTTGTTGCTTGATTAGAAGACTTCATTCATTTTATAGAAGATTAGGTGAAGCTAGTTTGCTCCATGAATTAGGTCCAATGAGAAAACACAAAAATGCTTGAAAAATTAAGCATATTACATAGCTGCAACCACCCTGCATTCACACTTGTACTTGGAAGTCATAAAAATGAGTAGCTCTACGCCAATATATAAATATTGGTAATTCTAGAAACAATAATACTATATATATAGTTGGGATCTCGATTTTAGAATCCAACTGATGTGGCCGTTAATGTGTCTCAGCTTCACATTAAGTGTAGGATTTTATAGTGTGATATTATGTTTCCTAGAACTAATATAGTGTTAACACATTGATAACCATATTGAACAAAATAGAGACAAAAAAACAGGAACAGAATATAATGGTAAAACAAATCAAACAGTAAACAAAGAAAATAATACGCGCGATTTACCCTGGTTCACCCAATGTGAGCTACGTCCAGCTGAGTCAATATTATTGCAATATGTCTCACCTCTCTCGTTTACAATGAATGAATTGCTCTCACTCCCATAACAAGAGAAAAGTATGATTATATACTAGGTTTAAGAGACTAAACCTAGTTTTACATGGATTTCTATTCCTAAGCCCAACCCAAAAAGGAATTAGTAACTTAAAAGAAATCCTACAGCGGTTATACATGGAAAAGCCCAAAACCGCCTAAGGGCTCAGGGGCGCTACCCCCGCGACCCCCACCCGCTCAGGCGCGAAACCCCGAGTGCGTCTCCATTACCCATTAATGTTGAAGTAGTCGACAACTTCAACACATATCAGTTGGGAACCGAACTTTGTATATCTAGCAGCACTCTTTCAGAATATACTTTTTCATTATATTAAAGCAAGTCTTTTGAAAAGCAATATATGACATTGCCAACCACTCCACTTTCATTATTACCTTTACCATCAACTTTGTCCCCTACGCTTTCATCTTCATCAAAATCACTTTGTTTGACTAGAAGACTTCACTACTTTTAGAAGATTAGGTGAAGTATGCTCCATTTTCACTATGTCAAATGAGAAACACGAAAGGGGTATTTGGTTGGGTGTTATCCCCTATTATTAAAGTAATGTCATTTTATATTACTTAAATTACCACGTTTAGTTATCAAGTAACATATAAGATTTCAATAAACCTTTCAAAATAAGTAGTAATTATTGTTGATTATATATGTGGTAATATGTATTTAAAACAAATTATAGGCTACCCAAGAACCCCCACCCCCGGCCACCGTCGTTGTCTCTAGCGGCCACTACCGGTCGATGTCGTCGGAATGGCACATGGCTAGTTGGCCAGTTGAAATGGCCAAATCCACCATAGGTCTCGCCGTCATTGATGACTAGATTTTAGCCATTAACGATGGCGAGAGATTTGGCCATCAACGGCTAGAATCTAACGGTTGTTAACAACTAAA
Source organism: Pistacia integerrima (assembly GCA_026225825.1). Lineage (NCBI taxonomy): Eukaryota > Viridiplantae > Streptophyta > Magnoliopsida > Sapindales > Anacardiaceae > Pistacia > Pistacia integerrima. The sequence continues at coordinate 3,778,319 of CM047740.1, read as the reverse complement.
TTCTTAACGTAGATCCACCATGGATCTGGCAAAAAATGGCTATATCAATCAGATCTCGTTGATAGTGCATCGTTTCGACAATTGTCAACTATAGTTCAACGGTGGTGGCCAATGGCCAACTGTCCTCTTGGGTGGCCATGATGCTTTAGTTAATTTTTAAACTTTTGTTGTGGGGGTGTTTAGCTAAATTAACAAAAGTAAGGGGTTAAAAATAATCTAAAATAATTATAAAAATACAATAATATTAAAATAGAAGGGCAATTCAGTAATCTATATAATATACCCACCAATATATTCTAACCTAACCAAACACATTAATCTAAACATTCCCAGTAATCTTTAAAGTAATCTATCTTTCCATAATATAATATTCCTAGTACTATAACATTCTTTAAACTAAACGCAAAAAAAAAAAAAAAAAAAAGCTTATAAAATAGATAAACATAGTACATAGCTTGACCCACATGCATAGTGAATTCACATGTGTGATAAGAAGTGTCATAAATTGTATGTGAATTCACATATAAACATAGTACATAGCTTGACCCACATGCATAGTGATAAACATAGTACATAGCTCTAGGCCAATATTTTGTATTTCCCTTCGATAAATTGTATGTTATGGTTCATCTTCCCCATAGTTATAATGAAAATGCAGATGGGTTTTATATGTCTTGTTTGTTTTATGATGATAAACATTGGATTTACATTGATAATTTGCTAACCAAGTTTCTTATGCTATTATATATGAGAAGCGATTTTTAGCCCCATCAAATTGATTAGTATCCCGAACTTTCAAATATTTTTTGTTTTGACATTTTTAACCTTAATAAAAGTTACTAGAATTGAGATAATAACCCCTAATTCAGTTGCATGCAGTGACCATTTTCGTTGTTAAAGCTAATTTTCGTGCTCCTAGTAAAGAGTCAGAATTAAAGTTGATTCAAACCCCTTTAATTTTTTCTTCATGCAATGTGAATCGTTGAACCTAAACTAAAAGATAAAAGATTAAATATTTATGAACTTTCTTCATGTTCTTACACAAGATAGAATTTGAACGTAACAACCCCTTTTACCACGGCCTAGTTGAGACTATGAAAAATTGAATATTAATTGAAGAGTTAAAAATTCAAAATGGCTTGAAGAATGAAGACCAATTGCTCGTCAGATAATAGTGGATTTCAAGAATTATGAGTTGACAATTTCATGATTCAATTTCCAATGAATCCATGAAATTGCTACTGCAAATTCAAAGTTCCAAATCTGGAATTTGACGTTGAATAAAGTAATCTCCCTTTGGCCATGACATAATAACCCATGAAAAAGAGGGGTTTAAACAAAAAACCTAGTTCAGAAATTGGGGAAAATTAGTGTAAATAAAACCCTAATTAAGTTTGAAATTGAGGAAAATAAGTGAAAAACAAAAATCCTAATTAAGCAAGGCTACTTTAAGTATTATATGGGGTTCAAAGATATTTTTTTTGAAATTTTTTAAATATGTAATTAGCAATAGGATACTGATCAAATTTGATGGGGCTAAAAAACTTTACCCACAATTATACATAATTACATTTATAATTTTTCAATATTGAAACTGTAACACCCCAACTTACCACCAAAATTTTGAAGAGTTGTCTCTTACCCATCTCAAATAAGAATAATATTACACATACAACATTCTCATACAACATTTCTTATATAATATTATGTGGCAAAAAATGATCTGGTGAAAATTTAATTTTAATTTAAAATAAACCAATCATATTTTGCTACATAATGTTGTATGAAAAATATTGTATGTGTAGTATTACTCCTCAAATAATTGGGTTATTTATCTTTTATTCGCCTCAAATAGTGGGTTAAGAGCGCGTCTCTTTTGATTCCAATGC
>CM047740.1:3716011-3776330 GCA_026225825.1 Pistacia integerrima | reverse complement strand
CTTTTGATTCCAATGCATGACTTCATTCTTGGAAAGAATTTTAGGATTTCAATACCACCCATAAGATGGTTATAGATAAATAATAAAGGATGGTTATAGTTAAATTATAGTGACGGTTTGATAAAATTTCAAGGTATTATTTCATTAATAATCTCATCGTATCAATTAAAGTGAGACTGTCTTGTATAAGTTTTTCTTAAATTACTTTGGTTTTATGAAATTATTCGTGAGCACTATTATTCTTGTTATCTTATGCTTATTTTTGCAACTTAGGTGTTTTCTTGGATCATATATCGTAATTATTAAGCAAGTTTCATCTAGTTATTGACTATGATCAAAACCTTGACGATAATCAAATGGTAAAAAACTGATCCAGTTAGGTGGTATGGAAATTGATTCTTCCTTACCAATAATCATCGTAATTTATTTGTTTTCCTCCCTCTGCCCCAATCAATCACTCTTTCATCTTTTTCTCTTTTCTTTTTTCCTTTAGTTATTGTCAAAAATTGAGAAGGTGAAAATATCACCAATCACAACCTAGTTGATTTTGTATAGATTACAATTTCTATTTATTTCATGAATACATAATCTCATTATAAATTTGTTTAGGTGGAGAATTCTTCCGATTCATGAATATTAAACACAGTATGTCAACATAAACAAAACCCATCACAATAAATTAAATATCGATTAAGTTATATCCTACTATCCTAGCAATTACCAAGCCTTTAAATATGCATAATGGCATTGCCAATCACCTTCATTGAATATATTAGATTAGAAGACTCCAATCCTATAGGAATATTAGTCAAAAGCCATGCTTCATTGGTTCCAATATTAAATTTTACCCAAAAAAAAAAAAAAATTGTTGTAAACAATTAATGGATGAATATGACCATTGTACATATATATATTTCATCTTTACCAAACTAAAATTACTAAAAACATGCATAACCCTAAAATGGGTTTTACATGGTTCCATTGTTTAGTTTCTTGTATGCTTTTAAATCATATTTTTGTTACCAGAGCAACTATATGTATTGATGACACAGGGAATTTCACAAGTAATAGCACTAATGAGAAGAACAGGAACCTCGTCCTCTCATCTCTTGCTCTTAATGTCACTCTACATGATGGTTTTTTTTACACTGCAAGTGTTGGCCAAGAGCCCGACAAAGTTTATGCTCTTGCTCTTTGTAGAGGAGATTCTTCTGCAGAACAGTGTGTCAGTGGTGTCAGTTTTGCGGCCGAAGATATCATGAAGCAATGTTTGAACCAGAAAGAAGCAGTTGCATGGGGACAGGGTCCTCACTGCATTGTACGCTATTCAGACCGTTCGATTTTTGGAAAAATGGAGGCGGATCCCGTGGCTGGAGGCGGCTATGAGACTGATATGACAATCAACATGACACAGTTTGATCAGACTTGGGAGAGTTTGATGAATCGGTTGTTGAAAAAAGCTTCTACTGGCTCTAATAATTCTACAAATAAGTTTGCAACTGGAGAAGCGAATTTGACTGACTTTGTGAAGATTTATGCACTCATGCAGTGTACTCCGGATATTTCAGAAAGTGATTGTGATTCTTGTCTTCGTCAATCTGTGGTTTTCTGTGAGAGCCACTACCATGGCAAAGCAGGTTGCCTTACTGTGAGACCTAGCTGTATTTATAGATGGGATTCGAGTCCATTCTATGTAGCCTCTCCTGGTGCTCCATCCCCATCTGCTCCTCCACAGTTAACGCATAAGGAAATGATCACAAAAGGTATATATATATTCACAAATATAATTAATAAATGTTTATTTTAAATGATAGGGTCAGATCTATGTATAAGCATATCACCAGGAACTCTCAATGAAACTTGAATTCTTTTCATTTTTCTTTATCCAATTGATTATGACAATTCAAACTTTAGACCTTCACCTCTGATATTATGTTAAGTTGTCATCACACCTACAAGTTTAAGCTAGTAGATGGGGCTCAATATTATATTAGTCAAAAAAATATCTTGCTGAATTTTTGTATTTTATATTAGATGATGTCAATAAACCAGTTATAGCGCCAACTACTATTGAAGTTTGTATTTTTTGTTTTTTTTTAAATGTACATATGGCATGAAAGATGGATGGGTGTCTTTCATGATATTCCCTAGTAGATTTCCTTAGCATCATCATGTGTTGACATTAACTTTTTTTTTTTTTTTTTGGTTTGTGCTTATATATGCAGAGAAAGGAGGCATTACATCTAAGACCGTTTTTATCATTGTTGTTTCTACGGTTATCTTCGTAGCACTTGTTGCCTTCACTTGTTTCCTTCTTTGGAGGAGAACGAGAAAGACAAAGCGAATGATGGGAGGTAAGCGAGCAATAGAAGGTCAATATCTTACGAGAAAGTCTCTATAGTATGTACATTCTATTTACACATCCAGCTAATCATGCATGAACCAGTGTCATACTATAGTGGTATTGTTGACGTGGTAACACAAATTAATGCATACATGCTAACTGGTTATTGCATGTAATCACAATTAATCAATTTAAAAAATAGATGAGAGAAAATACTCAGAGGTGACACAAATTCACTAAATGATAATATGAATGATGTGGTACCTCAATGGAATTCTATATTTTTTCTATGTTGTGTTCATGATTGGTTAAGTGCATATATGATACGCACATCAAAGACTTTCTAATTAGTTTAGCTTGTAGTTTCTAAATTTAGTTTTAACAAATACTTTACAAAAAAGACTATTAACCTTAATGGAAAAGGGTCTTTTATGAAATATCTTAAAATTTTTATCTTTTTTGAAAATCACTCTTAATTTTTAACATTACATAGAACAATAATATGCTTATAAAATCTTCATACAAAGATGTATATACAAAGTGATATGAAAAAATGTAAGTGATACAATGAATATAAATAATCAACTCATTAATTGATATGTAAGTTAAATTGCCACATCACTTTGTATTTATCTTTTTGTGAAGAGTAATGTTACATGTACAAACTAATTATACAAATGATAACTTATAAACTAATGTGACAAACCCATGTGTTTAACACATCATATAATCTAATTTGTTTAAATCATCAATAATTTTAAATCATCCAATTACATTAAAACACATTAGTATGTATGGGTAAATTTGTATGAGGAGTTTTCACATATAGTATTATTCCTTTCTAAAAATACTTTGTATGTATAGTATTACTGTATTAAATACACTAACTCTACAAAATATTAGTGTAAAAGTAATTTCAAAAGCAATCGTCATTAGAAAATAGAAGACTTATTTTTTATGAGAAAATCTTCTTTACATCGGATATTGATACAACCATCCAATCATGAGGTGAGTGTATCTTGCTTATAATGACATGGCACTCCATTTGTAGGAAAGATTTTTTAATTTTTATTGGGTTAGGTTAGAGTAACTTAAAATTTTTCTTAAATTGGAATACATTGGTAATAGATATGGATATGAGAAGGAAACTGAAGGTAGTTATTTTCTTTACCACCTCATCAACTCCTAGCCGTTTGGATGGTAATGAATCAATTGCTAAAAAACTGTGTCAAAATTATAAGTTGATGTAGTGTAACCCTTTTTATTAAAACATCTAAAAGAGGTTATATATTGAGACTATTTTGATTTAAAAGACTCTTTTTAGGCATCCTCTAAATGTAGTTTTGTAGTAGTAGTGAGGTTATATAAGAGCAACAACTAATTAACTCAACTAATTAACTCAATTTGATTTCAGCACTATCAGAGTTGCAACAAATAATTTTTCAATTGATAATAAGCTTGGACGTGGTGGATTTGGTGTTGTTTATAAGGTAAGTAATTAATCAGTAACCAAAATTAATGAATATCAATTGTTAATAAAAATGAGTTAAATTATAAATTTTCTTTTGAGGTTAGGCTTCTTGATGGACAGGAAGTAGCTGTCAAGAGGTTGGATATAGGTTCTGCACAAGGAGAAACAGAATTCAAAAATGAGGTCCTCTTGATGGCCAAACTTCAACATAGGAATTTGGTTAGACTTCTAGGATTTTGTTTGGAAGGAAACGAAAAGTTTCTCATCTATGAGTTTGTGCCAAATTCAAGTCTAGATAACTTCATATATGGTGTGGTAAATTCCACTACTTTTGGCTTTCTTTGTAAGAAAAGAGTATATTAATTCCATTTAATGTAATTTACTTATATGGCATTGATGAGTTTGCAGATCCAACCCAACGTTTATTATTGGATTGGGAGATGCGATACAAAATCATAAAGGGCACAACACGAGGAATTCTTTATATTCATGAAGATTCTAGGTTTCGTATCATTCATCGTGACTTAAAAGCTAACAATGTTCTTTTAGATATTGACATGACTCCAAAAGTTTCAGATTTTGGAATGGCAAAGTTGTTGGCAATAGATCAAACTCAAGGCGATACAAGTAGAATTGCTGGGACTTTGTAAGTATTTATAAGATTAACATAAACAACTCAAGAATCGTCAAGTTTATTCTATATGCAAAAACATAATTAATAATAATATATGCTTATGATCAATGCATGATATGTTGGTTTTGTCACAAAATAAAATTTGATTAAGTCCAATTTTCAGTGGGTATATGGCTTCAGAGTATATAAAGCATAGACACTTCTCAGTCAAGTCCGATGTTTTCAGCTTCGGTGTGTTAGTCCTAGAAATCATGAGTGGTCAAAAGAATAGTTCGTTTCCTACCAAAGAGGAACCAGAAGATTTATTAACCTACGTAAGTAAGTAAGTAAAATTCAATAGGAATATTTTTCAAGTTTTCCGACCCTCTGAGTAATATGTTAGACTTAAATATTATTGTTGTACACTTGATAATGGTTTTAATTTTTGGATCAAGTGATAAGTATTAATGTGGTTATTGACCACGTTGTCTTTGTCAAAATTTGTAGGCATGGAGAAATTGGATTGAAGGTAAAGCTGCGAATCTAATAGACCCCAATTTGAGTGCTGGCTCCAATAGAGATATGATGAGATGTATTCACATTGGGTTGCTTTGTGTTCAAGAAAATGTAGCCAATAGACCTACAATGGCTTTAGTAGTTCACATGCTCACTGGTGGCACCCTTTCCCTGCCAACACCATCAAAACCTGCATTTTTTATGCACTCCAGCACAACGACAGATAATTTAGAATCATCGGCATTGGATCAATCAAATAATTTCCAGTTTTCGTTGATCGAGGCTTCAATTACTGAGCTTAGCCCTCGATGATGCCTGAAGATTGATTTTGTATCTTTAAGCTAGCATATATATGTGCTTTGCTTTGACTAACTTTTTTTTTTTTTTTTGTTAAATATAGTTATATGCAAACACTATTTTTAAGTTCCCCTGGCTAACATCATGATCCATGCATGAAATCTTTTCGTATAAATTATCTAAGAATGAAAAGTCAGAGAAACGTTATAATTTCATCCAATAAGAAGAATTACATCATTTCTGAAGGCTAAAACATGTCTTAGCTTTAACATGCTAATTTAGTAATATAATATTTTTTTATTCATTTATTTTGTTCTTTTAGTTTATTTCATTTAAGACAATTTAGTAATATATATTTTCATTAAAAAAATGGGCTGTGAAAATGAATTTTGGGAGCACATGATATACACCAACCCGCTTAAGAAAAAAAAAAACCTTGTTTAATTTTAGGATAATATTACGTTGATTAACGAATCTCACAAACTTTCCATCACAAACCCGACGTGACACTCTGAAAAATATCTAAAAAGTACTTTCAAGAAAATCAAGAAAACCAGAAAGGAGAAACAGGGGAAAGAGATGCGTAACTGAAGAAAAACTAAAACAGTAACAATATTTTTCTTAACCAACTAGAAGACAAAGCTAAGCTACTTTATACATCTGGGCTCTTAAACGCACCGTATTGGTAAAAACTAAACATAGTTACTTTACAAAACTAACCCTCACACACATACTTCAGCGTCTTTTCTTCACTTCAGTCTAATATCCCTTGTTAAACTCAAAGATCTTTACTTCACTTCGCCTAATCTCACTTCAATATCCCTTGTTAAACTCAAGATCTTTTCTTCACTTACCTAATATCCCTTGTTAAACTCAAAGATCTTTTCTTCACTTCAGTCTAATATCCCTTGTTAAACTCAGCATCTTTACTTCACTTCAGCCTAATATCCCTTGTTAAACTCAGCATCTTTTCTTCACTTCAGTCTAATATCCCTTGTTAAACTCAGCATCTTTTCTTCACTTCAGTCTATTCTTCACTTGTTAAACTCAGCATCTTTCGTATTGAACAAACAACACCCTTCAGTTACAACATTTTTCAGTCTAGTATCCTTTGCTAATCATACTACAATTTCCATTATTAGTGACTACAACAACCATCACACACCCTGCACCAGATTCCATGAAAACATCCCAAAACAAACAACTACAAAAATCAGCAACAAGTATTGAACAAAAACACAGACACCATCCTGCATCAGACTTCATGTAACATCCAAGATCAACTGCAGTTCTACACACCAGAAAAAGTCATAGCCATAGCAAGCAATGCACCAGATTTCATGAAACATCCAAACAACAACTGCAACAAATCAGTAATAAGTATTGAACAAAACACAGACACCATCCTGCATCGACTTCATGTAACATCCAAGATCAGCTGCAGTTCTACAAACCAGAAAAAAATCATAGCCATAGCAAGCAACCAACACAAACCAACCATCCGGCATCAGACTTCATGTAACATCCAAGATCAACAGATTCTTCAAACCAGAAAAATGAAAAAAAATCACAAACCAACCATTCCTTACATGATTATTCGTAAGTAAGGGCGGGAGAGACATTGAGCTTGTCCCGTAATAAGGCAAATCTGGCACCAGTTAAGGATTTAGTTAATACATCAGCCTTTTGATACTCTGAAGCAACATACTGGACCACCAGATTTTTGCTTGCAACAAGTTCTCTTACATAGTGTACGTCGATTTCTATATGCTTAGTGCGTGCATGAAAAACTGGGTTGGAGGATAAAGCTCCAGCACTCATATTATCACACCATATAATAGGTGTGTGTGAGAGATCAATACCCAGTTCTTTAAAGAGATGCTGAACCCATACAACTTCAGTTGCTACTTGACTTAATGCCCTGTATTCAGCTTCAGTAGAGGATAGAGACACAACCTTCTGTTTCTTTGAACTCCATTGCACCAGATTATTCCCAAGAAATACAGCATATCCAGTAGTTGATCTGCGGTCATTGATGTCACTTGCCCAATCCGCATCAGCATAGGCTTCTAAATGAAGAAACTTATGGGGTTTAAACAGCAAGCCATACTCCAAAGTGCCTTTAATATATCGCAAGACCCGTTTACATGCAGTCCAGTGAACAATAGTAGGTTGTTGCAAGAAGCGGCTCAATTTATTTACGAGAAAAGCTATGTACAGGTCTAGATAAGGTCGATCTGTAGGCCACCAACAATACTTCGATATAATGTCGGTTGATCAAACACATCTCCATCTTCTTTCCCAAGTTTTGTACCAAGTGCCATAGGAGTAACACAAGGTTTAGAATCTGCCATTTTTGCTTTCTCCAACAGATCATTTGCATACTTCGTTTGGGTAAGCAGCAGACCTGAATTGTTTCGCTGAACTTCGAATCCAAGAAAATAACTAACGGAACCCATGACTTTAAGGGCAAATTGACTATTCAAATCCTTGATTACTTGAGCTATAAGCTGATCATCATTGCCGGTAACTAGTATATCGTCAACATAAACTAGCAGATACACAACTTGAGAACCATTCTTGTAATAGAATAAACTTACATCAGAAGTAGAATTCTGAAAACCCCAATTCAGTAAAGCATTTCTAAGTTTGTCAAACCAAGCCCTTGGAGCTTGTTTGAGTCCATATAAGGCTTTACGAAGCTTGCACACACGTGGCTCAATAGAAGAAGAGATAAAACCTTCAGGTTCCATCATAAACACTGTTTCACCTAACTCTCCATTCAAGAATGCGTTATTAACATCGAGTTGCTGAACTTCCCAATGATGATGGACAGCCAAGGAGAGCACAATTCTGATAGTAGCAGCCTTGACTACCGGAGAAAAGGTGTCAAAGTAATCCAATCCAGGGGTTTGCTGGAAGCCTTTAGCAACCAGCCTGGCCTTATATTTTTGTAAGGAGCCGTCTGAGTTTAACTTGGTCTTATAAACCCATTTGCATCCTACAACATGCATACCTTCTTCATACGGCACAATATCCCATGTGTGATTATCCAGGAGGGCTGTATGTTCAATTTCCATAGCATTCTTCCATTCGGGAATAGTTAAAGCTTCCTTGACTGACTTGGGCTCTTTAAGTATGGTAGTAGAAAAATAAGCATGAGCTAAGGAGGAGGTTGCACAGGATTTTGTTTTTGACCTTGTGAGCATGGGATGTGTGTTGGAAGTGGGATGAGAATATGACAATGGCAAGGGAAGAACTACTTCAAGATGTATACCAGACGAATTTTGCTTCTGTGCTGAATGGGCTACAGAGATGGATTTCTCAGCTGAAGAATTTTGCTCCTGAACTGAAGAACTTTGCTTCTGTGATAAATGAGCTCCAGAGTCATTGTGAGGAGCTGCAGAGATATTTTTATCAACATCATAAGCTGAAACATTTGGTTCTTGGGAAGGCTGAACTGCAGAATTTTGTTCATGTGATGAATAAGCTGTAGAGTCATTATGAGGAGCTGCAGAGATATTATTATCAACATCATAACCTGAAACATTTGGTTCTTGAGAAGGCTGAACTGCAGAAACATTTTGATGAGGTGCAGATGTAATTATCTCCTGTTGAGAATAAGCTACAGAGGTATTATTAGGAAGAGCCCAGAACTGTGGTAAAGAGGATGATCCAACAGACCCAAGAGAGTTTCCATTTTGTTGAGTATGAAACCCAGATTTGAATGGAAAATCAAACTCATTAAAACTTACTTGTTTTACTATATAAATTCTGACTGATGCAGACATGCATTTATACCCTTTGTGCTCAAGGCTATATCCCAAGAATACACATTTCTCTGTATGAAAGGAAAGCTTATGCTGTTGATATGGTCTTAGATAAGGAAAACAGATACAACCAAATGTTCTTAGTGCATGGTAGGCAGGTTCAAGAAGAAACAATAACTGATAAGGAGACTTCGAATCCAGAACTGTAGTAGGGAGTCTATTAAGCAGGAATGTTGCTGTTTGAAATGCTGACCACCAAAAACGTAATGGCATAGAGGCATGAGCTAACAGAGAAAGACCAAACTCTGTAATTGCTCTATGTTTCCTTTCTACCCTTCCATTTTGTTGATGAAGATACGGACATGGATGTCTAAAACCAATTCCATGTTGTTGAAGATACTTAGAAAATGACCTAAATTCACCTCCCCAATCAGTTTGCAAACACTTAATAGTAGTGCCCAATTGTTTTTCAATAAACACATGAAATTGAACAAAAACACTACAAGCTTCAGATTTCACTTTAAGTGGATAAATCCAGGTGTATCTACTATAGTCATCAACAAAAATTATGTAATACCTAAAACCTTCACTAGATAAAATAGGTGCAGGTCCCCACAAATCAGAATGTACCAACTCCAATGGTTGTTTTGCTCGGGAAACAGAAACAGGAAACTGGCACTGTTGTAATTTACCAGACACACAAGCTTCACAAAACTCACGTTTATTCTTATCTCCAGAATGTTTTACATTCAGCTTATTCATTACAAAATGAAGAGTTTTATCACTTGGATGTCCTAATCTAGCATGCCATAGCAAAGTGTTCTTATGTGATGCAGAAACAGTAGATACATTTGTAGTCAAACACTGACTTTTATTAGCAACTAAAGAGACATTATCTGTAGGTAATGTAGTTGATGCTGAACCAGCAGTTGAGAGCGATGATAAACCAGCAAAAAGACCACCAGTTGTAGGAAAAGACAATTGATACAGGCCATCCTTAATAGTTCCTTGAAGCAACACAGCTTGGCTGCTTCTATCCTTTACCAAACAACAATCAGAATTGAATTCAACTGTTACATGATTATCCTTAGTAATCTGGGAGATGCTTAGCAGATTTTTGGCAATGTTAGGAACACATAATATATTCCTAAGGTGTAAGATTCTATGAGATTCAAGAGAAGGTATCATCAATGTACCTGTGTGTGTTATAGGCAGAGAATCTCCATTTCCAACCTGAACTTTTGAGCCTCCTGTATATCCAGTTTTTGCCACCATGTTTGTTGCATCAGTTGTCATGTGGTTCGATGCCCCGGAGTCCATATACCATGATTGATCATTGATCATTTGAGGATGGGCAATGTTCAGATTACTGGTTCCAGGATTGATAACACCATCAGCATTACTAGAAGACATAGTAGCATAACCAAGTACATTATTTTGAAGAACAGATCCATGTGAGTTATATTGTTGTTGAGATACCCCTGTAGGCACATTATTCAAGGATGAATGTTCAAAGCCAGAGTAATCATGAAAACCACCAATTGGTGATTAAAGGAAGGTCTAAGCTGGAAAACTTGTTCCAAAGCGAAACAAAGCGAGCGGTTCTGCTTGTGTGTTGGAATAGAATGCTGAGTGTGCATGGACTGATTATAGGACACTTGCTGATTTGGTGGATTGTAATTGGTTGCTGTGAATCCTTGGTACTCCTGATCAAATCGATGATAGCAGTTCAATGCTGAGTGTCCTGGTTTGCCACAGACCTGACACATTAGACGAGGTCTTGAGTATCCTCGCCCCTTCCTCCGCCTCTTGAAAAACGAATGGCCACCAGACCAAATGTTGAATTACCAAAGTATTGAGGCTGTTGAGGAAGTCCTATATGTCCAAAATTTACAGATTGAGCCTGTTGAGGAGCAACTCCAGTACCTACTGACTGATGAACAAAACCAGTGCCTACTGACTGAGGAATAAAACCAGCACCTCCAGATCCAATACCTACTGACTGAGGACTAAAAGCAGTACCTCCAGATCCATGATTGTTGGGTAAAGAATTCCTATTAGACATTCCACCAGAACCGTCGGGGAAGTTTGTCTTAGAAGCTATTAGAGCTGAGGACATTTGCTCATGAAAATTCAGCAAGGTACTATTATGTCTTTCTAATCTCATCTCGTGTTTGTGTAGAAGAAATAACGCTTCTTGAAAAGAGGTCTGACTAGCATTAGATACCAAATTTGCAACAACGGCGTCATACTCCGGACCCAAGCCATCTAAAATATACAGTAACAGTTCTTCATCTTCAATATTCACACCACTAGCAACTAATTCATCTCCTATTTCTCTCATTCTTAACACATATTCATTCACACTTTGAGAATCCTTTTTCATAGTTTGCAATAAATTTCTCAAATACAGAGTTCGAGCCTTTGAAAATGACTGAAAATGCAACTCTAGCGTATTCCAGATTTCATAAGCACTGATGCATTTAGATACATGTCTAAACATTGATTCAGAGATAGAGGACAGTAACCAGCTTACCAGAAATTGATCTGTTCGTTTCCAACTGAAGTATTTAGGGTTTGATTTCTTCACCACCAGCTCACTTTGTTCTGCCTTTTCCAGTTGAAACATAGGAGGGCAAACCTTTGTTCCAAGAATAAATCCATCCAATTCATGCGAAGCCGTAGTAAGACTTGAGAACGCCAAGAACTATAATTTCGTTCCACTAATTTCACCGTTATTGTTGGAAGAGAAGACTGAGGTGTAGAATGTTGAGTATTTCCACTGTCAAGTGGTTCATTCTCAACTTTAGAGGAAATATTTGAGAAATCGGAACTTGAATTTGCCATTTGACGCTTGTCTATGGCTCTGATACCATGAAAAATATCTAAAAAGTACTTTCAAGAAAATCAAGAAAACCAGAAAGGAGAAAGAAAGGGGAAAGAGATGCGTAATCGAAGAAAAAACTAAAACAAGAATAATATTTTTCTTAACCAAACTAGAAGACAAAGCTAAGCTACTTTATACATCCTGGGCTCTTAAACGCACCCCGTATTGGTAAAAACTAAACATAGTTACTTTACAAAACTAACCCTCACACACATACTTCACTATTTTTCTTCACTTCACCTAATATCCCTTGTTAAACTCAAAGATCTTTACTTCACTTCGCCTAATATCCCTTGTTAAACTCAAAGATCTTTCTTCAGCGTCTTTTCTTCACTTCAGTCTAATATCCCTTGTTAAACTCAGCATCTTTACTTCACTTCAGTCTAATATCCCTTGTTAAACTCAGCATCTTTTCTTCACTTCAGTCTAATACACTCCCACCACATCATTGGACGATGTCAATAGACAGGAAAAATCCATCGAAAACTAATTGTAATTTATGTGTGTCTAAACTATACAAAGAAGACCTCTATATATAAAGGAGAAGGCCAAAGTTAATAAGAAAATAAACTATATGGAAAGATTCTAACCTAGCATAATTACAGGAAATAATAGCTTAATTACAGGAAAAATTATATATTCTAAGGATATCATAAGATACTAATATATATAATAATATTTAATTACAGGAATAATCATATATTCTAGGGATATTATAAGATACTAATATATATACTAACATCCCCCCTCAAACTCTTGGTGGCGAAGTCAACTGGAGTTTGGAAACAAGATTACCAAGTTGACTAGGTGGATGGGATTTTGTAAAAATATCAGTAAGATTATCTTCAGAAGAAACTGAATGTAACTAGAGGACACCCTGCTAAAGATGATGGTAGATGAAGTGACAATCAATCTCAATATGTTTAGTACGTTCATGAAACACATCATTATGTGCAATCTGGATGACACTACGATTATCACAATGAAGAGCAAAACGTATTGATTGAGGAACACCTATATCTTTCAGAAGCCAGTGTAACCACAAAAGTTCAGATGTCGTATCAACAAGAGCGCGATACTCAGCCTCAGTGCTAGAACGAGCAACAACTGACTGTTTCTTACTACGCCATGAAATTAAAGAAGTACCAAGTAAGAAACAATAACCAGTGGTGGAGCAATGATCAATAGGATAACCAGCCAAATCTGCATCAGAATAGGCTTGTAGCTCCAGAGAGGAGTGGGATGAGAAGCTTAGACCATGAAACAGAGTACCCTTGATGTAGCGTAGAATTCAAAAAGCCGTAGCAAAATGGGTAGATCAAGGTGCACTCATAAACTGACTGACCAGATGAACAACATATGAAGTGTCAGGCCTAGTTACAGTAAGATAAATGAGACTGCCAACTAACTATCAATAAAGAGTTGCATCTACAAGTGGAGAACCGTCAGTGGCTAGAAGCTTAGTATTATACTCAAGTGGACTAATGGCTATCTTGCTGTTGTCAACCCAGCTTTGGAAAGTAAATTAGAGGCATATTTTGCTTGAGTGAGATAATATCCATCTTGATTTGAAGTAACTTCAAGGCCAAAGAAGTAGTTAAGATGTCCCAAATCCTTCATCTCAAGATTCTGACTAAGAAAAGCTTAAAGATCTCGAATTCTAGCAATATCATCACCAATAATAATCATATCATCTACATAGAGAAGAAGAAAGATAGTACCTATCCCAGTAGTGCGAAGAAAGAGTGCAGAATCATATGGGCTAGAAAAAAAGCCTTGTTGAGAAACCACTGACTGAAATTTCTCAGACCAAGCTCGAGGAGCTTGTTTGAGCCCATAAAGTGCGCGACAGAGATGGCAAACTTTATATGGAGGATGCTCATAGCCAAGTGGAGGCTGCATGTAAACTTCTTCAGTAAGATCACTATTAAGGAAGGTGTTTTTAACATCCATTTGAAAAAGTTCTCAACGTCGGACATCAGGATCTGCAAGTAAAGATCTGGCAGAGGTAAGTCTAGCAATAGGAGCAAAAGTCTCCTCATAGTCAATCCCATAATCCTGGGTAAACCCCTTAGCAACAAGTCGAGCCTTATAGAGTTCAACTGATCCATCTGCTCGAGTCTTGATATTATAAATCCACTTGCATCCCACTGCAGCTTTACCATGAGGCAAGTCCACCAGATCCCAAGTATATGTGTTGACAAGAGCATTCAATTCATCAAACATAGCTTGCTGCCAAAGAGGGTCAATATGAGCCTCACGATAATTGTGAGGTTCGTGGAGGGTGGCAAGGACAGAGAAACAATGATAATCACGAAGATGAGTAGGAGGAACACTTACCTAACTGGAATGACAAGATTCATGGAGGGGAGAAGACGGAGGAGTGGGTGGTGTGGCAGGTGGTCCATCAAACGCATTAACCAGATTGGGTGCAACGGTGGAAGAACTGTCTGAGGCACTCAGAATCTCTGCAGAAGAGTTAGAAAATAGAGCAATAAAGGAATCAGTGAATATGAGTGAGTGGTTAGATGAGGAAGGGGAGAACATGGATATGCTAGTAAATGGTTTGTGTTCCCAAAAATCTACATGACGAGATACTCGAAGACGTTTAGAGATAGGATCATAACAACGATAACCTTTTTGAGTTAAGCCATAACCAAGAAAACAACATAACCGAGAACGGGGTTCAAGTTTGGTTAGTTCATGAGTAGGAAGAGTAATAAAACAACCACAACCAAAGACACGAAGTAAGAAATAGTTAGGAACCATACCATAGAGAAGCTCATTAGGAGATTTGCTGTGAAGTATAGGTAAGGGTACCCGATTAATTGTATACACAGTAGTAAGAGCAACTTCACTCCAAAAATTTTCAGGTAAAGAAGCAGAAAGTAAAAGAGCTCTTACAGTATCAAGGATATGACGATGTTTTCGTTCTGCACGACCATTTTGTTGAGAGGTATAGGGACAAGAATGATGTGACAGCGTGCCTTGTTGATTCAGGAACTCATGGAGAGTTTTGTCATTATTCCATGGCATTATCTGAACGAAAAACTTTAATGGTATGAGAAAATTGAGTTTGTACCATTTTGTGAAAAGTTTGGTAAACACAAACAAGCTCAAATCGATGCTGTAACACGTACAACTATGTATAAAGAGAATAGTCATCAATGAAGATAACAAAATAATGAGATCCCCCCTCAATAAGAGTGGGGGCAGGACCCCAAATATCAAAGTGAATCTAATTAAAAGGTGCAATCGAAAAAGAGTCAATTATACTAAAAGATAAATGAGTTTGCTTGCCAAGTTGATAGGAAACACAATCAAAAAACTCAAAACCTATAGAACCTAGGTGGCCTTGGGAGGCCAAAAGATGAACACGAGGTATAGAGGCATGACCCAGTCGAAAATTCCATAGTTAGGAAGATATGGCAGGAGCAACAATGGAGCAAGACAGATGGGATGGAAGCTGCAAAAAAGCGAGCTCGAATAGACGTCCAGTCTTACGGCCTATCATAATGAGTTGACCCATCTGTGGATCTTGGACATCAACACCAACATTAGAAAAGGTAAGCTGAAGACCTAATTCACAAAGTTGACCAACTAAAAGGAGATTTAAGGATAACTTAGGAACAAGATAGGTGTTGCGAATAGATAAGGTAGGGGAGGGAATAGACCCAATTTGACTAACAGATAAATGAGAATCATCAGCAATATATATGATAGGATTGGGTGACAAAGTAGATTTTTGTGAAAAAATGGTGGAATCAGAGATCATGTGATTACATGTAGAGTAAAAAAACCAAGGAGATGTACCTAAGGTGACAGACACAGCACTAGAAGACTAGGATAAAACCTGATGAATTAATGCCTCAATGTTAGTAGCAGTGAGAGTAGTAGACACTGAAAAAGGCTCGGCAGGAGACTCAAGAGCAGAAGGAGCAGTTGGAGCCACTGCAGCAGCTTGCAACAACGGGGCCTGAACTGATTTTTGTTTTGCAATTTTCGACATTCCATAATAGAGTGACTTGGACGTTTGCAGTATTTGCAGAAGACAATCTTTAAGGACTGAGAAAGGAAACAGCCTGAGGCTAAAGAAGATCTAAAGGTAGTCTGAGGGATGGCAGTAACAACTGAATCTAGAGTTTGCATCTTCATGGTTAAATGACGATTTTCTTCAAAAAGAAGTTCAGCAACTACAGTCTCAACAGTGGGAAGAGGTGTGCGATGCAAAAGAGAGCCCGAGTAGATTCAAAATCCTCACGAAGTGCCATTATAAAATGCATAAACTTACGATGATCATGGTAGGTTGCAAACAACGCAATGTCATCAGAGCATCTGAGGTGAGGATCTGAGAATAGAAATTAGCAATGGAGTGACTTGATTCCTGACGCATCTGATAAAGCTTAGTCTCAAGCTGGAATTGCAACGAAGCATCATGAGTGCAGTTGTATTATTTAGCAAGAAAATCCCAAGCAGCTTGAGCATTACCAAGCTTGGGAAGTAGGCTATGGATGGATGGAATAGAAGTATTGATAAACCAAGACAATATTTTATGATGAATACTATGCCAATCTTCAAGCCGATATGCAAACTTATCAAGACTCTCACCATCTTGTTGCTTAGGGGCAAGAATATCACCAGAAACATAACACCACAATTTTCGTCCTTTAAGAAATACTTCCATATTTTGAGCCCACATATTATAATTTGAGCCATCTAAAATGTTATCAATAGGACGAACAATGGTATCAAGGTTGGGAGAGGAGTGAGACATACTGTTTTTTTTTTTTTTTTTTTTGTGGTCAACTATCAATGAGTCAACGGTCAACAAGTCAACAGGTGGACCTAGGCTGGACTTTGAACAAAATGGGTTGATTTATAGAAGAAAGAAAAATGGGCTGGGAAGGCTTACTTGGATTGGGCTTGAAGTTGGTTGTAACAGGCTTGATATTTCTGTTGGAGATGTGTGGCGTGTGGTTAGACATGCAAAATATTCAGGAGGCGTGTGGGGGCGCGTACGGAAGCATATCGAGAAAATCTTGACACAGAAACACTGATAAAATTTTCAAGACTCCGTTTATGATCGGTTTTGATAAAAAAAAATGAGCAAAAATCGGATGTAAAACCACGAAAATCTCACTGTCAGTGTAGGGAAAGCCAAGGTTGGTGCGGAAGGAAATATCAATGAAACGACTTGCACAGATAGGAAGATCAAAGTAGTGGCTCTGATACCATGTTGAAATAAAGAGAGTTTTGAGGAATCATATGATTGTATATTTCTGTGTGTCTAAACTATACAAAGAAGGCCTTTATATATAGTGGAGACGGCCAAAGTTAGTAAGGAAATACACTATATGGAAAGATTCTAACCTAGCATAATTATAGGAAATTATAGCTTAATTACAGGAGAAATCATATATTCTAGGGATATTATAATATACTAATATATATACTAATAGCTGCCACGCCGGTTTGTGACATAGAGTTTGTGATATTCGTTTATCAACTTATCTTTATTGTTAATTTTACAGGATCCAGCTGTTCACCTAATTAAATTTTACCAATTTACCCACTGTTTATGGAGGACTTTCAAGATCACCATAAGCAAATCCCATCTCATATAAATTTATACTAAAGCAAGTCTTTAAATATGCATATATGTCATTGCCAAGCACTTTTCATTAGCTTTACCATCAAATTAATTTATCCCTTCTTATCACTTTGTTAATGTTTGATTAGAAGACTTCACTACTTTTTGAAGAGTAATTGAAGCTTGCTCCATCAGATCCAATGAAAAAACATAAAAATGATTAAACAATTAAACATAGTGCATATCTTTGGCCAACATGCATTCACATTTGTACCAGGAAGTCATAAAAATGAGTAGCTCTATACCAATATACAATATTTCGCCTAATATCATAAACTATCCTCCGATTTTTAATATACGATATCTAGTCATGATTACAAACAAACAAACAAACAAAATAATAATAATAATAATAATGAAACAAAACGTCTTTAATAAGATGAAAAATCTATTGAAATGATATAAAAAGTTGTAAGACGATTAAAACTGTTTTCTTCTAATTCTTTTGCAATGTAAACAATTTTTCTAATTTTGAATATAAAAAATAATTAATATATTAATCATATAAAATGTTAGCATAAATTATAACTTAAAACAAAAAAATTATTATTTACTCTAGGCTTAGGCCTCTGCGTACATGCTTTGGGCATGCTTTACTGAAAAAATCATACCCAATATATAAAAACTGTATACCAAATTGAGACCATACTAAAACAAACAAATTAACCTCAATAAAAATAATATATTTATACAGTAAAGCCTCTCTATAGTTATAATGGTGAAATTAACTAATTTTATTATTATAAGGAGGTTATAACTTAATAGAGGTGTAGTTACAAAAATTATTGTTTTGATTTTTTATTTTATAAGTCATATTTTAATAATACGGTATTAGGATTTCAATTCATATTTTAGCACTATTAGGATTTTAATTCAACGCTTCAATTGTCTACTTCTGAAACTGATAGAAGATCATATTTTAAAACCAGCAAAGATAAGTGTCATTGATAGAACTATAAATATAGTTGATGCATGGTCAATTGCTGTGAAGTCATAGACAATTGTCAATGGTTTTAAGCACTACAAAATTAGGGCCCCCGATGTTGATGAATTGCAAGTTACAAATAAAGTGGATGGGGAAAATAAAAGAGTCAGTGTAGAATTGAGTGATTAGATTTGACAACTTCACTACACTAATTGAATGGTTATTAATTTCTTTCTCGATCATCCAAATGAGTAAAAAATTATGTATGTTTTAACTGAAGAAAAAATATTGCTGCAATTAGAAAAGAAGATAAATGAAATAATCTTGAGTATGATAGTACGAAAATACAAAAAAAAATTATGTCATGAAACTCTAAACATACTTGAGAAGTTAAGAATATTTTGGCTTCGATATTAGCTAGTTATTACGTACTAGTAATTTAAAATATGTGCTAACAACTCTAAAACATAAATCATTGTCCCAAACAACTTTAGATAAATATTTTATTTCATCTTAAACTTTTAATGTAACATAAAATATTTTTTTTGCAATATGCAGATAATTATTACTACGTGGAAGCAACTTTTCTCAAAACAGAAATTAGAAAAATTATAACTTATTACAATATAAAGTTTATTCTTATTTATAATTATCTCAAATTGGGACTAGAATTTTTTATGACTATTCTTATATATATATGTCAAATTTATCTCTAGCAAAACCTCATATAATAATGTATGTGCAATTTTTGTTTGTCAGGGGTGTTGATCGTATGTTTATGAAAGAGTTATTAAAGGAATTTTTAATCGTTGGGTTGGTGAACACAAGATGTTGACACATAAACAAGCATGATAATTTTGTATTAAAGCAAGTCGTTAAACAAGCATAAATGCCATTGCCATGCACTTTCATTGTTACCATCACAATCAATTTGTTTAATTAGAATTTAGAAGAGTTCACTATTTTCAGAAGATTAGGTGAATCATGCTCCACTATAAGTCCAATGAGGAAAAAAAATCTTAAAAAACCGCTAAAACATGGTACATAGCTTGACCCACATCCATAATGTATTCACATTTCTGCAAGGAAGTCATGAGTTACTCTAGGAAAATATTATATATTTCACTTTCATAAATTGTGTGTTATGATTCATCTTCCACAAAGTTCTGAAAATGCAGATGGGTTTCATATCTTTGCTTTGTTTGGTTTCTATTTTGCTTATAAACATTGGTGTATCTAAAGGAAATATATGTTATGACACAAGGAATTTCACAAATAATAGTACCTATGAGAAGAACCGGAACCTGATTCTCTCCTCTCTTGCTTCTAATGTCACTCTTCATGACGGTTTTTTTTCATACTTCAAGTATTGGCGAAGAGCCAAACAAAGTTTTTGGTCTTGGGAATTGTAGAGGAGATTCTTCTGCAGAATAGTGTACTAGTTGTGTAAGTTCTGCAGCTGAAGATATTGTGAAGACATGTTTGAACCAGAAAGAAGCAGTGGCATGGGGAGGGAGTCCTCAATGCATTGTGCACTATTCAAATCGCTCTTTTTTTAGCAAAATGGCTGCGGATCCTATGGCTGGAGGTCAGTTATGAGAATAATATGACCGTAAACATGACACAGTTTGATCAGAGTTGAGAGAGTTTGACGAACCGGTTGTTGAGAGAAGCTGCAGCTGGGGCTAAAAATTCTACAAGTAAGTTTGCAATTGGGGAGGAAGGTGTGACAAGCTTTGTGAAGATTTATGCACTCATGCAGTATACTCTAGATATTTCACAAAGTGATTGTGAGGATTGTCTTGGTCAATCTGCGGGTTTCTATGAGAGTCACTATTATGGGAAACCTGGCTGCCTTATTATGAGACCTAGCTGTATGTCTATCTGGGATTTGGATCCTTTCTATAACGCCACTTTTGTTCCTACATCAACAGCTCTTCCTTCTCAGCCGCCGCTGTCGTTTCCTTCTACCCCACTAATTATTCCAGAAGGTATGTTTCAAGATCCTTTCCTGATATGAATATTACAAGAGAAACATCTTCTTCTTTCTTTGAACAATTTCTAATCTTTAACGAACCGCTCAGTAGGATTTGAAATCAGATGAAGTTCAGACTATTGGATATTGGATTGTACTTCTTTTAGCCACCGATTATCAGCTTACGGTGACTAGGGTTGAGCACGGGTAGCGGGTAGAACCAGAACTGGGGGTAAGAACCAGACCCGAGACCAGAACCTACCCAGAATCTGCACGTGCGGGTAGGTTCCGGTTCCAATTTTTTGGAACCGCTCATGTGATTACAGTTCGGTTCGGTTCTTGCATGTGGAGGAAGGCCGGAGGCAAGGCAAGGAACATAGTAAAAAGGGTACCCTATTTGGAACTTGTAGGGGGTACCCGATTTGGAACCTGTTTTGGAACCTGTTTGAAACCTGTTTGGAACATGCTTTAGAACCTGTTTTGGAACCTATTTGGAACCTGTTTTTGGAACCTGTTTAGAATCTATTTTGGAACCTGGACTATAATGAAATATTTGTGAAATGTAAATAATGGGGGAGTTTTTATTATTTTACATATAAAAAAATTTAAAATAGAAAAAGTTAAATTTTTAGAATAACCTAATTAAATAAATATACAAATACAATTATACTTATTACATATAAATTACACCATATTAAAAGCTTTAATATATTATAATACATTAATATTAAAGTTTTGATCAATTAAGTGAATAATTGGAATTATGATTCAATTAAAAGTGTTTTACATTTTTAATGTTATTAAAAGAATTATTTTTGAATAAAATAGTATATTTGATTGAGTAATAATATTTTTAATTATTTACTTCAATTATCAAGTTCTAAGTATATCTATAATAAATTAGTAATTAATTAATTATATATGATAAATTGATAAACATTAATAAATTTAATTACTAGTTAAATATCATACTTAATCAATTATAACATTACATTATAGTTAAATGATTACTTAATTAATTATAATTTTATAACATTACTTAATTGATTTATAGTATAATTAATTATAGCATTACATTAATTGATTACTACCTAATTAATTGACTTATAAGTTATAACATAATTAAATAGTTAATTAATTGACTTATAATTAGAAATTTAATTAATTATAGCATTACGTTATAGATTTATAGTATAATTACTTAATCAATTATAACATTTTATTATAAACATTAGTACAAACTTAATTAAATAATTAAAAATTTAATTAATTATAATATTACATTAAAAATTTATAGTATGATTACTTAATAGTTAATTCACTATAATATTACATTATAGTATGATTATATAATTAATTATAACATTACATAATTAAATAATTATTTAATTGATTATGTTATTATATTATAAATATTAGTAATTATTAGAATAGAGGACAAATGTGGAATTAGCTATTATGAAAAACGATGTCGTTTAGTGTTCATGCAATTTGTGTGTGCTTAAATACTTATCACGTGTACTGAAAAGTTAGTTAGAAAAAGTTTATCAAAAAGTTCAGTTTTACGTCTTCTCTATTTTCTCTCTGCATTTCTTGTTTCTGGTTCTTGATTTTGATTCAAGAGATTTCTCTTTCAGTCTTTCAGTAATTACTAATTTACTACATAAACATTAGCATAATACTTAATTAAATGATAAGAAATTTAATTAATTATAACATTATCTTATAAATATTTCATTATAAACATTAATTAAGCATTACATTATAGTTAAATAATTATTCAATTAAATTATAATATTATTATATTACATTATATATTATGATCACTTACTTAATTATAGCATTACATAGTTAAATTATTACATAATTGCATAATTAGTTATGAATTTATAACATTACATTATAAACATTAGTAATTTACTAATTTACTATATTATTACATTACTTAATTAAACGATTACAAATTTAATTAATTATAACATTACCTTATATATTTATAATATGATTACTTAATCAATTATAACATTCTATTATAAACATTAGTATATTAATCAAATGATTTGAAATTTAATTAATTATAATATTAAATTATAGATTTATAGTATGATTACTTAATTCATTATAACATTACATTATACTATTATAGTATGATCATATAATTAATATAACATTACATAATTAAATGATTACTTAATTGATTATGAGTTATGATATTATGTTTTAAACATTAGTAATTACTAATTTACTACATAAACATTAGCACAATACTTAATTAAATGATAAGAAATTTAATTAATTATAACATTACCTTATAAACATTTCATTATAAACATTAATTAAGCATTACATTATAGTTAAATAATTACTCAAATAAATTATAATATTATTATATTACATTATATATTATGATCACTTACTTAACTATAGCATTACATAGTTAAATCATTACATAATTACATAATTAGTTATGAATTTATAACATTACATTATAAACATTAGTAATTTACTAATTTACTATATTATTACATTACTTAATTAAACGATTACAAATTTAATTAATTATAACATTACCTTATATATTTATAATATGATTACTTAATCAATTATAACATTCCATTATAAACATTAGTATATTAATCAAATGATTTGAAATTTAATTAATTATAATATTAAATTATAGATCTATAGTATGATTACTTAATTCATTATAACATTACATTATACTATTATAGTATGATCATATAATTAATATAATATTACATAATTAAATGATTACTTAATTGATTATGAGTTATGACATTATATTTTAAACATTAGTAATTAGTAATTTACTACATAAACATTAGCACAATACTTAATTAAATGATAAGAAATTTAATCAATTATAACATTACCTTATAAACATTTCATTATAAACATTAATTAAGCAATAAATTATAGTTAAATAATTACTTAATTAAATTATAATATTATTATATTACATTATATTATGATCACTTACTTAATTATAGCATTATATAGTTAAATAATCACATAATTACTTAATTAGTTATGAATTTATAACATTACATTATAAACATTAGTAATTTACTATACTATTACATTACTTAATTAAATGATTAAAAATTTAATTATTTATAATATTACTTTATATGTTTATAATATGATTACTTAATCAATTATAACATTCCATTATAAACATTAGTATATTAATTAAATGATTTAAAATTTAATTAATTATAATATTAAATTATAGATTTATAGTATGATTACTTAATTCATTATAACATTACATTATACTATTATAGTATGATCATATAATTAATATAACATTACATAATTAAATGATTACTTAATTGATTATGACATTGTATTATAAATATTAGTAATTTACTAATTTATACAATATTTAATCAAATTATTATAATTTTATTAATTACAACATTATATTATAAATTTATGGTATGATTATTTAATTAATTATAATATTCTATTATAAACAATATTATAATACTTAATTAAATGATTAACAATTTAATTAATTATAATATTACATTATAATTAAATAGTATATTACTTAATTAATTATAACATTACAATTTACATTATTGGATGATCACTTAATTAGTTATAACATTACAATTTACATTGTAGTATGATCACTTATTTAATTATAACATTACTAGTTTCTAATATTAAATTTACTAAATTATATTTGGTATATTATAAATATCCAATTGACCAATTATAACATTAAATTAATAAATTAATAAATATTAATAATTTATTTTATGTGAATTGTGATGAATAATTGTTTGTGTTTTGGTTTTGATTGACGAATTTTATGTGAATTGTGATGAATTGATTGAATTCAACTATTGCTTAGAGATTACAGGTTATGAGTTACATTGGACACAAATGAATGAATAATGAAAATTTGTTAGGGGTGTATTTGTAAACTTATAAGGTGTTTTTGTTATTTTTTAAACTAATAGGGGGTAATTGATTTTTTACAGGGTACCCTGGAAAGGAACCGGAACCTGCATTTTAGGTTCTGGTTCCTTGAATTGAAGAACCTACACTGTGCGGTTCCAATTCCAGGGCTTTTTTGGGAACTGCCGCATCCGTGCGGTTCCGGTTCCGGTTCTCCCGGAAAATGCAGGGTACTCGGAACCGCTCACCCCTAACGGTGACTCATTCGGGGAACCAATGACTTGTTGGGTTTAGAATTAATTTACTAATATTTTAGCTTTGATCATGTTATATTTAAGTTATATATTATTTTGATGGATACATGCATGTACAGATCCTGAAAAACAAGGAAAATTGGATTGGCCAACGCGGTGCAAAATAATATGAGGGATTGCTCTAGGACTTATGTATCTTCACGAAGATTCCAGGCTTAGAATTATACATCGTGATATCAAAGCTAGTAATTTCTTGTTGGACGAGGACATGAATCCAAAGATAACAGATTTTGGCTTGGCAAGGATTTGTGGGGCGGATCAAAGTCAAGTAAATACAAGTAGAATTGTTGGCACATAGTAAGATTTAAAACAAACCTTCCCATTATTCTTATAAATTGTTTGGATATTAGATTACAATACTAATAGTGCTAGATTCTAGTGGTTATATGTCTCCAGGGTACGTACTATAAGGACAATTTTCGGTTAAGTCTGATGTGTTCAGTTTCGGAGTTTTAGTACTTGAGATCATAAGCAACAAAAAGAGCAATAGTTTCTATCAGTCAGATAATGGGGAGTATCTCTTGAGCTATGTAAGCTCCAATTCAATTTTAATTTTATATATCTTGCATACTATAGGAGTTGCATTTGTTATGAGAATTAACCAAATGATGTTCGTCTCAGGCTTGGAGACTTTGGAGGGATGGAACGCCGTTAGAGCTGATGGATCAAACTTTCAGCAATTCTTTTCCACAAAATGAGGTGGCGAGATTAATCCATATTGGATTATTGTGCGTTCAGGAAGATCCAGTAGATAGACCTATGATAACAATAGTAGTACTCATGCTTAATAGTTTCTCTGTCACGTTATCGTTACCGAAACGACCAGGATTCTTTGTTGGTAGCACGACAGAACAAAGTATGCCAGGAATGAGTATGGAGTCTGTTCATTCTTCAAGCAAAACCATGCCTTCATCTGTGAATGATGTGTCCATCACTGAACTCCACCCTCATTGGCACAAGCAAAATAGTATTAAAACCAATGTTTTAAAACCCTACTGCTTTCTTTGGTTGGTTTAACCAGGTTCGGCAGGGACCGCCATGAGGGTTGGGTGGCGGCTTAAAAAGCAAGGGAATATTAATCTACCCAGTTTGACCCGCGGTTGGACCGGTTTACTGTAGCAATCCACCGGTCCAACCGCTTTTAAGAGAAAACCGAGTGAAGTTTTATACCCGGTTTTCAATTCCAAAAGTGGGTTTCTTTCTGTTTTTCCCTAGTTTTTCATTCCTTGTCAAGCCCTGACTAATATTTTCTCTCTTCCATTGTTGATCTCTTCATTTCATCTTTTTACTTCTTCATATTTTTACTTCAGGTTGCTGGGTTTTGTGAGAAGGCTATTAATTTTTGCAATTTTAGTCGATTTTGCGATTTGAATGAAGGAGGTTGCTGGCTTCTTTTTTATTTGAATGGAGTAAGCTGTTGGGATTTTTCGATTTGGGTTAATTTTGTGATTTGAATGGAGGAGGTTGCTCGGTTCTTTGAGAGGAGGATTTGCTAGTTTTTGGCCTTTTGCTATTTGGATCGATTTTGCGATTTGAATGGAGGAGATTCTTTGGGTTTTTTAGACTTAAATGGAAGATATTCTTGGGTTTTTTCGATTTGAATGGAGTAGGTTCTTTGGGTTTTGCGATTTGGGTCGATTTTGGGATTTGAATGGAGAAGTTTCTTTGGGTTTTTGGGAGGAGGTCTGGTTTTTGCTATTTAGATTGATTTTGCAATTTAAATGGAGGAGATTGTTGGGTTTCTTTTTATTTGAAATTTTGAATGGAGTAAAAGCAGTCTTTGGGTTTTTGGGATTTAGATTGATTTTGGGATTTGGGTCGATTTTGGGATTTGGAATTTTGAATGGAGAAGGTTCTTTGGGTTTTTGGGAGGAGGATCTTGGTTTTTACTATTTAGATTGATTTTGCATTTTAAATGGAGGAGATTCTTTGGGTTTCTTTTATTTAAATGGGTTCTTTCGATTTGAATGGAGTAGTTTGTTGGGTTTTTGCGATTTGGGTCGATTTTGGGATTTGAATGGGGAAGGTTCTTTGAGTTTTTGGGAGGAGGCTGCTGGTTTTTGCGATTGGAATGCAGTAGGCTACTGTTTGTTTTATTGTGCGGGAGTTGGATTATGAGGAGGAGGAAGAAGCAGCCATAGTTTCAGAGAAGACTGCTTGTTTTATTTTATGATTTATAATTTTCAAAGTCATGTTGGCGTCGGCGATCCGACCCACCTTAAGCCTAAAGGTTCCAAACCGCCCAACCCGGGACCCAGTCCCTTGGCCGGGTTTCACCCCGGGTCGGGTATTAAAACATTGATTAAAACCCTTCATAGAGATTATTGAACTTAGTTTAAGGTTTGTAGACTTATCAAATTTGCTTCTCTTAAATTAATCAATCCATTAAACTTATCGCGTATTTGCTTCCATTTTTCCAAATATTATTAAAAACCTCAAACATATATGGATATTTAATACTTTCTAAGGTACGTTTAGAGCTGGGCATTTGGGACCGAGCCCAAAAGCCCACTCCAAAAGCGGGCCTAGGGATCGGTCCGGGAGGACTGGGACCTAGGAGGTCGGTCCCAAAACGGGACCAGGCCTAAGGCGGAGGAGGGCCCGGGCCCTCCTCCAAGGCCCGGGCCTGGGCCCGGTCCCAGGCCTGGGCCCAAAAGTTTATTTGTCTTTTATCAATTTAATCCTTTGTAAAATTACATTAAACCCCCTAAAATCAGTATAAATTCAAGGACTAAAATGATATTTTACAAAATTTATTAAAAAAAAAAAAAAAATAACCGTTGGCTGCAACGGTTACATTTATTATTTATATAATATAAGTTTTTTTTTTTTCATTTCCCCCCCCACAACTACACTATAAATAACCCTAAAACCTTTAATTTTTTTCACACCAATCTCTCAATCTCTCATTCTTTCATTCTCTCAATCTCTCATTCTTTCATTCTCTCAATCTCCTCCAAATCTCCAATCAATTTCTCATTCAATTTATATTTATAATTTATTTATATTATTCAAATTTTTTTCTATTTTTCAATATCATCATAATTTCATATTATTATTTAATTTCTTTTCATTTTAATTATTTATTATTTTATCATAAATTTATAATGTCTTCCCCAAATGAGTTTTACGTTCCATCCACCGAAGAAATTGAAGCCTTCGATCCATTTTCATCATTTCCTCCAGAGGATGCAGATGTAATTCCACAACCACATTCGGCGGGACGAGGTGTAGCCAAACACATGTGAGCGCGAGTCAACAGCACGGACATAGCCCAACCCCCGATGTCAAAGAGGGTCGTGTCCGATGTCTGGCGATACTTCACCAAATCAAAACGGCCAAAGACAAATGGGGAGGGGGAAGAATCGTGTGGGATATGTAATTTATGCGGAACCATTATTGGGGCTGAGAAGGGGACTTCGACGATGCGACGACACGTAGAGAAGAAGCATCCCCAAATAAGTGCATCTTCAAGCGGATCAGGTAGACAAATTCAAACTCAACTTAATTTTAATCCACAATTCTCAACTCTCTCAACATGGCAATACAATACACATGTTGCACGAGAGGAAATAGCAAGATATATAGTTGCTACAGACTCTCCCATTTGTTTATCTGAAAATCCTTTTTTTGTTAATATGGTTAAAACTGCATTTTGTCCCGCATATACCCCTGTTAGTAGAACTACAAGTAGAAGAGATATACTAAAACTTTATAACAAAATAAATAATAAACTTAAAAACGAATTTCAAAATTTTAGGAATATATCTATTGCACTTACATCAGACATATGGGCTTGTAGATCAAAAACCGATTTTTTAAGCATACATACATTTCTTAGATCATAATTGGAGTTTACAACAAAAAATTGATAGGTTTTAAACCATTATATGAAAAAACATAGTCTGAAACTATTTATTTTACGATTCTTGAAGTTTTGCAAGAATATTTATTAAGCGATAGAGTTGTAGCGCTAACGCTTGATAATGCATTTTGCTAACACCGCGGCAATATCTTTATTTGAAAAGAAATTGGATCCGCTTGGTGAAGGCAAATTTTATCACAGAGATGTGCTTGTCACATCATCAATTTGATAGTTAAAGCAGGTTTAGATACTATACATTCAAGGATTGAGAGGGTGCGTAGAGCTATCGGATTTATCGTCGACGGTAGCAATAAAAGATGGCAGGAGTACGTCAAATATTGTAACCAAGAGGACCCACCGGTTCGACCTTTGAAGTTATGTCAGACATGCCTATCCGTTGGAACTCTACCTACTTGATGTTGGAAAAAGCTTTGCCAAACGCGAAACAAATTACGATTTCGTCAGCCTTAAGGAAGACCTATCCGAGAGGAAGTTGTCGATTATGATGATTGGGGGGTTTGTGAACTTTTTTATTCATTTCTTAAAATTTTTTATCATGCTACTAATATATTAAGTGGTATTTATTATCCAACTACTAATTTAGTGTTAGATATTTTAGTTCAAATTGCTAAAACTTTTTATCAATATAGACATGATGACATTTTTAGTGAAATTGTTTCAAGTATGGAAGAAAAATATAAGAGATATTGGTTAGATATTCCATTCTTATATGGATTAGGCCTTTTTCTAGATCCTAGGTTTAAATTATCCGTAGTTAACGGTGTAATTACTGAGCTAGGCCATTATTTAGAATATGATTATACGTCTTATTTGACTGACTTTAAAAACAAATTGGATAGGCTTTTTTCTTTATATGAGAACAGATACAATGCAAGTGGAAGTGGAAGTGGAACATCTGGGAGAGGCGATCAGGACCTTGATGTAGCCCCCCCTCAATGGTCGAGCAAGTGGGCGTATGTGGGACGTAGCGGAAGCTCCAACTCTAGCTCCAGCTCGTACATACATAAACCAAATGAGATGACTCGCTACCTACAGGTGGACTTGACTTTTATGACAATGAAGGAGCAACTTGACATGGATATTCTTCAATGGTGGAACCAACAAGAAAGTCAATTCCCCATTATATCCCAAATGGCACGTGACATTTTATCTGTGCCGGTTTCTACAATTGCATCCGAGTCAACATTTTCAACGAGTGGTCGGATTGTTGAAGACAGAAGATGTTCTTTAACCGATGAGATGATTGAAGTGATAACGTGTTTACGGGATTGGACTCATGGAGAAAGAAGACTACAACAGCACCCTGAAGATCCCGAACTACTCGAACTCTTTAGGAATACAGATTTGAATAATGTAACTAGTGTTGACGATGAAAATGAAGATGAATAATTTAATAAAAAAATTATTTAATTGTTTATTTGTGAAGCGTGAATGTGTGAAATGTGAATATTATATTTATGTTAAAAATTAAAATTAACTATTAATTTATTATTTTTTAAAAATTAATTAAATTTTTAGAAACTTACTAATCAACCCCTAAAAAATACTAAAAACCCCCTATAAAATTTCGTTTTGCCCCCAAAATATAAAAAAATTTGAGGGGGGAAAATTAAATTTTCCAAACCCCATGGGACCGGTCCTGGGCCCATGGGACGTCAGGACCAGCCTAAGGCACAGGTCCAGGATCTATTTTTCTCATGGGCACGGGAGCGGTCCCAGCCCGCCCATGCTGTCCCATTTGGGACCGGTCCCTGCTCGACCAGGCACGGGCCCGACAAGGGCCGGATCCACCCTTGCCCAGGTATAGGTACGTTTAATATTAATCGATCGCGTAAAACATTAAAGCTGAAAACATCAAACTTGGTTGAGTTATGTCTATGTTTTATATACTTGGGAGCTATATATGTATTGAAAATTGCCATTGATGGGTTAAAGGTTTTAATTAGAAAGTGTTAAGCTATCATTCGAATCTTGCATTACTTTGAGTTTGATTCATTCAAAGAAATTTTCTATTCCAAAATTTGCGACTTTGGAATCATACCGACATTGTCATATTTCATATTGTTAGCGAATGAACTTATGATATAGTTAATAGAGTTAGACTTTATAACTGAATAGATGTGCCCTCAATTGTAACCATAGGTTTTCTAAAAACAAATCGTACTTATAGTTTATATAATTAGGTGTATCATGCAATTTTTCTTTTTCTAGAACAATTACAAAAACATTTTGTTTTATTTGTTTTTAAAACTTTTTCTCAGTGTATTTTATATATCTAATTAACCAACACATTTTGATAAATATATATCTAAAATATATTTGATTTTGTCGTGATCGACATATCATCAAACATTGTCGTTGGTCGAGCGTTCTTGCCGGTGAAGACTATGTTAAGAAAGGGTATTTTTGTCAATCCACTAGAATTAGGGTTGGATACTGCAAAATCTTTTTGAGGTGGGTTATTTTATAATATCCCTAGAAAATGTGGCTATTCTTTCAAACACACAAAATTTAAAAAAAAAAAAAAAGAGAGAAAGACGATACTTCTCAGAGAGGAACTACAAAACCCAGTAGCTAATCTGTGTAAGTAAGATTTGCATTCTTATTTTCTTCTCATTTTTTGTAATTTTACTTACAAATTTGTATGAACAGTAGCTTGGAGTTTTGTTTGAGCCAAGAAAAATTGGGTTTGGTTCATTTTTCCCTAATAACTCACTTTCATCTTTGTGGGTTTGTTTTTTATTTAGTCTTAATGGAGATTACTGGGATCAAAATGAGTTCTTTATGTGTTTTTTGTTTACAAGTTTTAATTCTGAAGCTGTAACAAGGTTTTTATTTAGGTTTCGGTTTGGGTTCTTGAAGATGGCAATGAAGATCCTTTCTGGAAGCTGCTCTTCTGACCTTTCATCTCTATTTAGAGGAGCTTTCTACATCAATAGGTATTTTTTTTTTCAATTAATTATTATTATTAATTTTTTTTTTTTTGCTTCCAAAAAGCATTAATTTTTATTTTCATACTATTGCTATGAAGGCGTTTTGTTAAATTTTAGGAGATTTGAAGTGGAAAGTTAAGGAGAAAAAGCATTTACTATGTTATATGTTGTGAGTGTGTGGTGAATTTGTGATTTCTTTTTATCACAATTTTGAGTTTCATTTTAGAAGATTAGTCGAACAGAATATCCAAATCTAGTATACTTTTTTTCTTGTATAGACTTTATTTTCTGTTCTGTGTCTATGAGGGATAGAGCATTGATGATTTTATTTTGTTCTTTCGCAGGACTCGACTTACTTCTCCTGAGGAAGTGTTCTCTTGCCAAGGAATTGGTTTTTCTAGTTGTATTTCGACCTCCTTACAAAAGCTAAATTATGGATATTAACATGTTTCTTTCCTCTTTGTGGTATTAACATGATGATGTTTTGATGTAAGAACAGCTGATTCTCGTGCAAATGAATCATTCAATTCAAGAGTAGAACCTCCATCGCTAGTAGCAGCTGAAAAAAAAGAAGCCAAGTCTGTGTTAACCTTGTTCTTGATGCAGCAAGGTCTGAGCAAAGCAGTGGCTGCACGAACTGTCAATAAATCAGATCATTTCATCGACCATCTTATCTCAAGGCTTCATTCTGCTCATAAATCTCGGTATCTTGTAGGTCTGGTTGCAACATGTAGTTTTTCTTTTTTGCTACTTTTATCTAGATGTCTTTGTTCCCATGCTAATCAGTTTTACTTGTTATTGCAGGAAGAGAGCTCACAACTCTTGAGATTAGGGACACCCTTAATCCTTATCTTCAATCACTCCTTAAAGAGCATGGAAACTTTATGGTAGATTTAGCGAAGAACTTTCGTACCGCACCTGTTGAAGAAAAGCCAGCTTTACCAGTTTGTCAATCCCATTCCAGCCTTGACTCCAAGAAGCCAGAAGCAGTCTCTCATGTAAGTGCCCCAAGTCCAGCAGCAGATCCATGCCCTCAACTTAGCTACCTCTTAGAGCTTGGCATGGATCTTGAGCAGATCAAGTTAGCTACTCGCAAATATCCTAGTTTTGCCAACTACAGCTCGGAGAGGAAAATCAAACCTCTAGTAGAGTTTCTTCTTGATCTTGGGGTAGCTAAATCAGAGATTCCTAAAATTCTTGTCCAAAGGCCTCATTTATGTGGACATAGTATATCTGGTAAAATAATACCCATCATGTTATACTTAGAAGATATGGGTGTCGACAAGAAACAGTGGGCAAAAGTTATATTCCGCTGCCCAGGACTCCTCAGTCACAGCAGGCAGAAGGTTCAGGCAGTTATTAATTTCCTTCTTGAGTTGGGCTTATCAGGTAATAGCATAGGTAAGGTCTTAACTCGGTATCCAAGAATTGTAAGTTACAGTGTGGAAGACAATCTCCGGCCGACAGCCGAGTACTTCAAAGGATTGGGGGTTAATGTTGCCATCGTTGTCCACAGATTTCCAGTGAGTCTTTGGCTTAGTATTGAGGGCAATCTCAAGCCTGTGACCAAATTTTTCTATGAAAGGGGGTTCAGTGTGGAAGATATTGGGACCATGGTGTCGAGATTGCCTAATTTATATGCTCTTAGCTTGACAGGGAGCTTGATACCCAAATGGGAGTTCTTTTTGACCATGGGTTATTCAAAATCTAAGCTGGTTAAGTTCCCTCAGTATTTTAGTTACAGTTTGGAACAGAGAATCAAACCACGTTTTGCACTTGTCAAGGAGTTAGGACTGACAATCGGGCTGGACTGCATGTTAGTACGATCAGACTGTGGCTTTGAGAAAGTTTTGAAGATGAAGAGAGAGAATATGCTTGATGACGAGCTTTCAAGTCATACAGAGAGCAAGTAATATGATCGTTGGTCAGGAACTGGATAGTATGGCTCCTCAATGGAGTGCTCATTTAGATGGAGCAGCCCAATGGTACAATTTTCAGGCTTGACTTTAACAAGTTTGTTGGAGGTATCTTCGAGTGTTGTCCACAGTGTGGTCAGTCCTTTTCATCAATTGTTTCTCTATAATCCTTGTCTTTACAGAAGTTTTCTCTTCTGCATTACTCTTTCTTGCAAGTTAGTATTCCCTGAAAGCACGGAAGTGAATTCAATCATTGTTTTTTATATGAGCCTCTCTTCCTTATCATGCAAATTTTTTTGTTGCAAATTGTTTGGCTACTTCAATGTAAATCTAGTACTTGTTCTTTTTTTGAAGGTAAGGTTAATATTCTGAACATTGATCTGGTAAAATGGTTCTTTGGTTGCTCAACAAGTGACTGTTTGTTGGTTATGAAACTTTGGTATATTTGAATTTGAGCTTTTACTGAATTACAACTGTGACGTTTTATATTATAAATCTGTCGTTAAAAATATTACTTTCAACATTGCAAGTTTATATTATACCGCAAAACATGCAGGTTTTGAGATAATGAGAATGTAGCCTCGATATCTCATATTAAAACTTGGAGCATCACTGCATTTAAACAGCACAGATTATGAATAGTATATCAGCTGAGATACAACTGAGTCTTTTAATACTAAATGCTGAAGTCCTTGTTTCAATAAAAATCACTTTGTGATAGGAAGCAAGCTGGCTAATACAGAATCAAGTGTAATCAAAGATAAGACCCACTGAAATGTCCAAGTGATAAATTTGTTGACATGCCTTGTTAAATGTTTGCATTAGTGACATCATGATAATGAATGCACTTGCTTTCTCCATTAATGGACTTTGGGCATTTACTGTATATACTTTATTACTTTTGGAAGATTAGTTAGGGAAATTCTCCTATATCTGCAATGACGAATCTGTTCACTTGGCAAACTGAGATTCAATTTTAGAATGATGCTGTGTAAGGAAAATTTGAAGAAAACAAGAAAATGATAGGGACGCAGTCTATTTTTGTCAAGACTTTTATCCCACATTTGCAATAATTTTCATCTCTTCCTTCTCTCTCTCTTTTTCTTTTTCCTTTCACAGTTGTGTTCTCTTTCTTCATCTTCCCCAAGCTCATGTAAATGCATAACCCTGAAAAGGGTTTTAAATCTTTGCTTTATTTGGTTTCTTTGTGCTCATAAAC
The DNA here is from genome assembly GCA_026225825.1 of Pistacia integerrima. NCBI lineage: Eukaryota > Viridiplantae > Streptophyta > Magnoliopsida > Sapindales > Anacardiaceae > Pistacia > Pistacia integerrima. Next base: position 3,741,681 of record CM047740.1, on the reverse strand, counting down.
AATGGCGTTTATAAGTAACTATATGTTATGACACAGGGAATTTCACAACTAATAGCTCCTATGAGAAGAACAGGAATCTGATCCTCTCATCTCTTGCTTCTAATGTCACTCTACATGATTTTTTTTCTTTTTTCTTTTTTTTTTTAAGACTTTTGTGCTTAGACGAGATTCTTCAAAAGTGTGCTAATTGTGAAAGTTCTGAAGCCAAACAAGCAGTTTTATGGAATGATAAATATCATTCAAGCATCCGAATCTGTGGCTATAATTTCTTATTCTCACCTTAGAATAGGAGAAGCGGGAGATAGCCAAAACAAAAATTTTCAAGAAAGCACCTAGAGTCGGTACTCATTTTCTTCTCGAGAAGCTTGGCAAGATTTCGCTAATAATCCTTCTGCTTTGTAACATGTGTGATGAAGATTTTCGTTTCTTGTTGAAATTATTCGGGGAAGAAATAGTTATGTGAGATGAAAGAGAATGTTAGAGAGAGGAAGGAGTTTCTGTCTTCTTCTGCAATGTTTCATAAAAAAGTAGGGAACATACATAAGGCGTTTTTTGCTTTTTCGTTGTATAAGTTCTCTTGACAACTCATTTGCCTAACTGGATTCTCACCATGGGAGTCAAGTTAACTTGCCATTGAAATTGTATTAGAACTAGAAAGCATCATGGCTTCTTCTCTTTGGATAAAATTCATCCTTTCAGCCATTGTTATGCTCATTATTTCTCCCAATGTCACAGCCCAGGAAACCACATACCGCTACCACAGATGCCTAAATACAACTTTTTTCACTCCAAATAGTGCCTTCTCAACAAACCTCAATGAAATTCTCTCTTCTCTGATCTCAAATGCCCCCCTAGCAATGGATTATACAACTCCAGCATTGGGAGCCCGCAGGGCCCTGATAGAGCCGATGGCCTCTTTCTCTGTAGAGGAGACATCTCTCCTGATCTATGCCAAATTTGTGTCAAGGTCGCTAGTAAAAAAGTCACAAACCTTTGTCCTAAACAGAAAGAAGCAATTATATGGTATGAAGAGTGCATGTTAAGGTACTCAAACAGGTCTATTTTCTCCGATATGGAAGAGGATCCTCGTGTTTATTTGGGGAACCAGAACAACGTTATACATCCCAGTCAGTTTAATCAGACTTTGGCCGATTTGATGAACAGTTTGGTTCATGAGGCTGTGTATCTAGCAACATTTTTGCTGCTGAAGATGTGAATTTCACAACTTTTACTAGGCTATATGGGCTGGTGCAATGCACTCTTGACATTGTTTCATCTGAGTGCCGCATTTGCTTGGCTGCTTGTATGAGTGAGATTCGTAAATGCTGTAATGGGAAGGAAGGAGGTAGAGTTTCTAAGCCTAGTTGCAATATGAGGTTTGAAATTTACCCTTTTTACTATATGGCCTCACATTTACCTCCGCTGCCAGCTACCTCGACAAGTAAAAGTGGTAAGCATTTGCATTTGCAACTTTTAGGATTGTCATATTCATATGCATCTGACCAATGTGGGACCCTGCATGAGCCACGTGCACTAATTTGAATCTAACCCATTGATTGGACATATGTACTGCTGATGCATGCAAGATTTTTTTTGTTTATATTGAGCAATTAAGATATCCAAAGTGACCATAAGTTTTCACTTTATATATATATATATGATGCACCTATCCCATTTAAGTTGTTTATTAATCTAATCATAGGTTGAGTTAGTGTAAATAAATAGCGGGACATATGCATGATTACTTGATCAAATTCTTCTGTATGTCGGAAATAAATACTGTAATCACTGTTATAATGCTTTTTGTATATTGAATGACCTCTCTCAGGTCTATACCGGCAGCTACATCTACTTCTGTGGTTAGCTTGTCAATTTTTTTGTATCTTCTATAGTTTGAATACAATTCTTTTTGTTTCCTAGCAAAGAATCATCATTGTTACAATCATGTTCTTTAGTTTTGTATTACCCCAAATAGATTTCAGTATCATCATGAGTTGACTATGTACACATTTTTCTGGTTTGTGCATGCAGAGAAAAAAGGCTTTACATCTAGGATTGTTATAATCATTGTTTCTTCGGTAGTAGTTATTCTTATTGCACTTGTTGCCTTCACTTGTGTCCTTTTACAAAGGAGGAAGACAAAGCAGGAGATCGGCAGTGAGCAGGAGGCAGAAGGTAATTATACCCTTTCTGCTGCCACAATTTACTCTGCTATATGAGCTGAAACTAATTTTCCTTTTGAGTTCTAATCTCTTACTCTGATCTTTTAAGGTCCTTGTGAAATTGATAATGTGGAATCCTTGCAATTTGACTTCAGCACTATCAGAGCTGTAACAAATAACTTTTCAATTGATAGTAAGCTGGGAGAAGGGGGATTCGGTGCTGTTTACAAGGTATTAATATCAAGTATTCATAACCAAAGTGAATATCAATTGTTAGTTAAAATGGGTTAGATTGTAAGTTTGGAATAACTTGAATGATGTTACAATCATTTTTTCTCAAATTCAATTTCAGGGTAGACTTCCTGATAGACTGGATATAGCTGTTAAGAGATCGTCAATTAATTCTGGGCAAGGAGACTTAGAATTAAAAAATGAGGTCCTTCTATTGGCAAAGCTTCAGCATAGGAATCTTGTTAGACTTCTAGGTTTCTGTATGAAAGGCTTTAAATCTATGAGTTAGTGCCCAATCCAAGTCTAGACAACTTCATATATGGTATGGTTGCACCGCTTTTTTGCTTTGGTTTCTATCAATCTTGTAGCTTGTTCTTGACTAGAAATTGTCTACTTTCCTATGGCTTTGTTAATTTGTAGATCCCACAAAACGCTCATCATTGGATTGGGAAATAAGGTACAAAATCATTGGGGGTATAGCACGAGGAGTGCTTTATCTTCATGAAGATTCAAGGTTTCGGAGATGTCAATATGATTCTGAAAAGTGCAGATTTTGGAATGGCAAGAGTGTTCTAAGTGGATCAAACTCAATCCAATACAACTAGAATTGTTGGGACCTTGTAAGTATATATAAGAATTATAACTTAGACCTTGCTAAATCAAATCTAACCCAATCAATGGCCATTTTCACTGGGTATATGGCTCCAGAGTATATAAAGTATGGATACTTCTCAGCCAAGTTTGATGTTTTTAGCTTCGGTGTGTTAGTCCATGAAATCATGAGTGGTCAAAAGAATAGTTCTTTTGCTACCGAAGAGGAACCACAGGATTTATTAACCTATGTAAGTGAAATTCATCAAGAATGTTTTTCAAGTTTTTCGACTCTCTGAGTAATATGTTAAATGTTATTGTTGTACACTTAGTAATGGTTTTACTTTTTGGATTGATTGATAAGTATTAATGTGGTCATTGACCAAATCGTCTTTGTCAAATTTTGTAGGCATGGAGAAATTGGATTGAAGGTAAAGCTGTGAATCTAATAGATCCCAATTTCAGGGTTGGCTCCAATAGAGATATGATGAGATGTATTCACATTGGGTTGCTTTGTGTTCAAGAAAATGTAGCCAATAGACCTACAATGGCTTCACTAGTTCTCATGCTCACTGGTGGCACCCTTTCTCTCCCAACACCATCAAAACCTGCATTTTTTTTTTTTTTTTTTGTTGGCACTCCAGCACAAAGACAGATAAATTAGAGTCACCAGCATTGGATCGATAAAAAAATTATGTCCAGTTTTCATTGAATGGGGTTTCAATTACTGAGCTTGACCTTCGATAATGCCTAAAGATTGATTTTGTATCTTTTAAGCTAGCATATATATATATACTTTGCTTTGACTTAAAGATTGTTATAGAAACACTAATTGTAAGTGTTCCCCTCTCTAACATTATCTTTAGAGGTGGTAGTGGGTCATGCCGAAATTTTCACGGCCCACCGTGCCATAGGCCATGCCTTGCCAAACAACTGAAACTTGAAACCCAAGTAGGGTTGTGTCGTGTCGTACTTTTGTGGGCCGGCCCAGAATTTCAATGCTACATTTAATTTTTTTAATTCATGGGCTATGCTGTGTTGGCCCACATGCCAAATCCCCGGCCCACATGGCCCACAGGCCATGGTCGGCACAAAATTTTCAGGTCGTGCCATGGTGGGCTGTGCCAAAAAATTTGTGGGCTGGCCACCTCTAATCATGATCCATGCATGAAATCTTTTCATATAAAAATCATCTAAGAATGAAAAATTTAGAGAGATGTTATAATTTCATCTAATAATTAAGAACAATTACATAATTTCTTAAGCCTAAAGCATGCCTTAATTTTTATTCACTTATTTTGTTTTCTTTTAGTTTATTTCATTTAAGACAATTTAGTAATATATATTTTCATAAAAATAGGGGCTGTGAAAATGAATTTTGGGGAGTACATGGTATACACCAACCCACTCAAGAAAAAAAAAAATGTTTAACTTTATAGGATCCGGCGGTCCACCTAATTAAACTTATGATAAAGCAAGTCTTTAAATATGCATATAAGTCATTGCCAAGCACTTTCATTAGCTCTACCATCAACTTAATTTGGCCCATCTCATCACTTTCTTAATGTTTGATGAGAAGACTTCAATACTTTTAGAAGATTACTGGAAGCCTGTTCCATTATAGTCCAATGAAAAAACACAAAAATGATTAAACAAATAGCTTTGACAAACATGCATTCACATTTGTATTTTTTGTTTTTTTAAGGGTCACGGAATACCTTACAAGCCTAACAGACAAAAGTAATTACATAAATGCAATACGTACCTTTCTTACGATTCAAATACAAGACCTCTGGATATAGCTAACCTTAATGACTAAAGAGCTTATCATTCAGCCACAAGGGAAGGTTGCATATTAGGAAGTCATAAAAATGAGTAGCTCTATACCAATATATAATGTTGAGCTAATTTCATAAACCACCCTCCGGTTTTTAAGTACAATATCTAGTCACGACTAGAAAACAAAAAAAATTATTAGGGACGGTTTTAAATCATTTGTAATGAAACAACGTCTTTAATAAGATGAAAAATCTATTGAAGTGTTTTAAAAAGTTGTAAGACCATTAAAACCGTTTTCTTTTAATTCTTTTGTAATGTAAACAATTTTTCAAATTTTGAATATAAAAAATAATTAATATATTAGTCATATAAAATGTTAGCATAAATTATAACTTTAAAAAAATATTTTTATTATTTACTCTAGGCTTAGGCCTCTACGTACTTGCTTTGGGATTTCAAGCAAGCATGCTTTACTGAAGAAATCATACCCAATATATAAAAACTGTATACCAATTGAAGACCATACTAAAAAAAAAATTATAACAAAGTTATCTCTAGTAAAATCTATGTAATAATATATACTTCAGGTTCAGGCGTGTTGCACGTTGCTTTATAAACACTTTTAGTCATTGGGTTATTGACAAGAAGATGTCGGCAGAAAGAAATCCCATCACAATAATTTTATATTAAAGTAAGTCTACGTAAAGATATCCCATCACAATAATTTTAAAAAAGCAATAAAGCATATATGCCATTGCCATGTACTTTCACTGTCAACTTTGTCCCCAAAACTCTCTTCATCATCATCCCCATAATCAGTTTGTTTAATTAGAAGACTTCACTATTTTCAGAAGACCAAGTGAATCACGCTCCACTATAGGTCCAATGAGAAAAACAAAAATGCTTATAAAACAGCTAAACATGTCACATAGCTTGACCCACATCCATAATGCATTCACATCTGTACTAGGAAGTCATGAGTTGCACAGGGAAATATTATATATTTCACTTTAATAAATTCTGTGTTATGGTTCACCTTCCACACAGCCCTGAAAATGCAGATGGGTTTCATATCTTTGCTTTGTTTGGTTTCTATTTTGCTTATAAACACTGGTGTTACTAGAGCAACTATATGTTATGACACAGGGAATTTCACGAGTAATAGCACCTATGAGAAGAACAGGAATCTGATTCTCTCATCTCTTGCTTCTAATGTCACTCTCCATGATGGTTTCTTTTATACTTCAAGTATTGGCGAAGAGCCGGACATAGTTTATGCTCTTGTGAATTGTAGAGGAGATTCTTCTGCAGAACAGTGTGCTAGTTGTGTTAGTTCTGCAGCTAAAGATATTGTGAAGACATGTTTGAACCAGAAAGAAGCAGTGGCATGGGGAGGGAGTCCTCAATGCATTGTGCGCTATTCAAACCGCTCTTTTTTTGGCAAAATGGCTGCGGATCCTATGGCTGGGGGCAGTTATGAGAATAATATGACCGTAAACATGACACAGTTTGATCAGAGCTGGGAGAGTTTGATGAACCGGTTGTTGAGAGAAGCTGCAGCTGGGGCTAATAATTCTACAAGTAAGTTTGCAATTGGGGAGGAAAGTGTGACAAGCTTTGTGAAGATTTATGCACTCATGCAGTGTACTCCAGATATTTCACAGAGTGATTGTGAGGATTGTCTTGATCAATCTGTGGGTTTCTATGAGAGTCACTACCACGGGAAGCCTGGCTGCCTTATTATGAGACCTAGCTGTATGTACATCTGGGATTTGGATCCTTTCTATAACGCCACTCTTGTTCCTACATCACGAGCTCTTCCTTCTCAGCCGCCGCCGTTGCTTCCTTCTCCGCGGCTAGTTATTCCAAAAGGTAAGTTTCAAGATCCTTTCCAGATATGAACTTTACAAAAGCAACATCTTCTTCTTTCTTGAAGCAATTTCTAATCTTTAGCGAATCTCTCAGTAGGATTTGAACTCAGATGAAGTTCTCACCATCTGTTAGAGACAAAAAAAAGAATGGATCTTGTAGGATTCCTAAGAATTAAATTCTTTAATTTTTTCCGAAAGTAGATACTTATTTATATGTTTTTCACATTTCCTGAATAGCCGGGACATTAAGAAATATCCATAAAAGCATTTGAGAGAATTGGTCTAATTTTATCATTGTTTTGTTTTATTCAAAGGTAGGAAGGATCCCCAATAATGAATCTTTCTTTTTAGTTGTTTGAATCTTTCTTTGATTGATTAATGAGTGATATTAGGAATCCTTATTTTCCATTCACGTGTGGTCAAGATTTTTTCCTTTTAACGACCAATCCAGTCCTTATGTTCGCTCAGGTAAAAGATCAGAACAGGAGATATCATTAAATATTTGACTATATAATTACACATATTTTCTGATTTGTGGATGCAGGCAAAGGAGGCATTACATCTAGAACTGCTATAATCATTGTTTCTTCTGTAGTTGTTATCATTATAGCACTTGTTGTGTTCACTTGTGTCCTTGTTAGACAAAGGAGAAAGACAAAGCAGGAGACAGAAGGTATCTGCAATTTCCTCTGCTATAAGACCAACAATATTTTTTTTTTTTTTTTTTTGGAGCTCTAACTTGTTGCTGTTATTGTTTAGATGTTGATGAAATTGATAATGTGGAATCCTTGCAATTCGACTTCGATACCATCAGAGCTGCAACAAATGACTTCTCAAATGATACAAAGCTAGGACGAGGGGGATTTGGTGTTGTTTACAAGGTAGTGTTCATTAACCAAAATGCATATCAAATTGTCAGTCAAAATGGGTTAAATTGTAAGTTTTTAATCCATTGAAGCTATATAATTTCAGGGTAGGCTTCCTGATGGACAGGACATAGCTGTGAAGAGGCTGTCTAAAGAATCAGGACAAGGAGAATTAGAATTTAAAAATGAGGTCCTCTTAGTGGCCAAGCTTCAACATAGGAACTTGGTTAGACTTCTAGGTTTCTGTTTGGAAGGAAATGAAAGGCTTCTCATCTATGAGCTTGTGCCCAATTCAAGTCTAGATAACTTTATATTTGGTATGGTTTCACTGCTCTTTTGCTTTGACTTCTGACATTCAGCTTGTAGCTTTTTCAGGACTACAATATTTTACAATCTGTCTACAATCTATGTCTTTTTGGATTTGCAGATCCCATAAAGCGTTTATTATTGGATTGGGAGACTCGATACAAAATCATAGGGGGCATAGCCCGAGGACTTATTTATCTTCATGAAGATTCCAGGTTTCGTGTCATTCATCGTGATCTAAAAGCTAGTAATATTCTTCTAGATGTCGACATGGTTCCGAAAATTTCAGATTTTGGAATGGCGAAATTGTTTGAAATCGATCAAACTCATGGCGATACAAGTAGAGTCGTCGGGACCTTGTAAGTATACATATATATAAGCATTACAAACTTAGACCTTAGTAAACAAAATCTAACCCATTAATGGCGTTTTCAGTGGGTATATGGCTCCAGAGTATCTAAAGCATGGACAATTCTCAGTCAAGTCCGATGTTTTTAGCTTTGGTGTATTAGTCCTGGAAATCATCTGTGGTCAAAAAAATAGTTCTTTTCATGATGGAGAACAAGTAGAAGATCTATTAACCTTTGTAAGTAAATACGAGTTATTGATTATATATATTTTTTTTCATTTCTTCTTCCTGGTTAAATTCAATATAATAACCATGGAATCTGTGTTGAATTTTTGCAGGCATGGAGAAATTGGAATGAAGGGACGGCTTTGAATCTGATAGATCCTAATCTAAGAGTTGGTTCAAGCAGTGAAATGATGAGATGTATTCGCATTGGGTTGCTTTGTGTTCAAGAAAATGTAGCCAATAGACCTACAATGGCTTCAGTTGTTCTAATGCTCACCAGCTGCTCTCTGTCTCTCCCAGTTCCCTCAAAACCTGCATTTTTTATGCAATCTAACTCGAAGGAATATGATTCGGAATCACCTATGTTGGATCATAATGGGAATTATGTTCAACCTTCGTTGAATGAGGTTTCAATTACCGAGCTAGAAGGTCGTTAACATGTTTTCAACTCTCATGTCTTGATGTAAAAGTTGATAGTTCATGAGATTTTGTCCTTTAACGGTAGCGAGAGGTAAAGTTCAGATTTTGAAAAATCAGGATGTCTGCAGGAAAAATAGATTGTATGTATGTATAAAATGTCTTGAGAACAAACGTTATTGAAATCAGATTGGATCTTCCTAAACACACAATAGTCCACTATTTTCTCACATCGAAGACAGCAAGAATTTGTCCTTTTTAGTGTTAATCCACACGGGTAAAAAAAATTGGAATGAAGAAAGTTTTGTTTATTGACCATCTGGAAAATTTTTATATGTGAATCAATGTTAAAAAGGAATACGAAAATTTGATTTTATGTATAAATTGATGCTTTTTTACCTTACACTATCCTTTCTTTGACGTTTCAATCACTCATCATTGTTCACAACAGCCCACTGGCTTTGATTTTCAAAAGCTCCGTCTGTGAACATCCTTTGATTTCAAACCATGGATTTCAAAGTCTGAGTCCGCAATTTGACTAGTCCACTCTGCATTCTATCTCTTAGCTTATTTGTTTTTATTGTGAAAGGGTGGTGTTCTCTTTCTTCATTCTTCCCCAAGCTCATGAGAATGCATAACCCTGCAAAGGGTTTTAAACGTTCGATTTGTTTGGTTTCTTTTATGCTTATTATAAACATTGGTGTTACTAGAGCAACTATATGTTACCAATCGGGGAATTTCACAAGTAATAGCACTTATGAGAAGAATAGGAATCTGATCCTCTCATCTCTTGCTTCTAATGTCACTCTACGTGAAGGGTTTTTTCATAATGCAAGTATTGGCCTGGAGCCTGGCAAAGTTTATGCTCTTGTGCATTGTAGAGGAGATTCTTCTGCAGAGCAGTGTGCTAATTGTGTAAGTTCTGCAGCTAAAGATATTGTGAATACATGTTTGGACCAGAAAGAAGCAGTTGCTTGGGGAGGGAGTCCTCAATGCATTGTACGCTATTCGAACCTCTTGATTTTCGGAGAAATGGAGGAGGAACCTATGGGTGCGGGAAGCATGAGAATAATATGGCGGTGAACATGACTCATTTTGATCAGACTTGGGAGAGTTTGATGAATCAGTTGTTGAGAAAAGCTTCTACATGTAAGTTTGCAACCGGAGAAGCAAATTTGACGAACTTTGTGAAGATATATGCACTCATGCAGTGTACTCCTGATATTTCACAGACTGATTGTGGTACTTGTCTACTCCAATCTGTAGCCTACTATGAGGCTCACTACCATGGCAAGTCACGTTGCCTTGTTATCAAACCTAGCTGTATGTATATGTGGGATTTAAATCGTTTCTATAATGCCACTCTTGATGCTCCTTCACCATCACTTCCCCTTCCACCGCGAAAAATTTCGAAAGTTATGTTTCGAATTAGGATCCTCTACTGATACGAGCTCTCCTTTTTTGTTTCGATCGCGTGTGGTAAAGATATTATTATCTGATTAGTGGATGCAGGCAGAGGAGGCATTACATCTAGAACTGTTATGATAATTGTTTCTTCTATAGTGGTTATCTTTGTTATAACACTTGTTGCCTTCACTTGTGTGCTTTTACGAAGGAGGAAGACAAAGCAGGAGACAGAAGGTATTAATTAAACTAGAGATTCTAAATTTGAGTTTTATGGCTGCCACAGTTATCTCTGCTATATATAGCTAACTTGTTATTGTGATTTTGAAGTTGGTGATGAAATTGACGATGTGTAGTCCTTGCAATTCGACTTCAGCACAATCAGAGCTACAACAAATGACTTCTCAAATGATAATAAGCTGGGACAAGGTGGATTTGGCATTGTTTACAAGGTAATACTGTATTAAGTGTTCATTAACCGAAAATGCATATTAATTGTCTTCAAAATGAGTTAAATTGTAAGTTTTTAATTTCTTGAAGGCTATCAGGGTAGGCTTCCTGATGGACAGGACATAGCTGTGTGTCTAGAGATTTCACTAGCTTAATTTGTCCCTTCTCATCACTTTGTTGATGTTTGATAAGAAGATTTCACTACCTCTAGAAGATTAATTGAAGCTTGCTCCATTAGGTCCAATGAGAAAACACAAAAATGATTAAAAAATTAAACATAATACATAGCTTTGACCAACATTGTAACACCCCACTTGAGGTACGTAGCTAATGTTTATTGTTTTGCTTTTATTTGAGATGGTTTATTGTTTGGTTGGGCCTTGGTTGAATGACTATTGTGAGTTGGTTGAGTGGTTGCCCTGAAATTTGTAAAGACTTGACCAATTTTTGTGTTACAGACTTCGCTAGGGCGAAGAAGAAGCTTTGCCGCGGCAACGAAGTCCTGTAACCTACGGTGTAGGTTCTGTAAGTTTTCGCCGGGGCGAAGAAACATTCTTCGCCGCGGCGAAGGGCTTGACAAAATGTGTAGTGAGTTTCTAGAGAATTCTTCCTTTGGGGCTCAATGACCATTCTACCCCTAATTAGCAGGAAAAGTGGGGAGTGAAATGAAAGGAAATTACATGGAAAATAGTTTAAATGGGGTTGCATTTGCAAAGAATTCAAAGGGCAAAAGTGAAATTCCTAAGAAAGAGTAAGGGTAAAATGGGAATGAATGAAGATAATTTGAGCTAAAAAGGGGTTAAGTTTAGTAAACCCTTCATTCACTCTTCTTCTACCACCTCTTCCATTCTCCATTTCCTCTCAATTCTTCCTTCAAGCCTTCAAGGATTTTTTAGGGTTTTTAGTTGGATCTAGGTAGAGATTTGATCTAAGGCATCCTAAGGTAAGAATCCTTGTTCTAGATGTGAAATTTACCTATAAAAGTGTTGAGGTCTTGATGTGTTATTATTTAAAGGTGTAGAGAAGAGACATCCACCAAAGGACAAGAGAAGTGTTAGTGGAATCACACCATCACAAGGTAAGTAAATCCAACCAAGTTGAGATTCGAATAAGTTTTTGAGTAGGGATTAAGTAGAGATTTATATATGCATGTGTATGTTATGTTAGTGAGAACTTGGATTGAGATGAGTATTTATTTTGTGGTTGTTGAATACACTTCAATTGAGAAGTGTGATGTGTGATGAGAATGTAGTTTGAGATGAAATTGGAGGAGATTGAGAAATCTCTTTGGAAGTGTTATGTTATGGCAGGAATTATAGCTTGGTGAGGGAGCTTTCTCCCATTTTGGATGGTTTAAGAGAGGGATAGAATTATAGATAAAGTAGAGTGTATGTATGCACACTAGTTGTTTGATGAAATGCCTAAGAGAAGTATGAGCATGAGTTGTGAACCTTAATTCTTGCAACATTTCATATTGGCATTTCCCAAGTGCATTAATGAACATGAATCATCCATATGTATTAATTGTACATTTGAGAAGTAGCTTGAGAAAGAGTAGAGAACTTTGTGAATAAACTACTCTAAGCATTAAGCTCCACTATGAATGCTAGCTTGAGAAAGAGTAGAGAACTGTGTGAATGAACGAGTAGAGAGAATGAGAAGAATACTAAGAATGGGTTGGTGCTTTGTGATCTCCACCCGATAGTTATGAAAAACGGGTTGGTGCTTTGTGATCTCCACCCCAAAGTCACGAAGAGTGGGATGGTGCTGTGTGAACTCCACCCAACTGTGCCTCCGGTAAGATAAGGCCGTGACATATAGCAGAAGTTAAGTAAAGAAAGCTGTGTGAAAGATGAAAATTGTAAGGAAAGAATTAGAGAGAGTTACGAGGTCAGTCGAGTAGAAGATTTACTTACTGAGCATTATTTTGTGCTCACCCCGTTGTTTTCTTTGTGGTTGCAGGTTCTAGGTGAGAACGCGGTTGGATGGGCGTCGGCAAACGAAGAGCAATAACTACACTGTCCGCTGTTTTAATATCATTTTATAAATGATACTCTGTTTTGTATAAATAAAGTTTATATGTAATACAAGAAAATTTTGGTCCCATTTACTTTTGCTAATATCAATATATTCTACTTGATATATTTCTATAGTATAAAGCAGTCATTACAAACATGCATTCACATTTGTATTTTTTGTTTTTTAGTAACTGAGGTATCCCGGACACAATTGTCAGTCAAGCCCGCCTAATCCTCAAGGTCAGAAACACCCTACAAGCCTAATGGACCAATGTAATTATACAAATATTGTAAGTGTCTCTCCTACGACTCGAACACAAAACCTTTGGGTATAGTTAACCCTAGTAGCTAAATAGTTTGTCATCCGACCACAAGGAGAAGATCACATTTGTATTAGAAAGCCATAAAAATGAGTAGCCCTATACCAATATATAATATTGAGCTAATTTCATAAACTACCCTCCGGTTTTTACTATACGATATCTAGTCATGATTAGAAAAGAAAAAGTTATTAAGGATGGTTTTAATTTCTAAACCATCTTTAATAAAACAAAAATGTCTTTAATAAGATAAAAAATCTATTGAAGTGTTTCAAAAAGTTGTCAGACGATTAAAACTTCTTTTAATTTTTTTGTAATGTAAACAATTTTTCTAATTTTGAATATAAAAAATATTTAATATATTAGTCATATGAAATGTTAGCATAAATTATAACTTAAAAAAAATATTATTTAATTACTCTAGGTTAGGCCTCCAAGTACTTGCTTTTTGACTTCAAGAAGGCATCCTTCACCGAAAAAATCATACCTAATGTATAAAAACTGTATGCCAAATTGAGACAATACTCTAAATTAACCAAATTAACCTCAAAAAAAAAAAAAAAAAAAAATTGTAACAAAGTTTTCTCTAGTAAAATCTTATATAATAATATATACATCAGGTGTGTTGCACGTTTCATTATAAAAGAGTTATTGTAGAAACTAGGGGTGAGCACGGGTAGCGGGTAGAACCAGGAAGGCAGGAGGGGTAAGCCAAGGAAGGCCTGAGCAGGAACCTACCGGAGAACTGCACGTCGCGGGTAGGTTCCAGGTTCCAATTTTTAACGGAACCGCTCACGTGCGGTTCGGTTATTCAGCAGGAACCTGGAGGCCAGGAACCTGGTAAGGTGCTGAAGAACTGTAAAAAGGGTACCCTGTTTGGAACCTGTAGGGGGTACCCTATTTGGAACCTGTTTGAAACCTGTTTTGAAACCTGTTTGGAACCTGTTTTGGAACCTGTTTGGAACCTGTTTTAGAACCTGTTTGGAACCTGTTTTGTTTTGGAACCTATTTGGAACCTGTTTTGGAACCTGTTTTGGAACCTGTTTGGAACCTATTTTGGAACCTGTTTGGAACCTATTTTGGAACCTGTTTGGAACCTGTTTTGGAATCTGTTTGGAACCTGTTTTGGAACCTGTTTAGAACCTATTTTGGAACCTGAACTATAATGAAATATTTGTGAAATGTAAATAATGGGGGAGTTTCTATTATTTTACATATAAAAAAATTTAAAATAGAAAAAGTTAAATTTTTAAAATAACCTAATTAAATAAATATACGAATACAATTATACTTATTACATATAGATTACAGCATATTAAAAGCTTTAATATATTATAATACATTAATATTAAAGTTTTGATCAATTAAGTGAATAATTGGAATTATGATCCAATTAAAAGTGTTTTACATTTTTAATGTTATTAAAAGAATTATTTTTGAATAAAATAGTATATTTGATTGAGTAATAATATATTTAGTTATTTACTTCAATTATCAAGTTCTAAGTATATCTATAATAAATTAGTAATTAATTAATTATATATGATAAATTGATAAACATTAATAAATTTAATTACTAGTTAAATATCATACTTAATCAATTATAACATTACATTATAGTTAAATGATTACTTAATTAATTATAATTTTATAACATTACTTAATTGATTTATAGTATAATTAATTATAGCATTACATTAATTGATTACTACTTAATTAATTGACTTTATTATAAACATTAGTACAAACTTAATTAAATGATTAAAAATTTAATTAATTATAATAATACATTAAAAATTTATAGTATGATTATTTAATAGTTAATTCACTATAACATTACATTATAGTATGATTATATAATTAATTATAACATTACATAATTAAATAATTATTTAATTGATTATGTGTTATGATATTATGTTTTAAACATTAGTAATTACCAATTTGCTACATAAACATTAGCACAATACTTAATTAAATGATAAGAAATTTAATTAATTATAACATTACCTTATAAACATTTCATTATAAACATTAATTAAACATTACATTATAGTTAAATAATTACTCAGTTAAATTATAATATTATTATATTACATTATATATTATGATCACTTACTTAATTATAGCATTACATAGTTAAATGATTACATAATTACATAATTAGTTATTAATTTATAACATTGCATTATAAACATTAGTAATTTACTAATTTACTATATTATTACATTACTTAATTAAACGATTAAAAATTTAATTAATTATAACATTACCTTATATATTTATAATATAATTACTTAATCAATTATAACATTCTATTATAAACATTAGTATATTATAATTACTTAATCAATTATAACATTCTATTATAAACATTAGTATATTAATCAAATGATTTGAAATTTAATTAATTATAATATTAAATTATAGATTTATAGTATGATTATTTAATTCATTATAACATTACATTATACTATTATAGTATGATCATATAATTAATATAACATTATATAATTAAATAATTACTTAATTGATTATGAGTTATGATATTATATTTTAAATATTAGTAATTACTAATTTACTACATAAACATTAGCACAATACTTAATTAAATGATAAGAAATTTAAGTAATTATAACATTACCTTATAAACATTAATTAAACATTACATTATAGTTAAATAATTACTCAATTAAATTATAATATTATTATATTACATTATATTATAATCACTTACTTAATTATAGCATTATATAGTTAAATGATTACATAATTACTTAATTAGTTATGAATTTATAACATTACATTATAAACATTAGTAATTTACTATACTATTACATTACTTAATTAAACGATTAAAAATTTAATTAATTATAACATTACTTTATATATTTGTAATATGATTACTTAATCAATTATAACATTCCATTATAAACATTAGTATATTAATTAAATGATTTGAAATTTAATTAATTATAATATTAAATTATAGATTTGTAGTATGATTACTTAATTCATTATAACATTACATTATACTATTATAGTATGATCATATAATTAATATAACATTACATAATTAAATGATTACTTAATTGATTATGACATTATATTATAAACATTAGTAATTTACTAATTTGCACAATATTTAATCGAATTATTATAATTTTATGAATTATAACATTATATTATTAAATAAATTTATGGTATGATTATTTAATTAATTATAACATTCTATTATAAACAATATTATAATACTTAATTAAATGATTAACAATTTAATTAATTATAATATTACATTATAATTAAATAATATATTACTTAATTAATTATAACATTACAATTTACATTGTAGTATGATCACTTAATTAATTATAACATTACAATTTACATTATAGTATGATCACTTATTTAATTATAATATTACTTGTTTTTAATATTAAATTTACTAAATTATATTTGGTATATTATAAATACCCAATTAACCAATTATAACATTAAATTAATAAATTTATAAACATTAATAATTTATTAACTTATCAAATAGACCCCAGGCAAATGGCAATGTTAGTAATTAGTATTAAGAATTGTTGTTTGTTTAAATGATTTTTGTGAAGTTATTTTATGTGAATTGTGATGAATAATTGTTTGTGTTTTGGTTTTGATTGACGAATTTTATGTGAATTGTGATGAATTGGTTGAATTCAAGCGTTGCTTAGAGATTACAGGTTATGAGTTACATTGGACACAAATAAATGAATAACGAAAATTTGTTAGGGGTGTATTTGTAAACTTATAAGGTGTTTTTGTTATTTTTTAAACTAATAGGGGGTAATTAATTTTTTATAGGATACCCGGGAGCGAGGCCGGAACGCATTTTAGGTTAACCGGTTCCTTAAGAAGAACTGTATTGTGCGGTTCCGGTTCCGGTTCCTTTTTTTGGGAACCTGTACTGTGCGGTTCTGGTTCGGTTTCCCAAAAAAGTGCAAGGTACCCGGAACCGCTCACCCCTAGTAGAAACTTTTATTAGTCGTTGGGTTGGTGACAACAAGATGTCGGCATAAAGAAATCCCATCGCAATAATTTGACATTAAGGGGCGTTTGGTTGGAAGTTACGTGAGATTACTGAGGTCAAGTCATCTTATATTCCTTGATTATCATGTTTGGTTGTCAAGTAATATAAGATACCGGTAATCTTCAAATACGCTATTGGTAATATTGATTACCTCAATTTTTTTTAGGTATTTTAAGATTACCAAGATTATCTTTTTTTTGTTACAATCTTATCTCTTATTAATTAAATTTTAGGACAATAATGCTCTTATTTTTAAATTTATTTACATAAATATGACTTTTACTATTTAACCAAAATTAATTAACTTTTTGGACAAAATTACTCTTAAATTCAAAACAAATTGATGTCGACCCAAGCCACCACCCCACCCACTTGCCACCAGCAACCACCGTCGTCGTCAGAATAGCGCACGGAAGGCCAAAAATGGTCGTCGTGCCTTAATATGGCCATTTTTGGCCGGAAATGGCCAGATCTGCCAGGTTCGTCATTGATTTGGTCGTGATGGCCAGATCTGTCACATTTGGCTATTTTCGGCCAGATCTCTAGCTGGAAATGGCCATACGATGCACGGAGGCCATTTCCTGCCTCTCGTGCGCCGTTAGGTTACCGACTGCCGGCAGTGGCTGGGTTGGTGGGGTTCTTTGTTGATTTTTCAAACTTTTATTATGGGACCATTTTTGCTAAGTTTTTAAATCAAGGGGGTTATAATAATCAGTATTAAAAAATAATATAATAATAATATTTAATTAGAGGACAATTCAGTAATTTAAATAACATACTCATCAATTTATTCCTCCCAACCAAACATATTAATATAACATACCCACCAATTAACCAAACACATTTTCCTAAAGATTTCCAATAATCTTCAAGGTAATTTAACTTTCCAGTAATCCAATATTCTCAGTAATCTAACATTCCTTGAATCAAACGGCCCTGAAGTGTATATGCCATTGCCATGCACTTTCATGGTCAACTTTGTCCCCAAAACTCTCTTCATCAGTTTGATTAGAAGACTTCACTATTTTCAGAAGAAGAGGTGAATCACGCTCCTCTATAGGTCCAATGAGAAAAACAAAAATCCTTATGAAACAGCTAAACATAGTACATAGCTTGACCCACATCAATAATGCATTCACATTTGTGCTAGGAAGTCATGAGTAGCTCAAGGAAAATATTCTACATTTCACTTTAATAAATTGTGGGTTATGCTTCTTCTTCCACAAAGTTATGAAAATGCAGATGGGTTCCATATCTTTGCTTTGTTTGGTTTCTATTTTGCTTATAAACATTGGTGTTACTAGAGCAACTATATGTTATGACACAGGGAATTTCACAAGTAATAGCACCTATGAGAAGAACAGGAACCTGATTCTCTCATCTCTTGCTTCTAATGTCACTCTCCATGATGGTTTTTTTTATACTTCAAGTATTGGCGAAGAGCCGGACAAAGTTTATGCTCTTGTGAATTGTAGAGGAGATTCTTCTGCAGAACAGTGTGCTAATTGTGTAAGTTCTGCAGCTAAAGATATTGTGAATACATGTTTGAACCAGAAAGAAGCAGTTGCTTGGGGAGGGAGTCCTCAATGCATTGTACGCTATTCGAACCGCTTGATTTTCGGAGAAATGGAGGAGGAACCTATGGCTGCGGGAAGCAGTGAGAATAATATGACGGTGAACATGACTCATTTTGATCAGACTTGGGAGAGTTTGATGAATCAGTTGTTGAGAAAAGCTTCTACAAGTAAGTTTGCAACCGGAGAAGCAAATTTGACGAACTTTGTGAAGATATATGCACTCATGCAGTGTACTCCTGATATTTCACAGACTGATTGTGGCACTTGTCTACTCCAATCTGTAGCCTACTATGAGGCTCACTACCATGGCAAGTCACGTTGCCTTGTTATGAAACCTAGCTGTATGTAAATCTGGGATTTAAATCATTTCTATAATGCCACTCTTGATGCTCCTTCACCATCACTTCCCCTTCCACCGCCAAAAATCTTGAAAGGTATGTTTCGAATTAGGATCCTCTCCTGTTTAGTTTCGATTGCGTGAGGTAAAGATATTGTTTTCTGATTTGTGGATGCTGGCAGAGGAGGCATTAAATCTAGAACTGTTATGATAACGGTTTCTTCTATAGTGTTTATCTTTATTATAACACTTGTTGCCTTCACTTGTGTCCTTTTACGAAGAAGGAAGACAAAGCAGGAGACAGAAGGTATTAATTAAACTAGAGAATATTCTAAATTTGAGTTTTATGGCTGCCACAGTTCTTTCTTTCCAACGTAGGACACATAACAATTATTGCAATTACAGTTCCAGCATCACTTGCCTTCATAATAATTTTATCCACTTCATGCTATTGTGTCCTACGTTGGAAAGAAAGAAGAAAGTACAAAGCTGTAAAAGATCATGGAAATGGTGATCATATATAACAGAACTGAATTTAAAGCTTTTGTTTTATCATAATTCCAACGAAAACTAACTTAAAATATTTTACTTTTTCTTTTCGTATAATGTTCAGCTGGAAACGAGATTTCAGTGGTGGAATCTTTACAATTAGACTTGCAATACATTGTAGCTGCAACAATCAATTTCTCTGAAGGAAACAAGATTGGTGAGGGTGGATTTGGCAGTGTGTACAAGGTAAGAAAATTTCCCTTTTTCCTTTTTATCTCAAGAGATCCAACCAACTGAACTAGTAATTAGCATCGCCTTATAATACTGATTATATATGGTCTATATATCTTCAGGGTGCACTTCATAATGGACAGATGGTAGCTATTAAGAGGCTATCAAGAAGCTCAGGTCAAGGATTAGAAGAATTTAGGAATGAGGTTGTATTGGTAGCCAAGCTTCAACATAGAAATTTAGTGAGGTTATTGGGATTTTGTGCAGAAGAGAGGAGAAATTACTTGTCTATGAATTTGTGCCCAACAAAAGCCTCGACTACTTCCTTTTTGGTTTGATCCTTTTCCTTTAGATCAATATCATATAATAAGTATTTCAATGTCTCACCTCACAGTTAAGTTGTATTATTTTGATGGATGTATGTACAAGGGCAATTGGATTGGTCGATGTGTTGCAAGATTATAGGAGGAATTGCACGAGGAATCTTGTATCTGCACGGGGCTTCTAGACACAAAATCATACATCGTGATCTCAAAACTAGTAACATTCTGCTCGATGAAGACATGAACCCTAAGATAGCAGATTTTGGCATAGCGAGGATTTGTGGGATGGACCAGAGTCAAGGAAATACAAGCAGAATTATTGGCACATAGTAAGATTTAACACCAAACTATTATTCTTGTTAGCAATTTGGATGCTAGATTGATGTACTGATGGTGCTACATTCTAGTGGTTATATGCCCCAGAATATGCATTACAAGGACACTTTTCGGTAAAGTCTGATGTGTACAGCTACGGAGTTTTAATACTGGAGATCATAAGCGGCAAAAAGAACAGTTCTTTCTATCAATCAGACTATTCCGAAGACCTCTTGAGCTATGTAAGCACAAAATCAATTTTATCTGATGTAAATGTGGCATTCCGTTAATTATGAGGATTAACTAATGTTTGTCACAGGCGTGGAGACTTTGGAGTGATGGAACACCATTGGAGCTAACGGATCAAGCTCTAGGCAATTCTTTTCAGTGAAATGAGGTCACTAGATGCATCCATATCGGATTATTGTGCGTTCAAGAAGATCCAGCAGACAGACCTATTGTGAAACCCCGTTTTTAATCCTAATACATATTGCGTATTCTGTGTGATTTTATTTTTATGGAAGGGGATTTTTGTTAGTTTTTAAAAGTTTTATTAGGAATGAAATTGCAAGAAAAGGAAGCTGCTGGGTTTGCATGTGACAAGGGGCAAAATCTGGAGGTTTATTTGAAAGAAAAGCTGATGTGGTAGGGGTTTAGCGGGATTACCTGTAATCTAGGGGCAGAAGCATAAATTTAGAAAGACTAAAAATATAAAAAATGAAGAAGAAGAAGACGTGAGCAGAGGAAGAAAACGATCGCAGAGCAGAAGGAAAAAAAAAAAAAAACGAGAGGAGAAGAGAAGAAAGGAGAGAAGGAAAAGAAAGGAGAGTAAGGAAGAAGAAGAGCTGCCGAGAGGTAAAGTGAGAGAGAAGGAGTGAGAGTGAAGTACAGCAAAAATAGGGAGGGAATTTGAAGCAGATCACTCCAAAATCTGGGTTCGGGAAGTGCATGCATGGGGTTAGGAAGCAATTTCTTTAAGTGTTTCTTCTTTGCTTTAAGAATGAGTGTTTGATCTTGAGTTTTTGGGTGTAGGTACGGAAGAAGAGAGTGTTTGACAGTCCATTGGAGTTTCGGCTGAGCTGAATTTGTGAGTGGATCTAAACTGTTTTCCTAAAAAAAAAAGATTTAGGCTTATGCCCTTGCATGTTGATTTCCTTCTACTACCGTTCATTTGTTTTTGCAAAAATCCTTATGAGCATGATGTTTGTGATTGGAATAGTAGAATTTTGCATAAAATCATGTTTTTAGTGAAATGATTTCTATGTTTGTGCAGAAATGCCTTAACTTCGAATTTATTTCAGTTTTGATATGGTTATATTCATCTTCTGTAAATTATCTTTGGCATGCATGTGAATGATGTTACATATCATGAAATTTGTAAGTAAGTGTGGACATGCATGTATAAATAATAATGCCTATACCAATGTTGTTGAATGGAAAGCAGAATTTTGTGTTTCCGCCTGTTTGATTTGGTTGATGATTGATAATTCCAGCTAATTTTGGGTAGGGCTGGTTTGTTTGGAAATTAATTGGTGGCAGTAATGGTTGGAATGAAGGGTATGGAAATTATGGATTTTATATAATTGATTAATTTTGACAAGCATATGTGCATTTTTATGCATATTCACAATGTTTGTGATAGAAAAGAAATTATAGGAAGTAGTATGTTGGATAGGGCAGCCGAATTTTGTTGTTGACTGAAATTGGAGATTCAATGCAATAGTTTTATATGGGTAGAGCATATATGTTGATCCTAAAGAACCAAGAGTTATTAAAGTATGTTTTTGGTTATAAAAAGTTATGCTGTGAAATTCTGACAGCCTGAACTTCTGAAAATTTTATATGTGTTTCGGGTTTGTAAATGAAGCTAAATTTCAGATATTTTGTTTTAAACTTATTGGAGATTGTTTGAAAATTTATTTCACCCCAAAATTCGAAGTATTGGATTTTTTTTAATAAATTTTGAATTCTGCTATGAAATTCTGGAATTTCATGTTTTCTGTAGAGCATGCATTTTTAAGAACTGAAATAATGCACTTATACTTATCCAAACTGAGTGATTTTAAATTCTGGTGAATCCTCTATGTGTCTAGTTTATTTCTGGAGAGTTTCATGAGGTTTAGATTAAGGGCTGAATTGTTATGAATTTTACAAGTCAGTAACCTCAATTCTGGAAACAGTTGGCAGATTTAAATGAGTTGAAAGAAAATTATGTTTTAAATAGTTATTGATTCTTAAATGACTTGAAAATATTACGGGATCAACATATATTTGTCTTGAATGCCCCATTGAAATTATAGCTTGATTTGGTGAGTGGATTAAACCAAATCCTTAAATCCATGCTTGCATGTTAACTTGTGGTTTTATTTTAAATGTTTTGATGAAGTTTGGTATATATCTTACGATGAGTGCCGGACATATGCTATGGTAATGTGATGTTGAAATTAATTTTCAATCTGGGTTAAACCGTCAGTTTCTGAAATATGTTTAGAAAATTGCAGTTTCACCCCTATATGCGATTTCTAAATATTATGTCATATATGTATGATTTATAAGCACTTAAGAAATATGCTCGTGACTTACATGTTACTTGAGATTATGCATGAGATTGTTATGGTGCTAAAACCACCCTACGAAGTACCCATCCCCCAGTGTTCAGGCTCTGCCCACGCGATGCAGGATTCCACTAGGTATTGAGATATTTGGTCTTCAGGCTCTATGCATGCGTATTGAGATATTTAGTGCTTTGCCTAGGCGCTGAGCTTGTCCGCCAGGTATTGAGATGGTTTTCTTCAGGCTCTGCCCGCGCGATGATAGATCTTGCTGGGTATTGAGATGTTTTTCCCACTCGCTGTGTGTGGGATGCCCACCATGTATCGAGATTTTTCCCCAAGGTACTAGTTGTGGTGAGAACCTTTAGTATCAGTTTACTGTTTCCAAACAGGATATCGGTTTAAAGTTTTCAAATACCAGCCTACAGTTTTCAATATCAGTTAATAGTTCAGTTTTCAGTATATGATGGATAGTTTGCATTAGCTATATGAAACAGTTGATGTTTGTAGCATGATTCATAGAAAACATTGTCTTTAGAAGCATGAGCATTTACAGCTATTCTTTAGGTTCTCATAAAAGAGTTTTCAATATTTAGTGATGAGCTAGGATTCAGAAATTGTTGTCAGTTTAATTGATCATATTATAATACTTAGAACAACTTTAGAAAACGAGTTATACATGCATACAGGATGATTAGCTACCACCATATCATGTTCATAGAATCATGTTGTTTTCAGGATTTCATAAGAACTATTGCATGCCATGACTATTGTTGAAGAATGTTTTGCAAACTCTCCCCAATCCCCCACTCACTGAGTATTTCAGCTCACCCCCTTTTTAGACCCTTTTTCCCAGGTTCACAAGAAGAGTCGTGCTGAGGAGTGATTCCTCTCGAGGTTGGGCCCTTACGTCATCAACTCATCATGTGTGTAAAAATGTCATGCTTGTTACCGCTACCGAATTATGTTTTATCCTTATGTTTATCTCCTGTGTTGATTATAAAAGATATGAATATCTGATACCATCCGTTTTTGGATTTTATGAACGTACAAGTTAGCTTTCAGATTTTCAAATGTATATATATATATATATATATATATATATCTTATGTGTTTATGCTTTCAAAACGAGTCCAAGCAAATGTTTTTATGAAAAACGTATTTAGAATACAGGTTTTTAGATTCCCACACGGCACGTGTCGGCCGCCCGAGTCTCATAGGTGCGCCTGGAGCTTATGGGGTAGGGAGGGTCGAGGCGGGTCGTGTCACCTATGATAGCAACCGTAGTGCTCATGCTTAACAGTTTCTCTGTCACACTACCATTACCAAAACGCCCTGCATTCTTTGTTCGTAGCACAACAGGGCAGAGTATGCCAGAAATGGGTCCAGAATCAGTTCAATCTTCAAGCAAATCCATGCCATCATCTATAAATGATGTGTCCATCACTGAACTTTACCTCGTTAGCACTAGGAATAGGGAAGTTCAACATTTTTTATCATTCAATACAAATAAGACTTGTTTTTTTTATTTATGAACAACAAATATATTGAATTTTTTGCATAGTTTACACCTCTGATTTTGGTAATAATTGTTCTTATGACATTTTATACATATGTACAATTTTTTTTTTCTTGCGAAGTCCTGATTTTTTAATATCCGAACTTTACCTCTCACTAACAAGAGTTAATTCCCGTATGCGAAAGCCGTCAATAGACAGAATCTGGTTAACTCATATCAACTTTCACATCAAGAAGTGAGAGTTCACAACATGTTAACGAGCGTCTAGCTTAGTAATTGAAGCTTCATTCAACAAAAATTGGACATATATGATTCTAAATCATCCAGCTCTGAGTTAGATTACATAAAAAAATGCAGGTTTTGAGGGAACTGGGAGAGACAGAGAGCAACCCATGAGCGTGAGAACAACTGAAGCCATTGTAGCCGTAGGTCTATTCACTACATTTTCAGAACACAAAGCAACACAATGTGAATACATCTCATCATTTCACTACCAGAATCAACCCTGAGATTGGGATCTATCAGATTTACAGCTCTCCCTCTCTTTCAATTTCTCCATGCCTGTAAAATTTTGAAAAGATTTCATGGCCACTGATTCTGAGTTTTATCTCAATGGGCATTCCACTGAGCAGCCATACAATCCAGTTCCTAACCGAAGATCATTACTTGCTCTCTGTATGACTTGAACCCTTCTAGGCAAGCACGTTCTTCCTGTACATCTGCAAAACTTTCTCAAAGTCACAGCGTGATAGTGCTAACATGCGGTTCAGCCCCTTTTTCACTCCTAACTCCTTTACAAGTGCATATCGTGGTCTGATTCTCTGTTCCAAATTAACCAGCGCCAATTCAAAAGAACTCCCATTTTGGTATCAAGTTCTTCGTCAAGCTTTAAGTATATACATTAGGCAATATTGACACCTTGGTCCTGACTTCTTCCACACTGAATCCCCTTTCCCAGAAAAATTTTGTCACAGGCTTGAGATGGCCCTCAATAGAAAGACCAAGATTTCCAGGAGATTTGTGGAGAACTATGGCAACATCAACCCCAAGCGATTTGAAGTACTCGGCTATCAGCCGTAGATTGTCTTCCACTCTGTAAGTTAAAATTCTCGGGAACTGAGTTAAGATCTTACCTAGGCTATCACCTGATAAGCCCAAACTCATGAAGGAAATTAACAACTGCCTGAACCTTCTGCCGGCTGTTACTGAGGAGTGCTGGGCTACGGCATATAACTTTTGCCCACTGTTTCTTGTCCACACCCAAAT
>CM047740.1:3589074-3715911 GCA_026225825.1 Pistacia integerrima | reverse complement strand
CTTTTGATTCCAATGCATGACTTCATTTTTGGAAAGAATTTTAAGGATGAAGCACTGGGTTCGAATTAAGAAGACATGTCATGAGTCCAGTCATACCAAGAGGGACGTACCAGGAGCCCAATTATTTATGTTGACAGTGAGCGGGATGTTACAGAAACCAAAGCACAAACATGCATGGTTAGATATCAAAGCAATACAGCTACAACATTATTTCTCTCTATATAATACATGTCTTTACAAGATTGACATTAAAATTAACGCCTTGTTAGAATGTAAAGTCAAAGGGGGTTGTTTGTCAACTATCAAACCTGTGAGGACTTGTGAAAGTTGTACAGAAAACAGTGTAGTTTTGACTACAACCGTGTTTTAGCTAAGTGTACTGTCTCACTTTACTCTTTACATAAAAAAGAGTAAAGTGAGCTGAACTACAGTACTGAATATATCAGCAGCTTCTCTTAAACAAATTTCTCTCTAATTTTAGTCTAATCTTCTTTGATTATCACTCAATCTCACATGGTATCAGAGCCGTGACTAACGTCGATGGCCAAAAATCCTGATTTGAGCTCAAATCCTCTGCCTAACAGCCTTGAGGAAATGTTGAAGGAAGTGTTAAATCGATCCTCGTCTGCGATTGCTTCAAGCCTACCGTTGATCAATCCGAAACTCACTCGAGACAATTATAGATTTTGGAGTTCGCAAGTCCTCTTTGCTGTAGGTTCGCACGAACTCGAAGACCACTTGCTTGGTAAAATTTAATGTCCTTCGCCTTTAATTTTGTTTGACATAAATGTTGATAATGAGCTGAGTCAACTGAGTGGAGAACTTACGGTTAAGAATGATTCTGTCATGGACAAAATTAATCCAAATTACATAATGTGGAAGAGAACAGATAAGTTTCTGGTTAGTTGGCTATTAGCTTCAATATCGGAAAGTATGTTTGGTACAGTATTGAAGTGTAGGTTTTCAACTGATATTTGGAGAGTTTTAGAGCATGAATTTGTTACAGACTCAAAGGCTAGGGCTTTACATCTTAAGAATCTGATATAGACAACTCAAAAGAACAATCTGAGCATTTTTGAATATATCAAAAAGATGAAAGAAATTAGTGAGAGTTTATCAGCTAGTGGTATGAGCATATCTGATGATGATTTGTTATAGTATGTTCTGGATGGATTAGGTCCTGAATATGATCCTGTGGTGGTAAATCTTACATCTAGGCTTGAATCAAAAATAGACTCAATTACACTCCAAGAAGCACAATTTTTGCTCTAAAAATATGAAGTTAGGTTAGACAAGTTTAATTCAATTGACTTGTATAATAGTTCAACCCATATTGCAACTACAAATAACATTGGAAGTGGAAATTTGGGGAGTTCTGGACTGAACAATGACAAAACCTATGGAGTCATTACTGGAAACTACAATTCTGTCCCATCTCTAAATTCTCTAGGAAATCCCCATGTCCAATAGCCATATCCACTACCATCAAACCACTTCCCTACTGGTTCAACTACTCAACATTTTCCCTACAACAATACTCCCACATTTACTCCTAGAGGGACTGGTTTTGTTCCATATGGAAGAGGCAGAGGTCATGGTTATAACAGAAATAGACTGATCTGCCAAGTTTGTAACAAAGCAGTCACTCACCGCCGCCAAGATACTACGCATTTAATGCTGCCTACAATGGTAATCTGCACCAGCATCGTTTTCTGGACACTCATAGTTTCCTAATTCCCCTTCCTATCAACCACACAACACAAATAACAATCCAAACACTGCTCAATATTCACCTGTTTTAGCCCCTACTCCAAAACAACTGTCTCCAATTGGTCAACCATAATTTAGTCCTCATCCTGGACAAACTGGTTTTGCTTCTTGTTATAATGGTTTCTCACAAGAACAAGTTAATGTGTCACATGCTATGCCCTCTCTAATATCTGTTTTTGGACCACCTAGCCAACAATCTACTGATTTTGGTCACAATCAAGCATTTATGGTTGCTATTTCCACTGGTCCAAACCATAATTCCCAACCTGTATATGCCACTTAGTTCACCCCTACTGATCCCACATGGTACATGGACTTTGGAGCCACTGATCATGTAGCTTCATACCTAAGTCAGTTGCAACTTAGCAAGGAATATGATGGTGTGAGCCAACTTCAAGTGGGAAATGGTGAGCATCTGGATATCACCCACACTGGTAACACACTCTTACCTAGTATGCTTCATTCTAAATGCTTACACCTTAAAAATATCTTGTGTGTTCCAAAAATAACAAAAAACCTGCTTAGTATTTCTAGGTTCACTAAGGACAATAATGTAATTATTGAGTTTCATGCTGACTGTTTTGTTGTCAAGGATCAGTTAACCAGAGCAACATTACTGCAAGGGGATCTTAAAGGTGGCCTATATCAACTGTATATTCCCCATTCCATCTCCCACTCAAAACCTGTTTCCACCTCATCATCTGTTTTTCCGCATATTAAATCAAATAGTTATAGTTTTCATTGTAAAAACACTGTCAATAATGACTTACAGACAGGTTGTCAGGGTAGTTTTAGTGTTCCAAAAGTTATCAACTCTAGTTTAAATGTTACTCCAACACTTTGTGATTCTACTTCAACTGTTGTTTCCTTGCAATATGATTTTCTTGATAACATGTTTTCTGCACAATGTATTGCCTTACCTATAAATAAAAGTGACAGATTTGATTTCACTCGAAAATGCTCTGTTTTGCCTATGATTCAAACTGACAATTCTGATGTGATTACTGATATGTCTACTTCTAAGTTAATAAACATTGCTGAAAATACTATGAATGTTCATGCATCTTACTTTACTAAAAACACAAATGCTCAGCATCACTTAACATGGCATAGAAGGTTAGGACACCCTCACTTTAGTGTTATGCATAGAATTCTATCTTCACTACCCAAACATTATAAGTATGCAAAAATCAAGTCTGATCATGATAACAGCTTCACTTCTTTTTGTGATGCATGTCAATTAGGAAAAATGCATAATGTTAGTTGTCCTACCTCACATACAAAGGCCTCAGCTCCCTTAGAACTTGTCCACAGTGATGTTTGGGGTCCATCACCCTTAACATCATCTGAAGGTTTTAGGTATTATGTACATTTCTTGGATGATTATAGTAGATATACTTGGCTATTTCCTCTTAGAACTAAAGTTGAGGTTAAGTCCATTTTCATTAAGTTTCATCATTGGCTGAAAGACAGTTTAACACTAAGTTAAAATGTCTTCACTCTGATCAAGGTGGAGAGTTTATTGCACGTCATTCTTATCTTACAGACTTAGGAATTTAATTTAGGCATTCATGCTCTCACATTCACCAGCAAAATGGGCGTTGTGAGAGAAAACATCGACATATAGTAGAAACAGGACTTATATTACTTGCACATGCATCTATGCCTCTTCAATTCTGGTGGTTATCTTTTGAAACTACTGTATTCTTGATTAATAGACTGCCTACTCTAGTTTTAGACAATATATCTCCATATGAGAAACTGTTTAATAAACCTCATGTATATGAAAGTCTAAAAGTTTTTGGGTGTTCCTATTTTCCTTTTCTTAGGGTCTTTAATCATCACAAGTTCAATTTTCACTCCACTAAGTGTGTCTTTGTAAGATATAGTCTTGTCCATAAAGGTTACAAATGTCTAAGATCTGATGGAAAAATTGTTGTCACTTCTAGTGTAAAATTTAATGAACAAGAGTTTCCATTTAGTTCTAATTTTACCTTAATCTCTCGACAAAAATCTGATGCTCTTACAACTTCCCCTGACACATGTCCCACCTATATTTCATTTCTATACACTACTATTCCTAATAGTTTAGATACAAAGTGCACACTGAAAGATCCTTCTACAGTAACTAACTCTCTAAATCAGCCCAAAAATGGCACAACAATGGACATTAATCCTGCAGTTCCACATTGTTCTATTCCTTCACAAACTATTCTTCCTACCAATAGTTTATCATCCTCCCAAATACCTCATTCATCATCTCTCCCTTATTCTCAAACATACCTCTCTAATGCTGAACCAAACAACATTTTTACCAAATCTGCTTCCTTTCCATATACATCAGTTTCCACTCTTCCTATTGTACCATCATCACTTTCCTTTCCCATGTGCTCACTTGAGATTGATCTCACTCCATCCAAGGTTCCTGCGATGTTGCACATTGACAAATCTGTTGCTACAAACACCCATCCAATGTTAACTCGATCCAAAACAGCAGCCACTAATCACTATACAGCCTTATCAAACATTGTAGCTACTGGTTCTAGTTTTGATAATTCTGCAGCCTTGATAAACACTACAGCCACTGATCGCTATGTTGCCCTACTAAAAACTATAGCTACTGGTCCTAAGTCTGATCACTTTGTAGCTTTGCCAAACACTACAGTCTCTGATATCCAATCTGATCAGGGTGTATCTATTGTCAGCACAGCAACCACTACTCTACCTTCATATCATCCTCAAGGTATTAGTTTAGAAACTTGTGTAGTGATACCTAAACCTCACACTGTTATTAAAGCACTTAACAATCCTGAGTGCAATGAAGAGTGAGTTTGATGCCTTGCTGAAAAATGAAACCTGGACTTGAGTTCTTGCTCCTTCAGATAAGAATATTGTAGGGAACAAATGGGTATTTAGGACCAAGTTTAATTCTGACGGTTCTTTGCAAAAATACAAAGCTAGACTTGTTGCGAAGGGTTTTCAACAAACTCTTGGACTTGACTATTTTGAAACCTTTAGTCTAGTAGTTAAAGCCTCCACCATTAGAATAATTCTCACCTTAGTTGTCACTAAAGGGTGGGACATTCAACAAGTGGATGTAAATAATGCATTTCTAAGTGAAGCTCCGAATGAAGAAGTCTACATGCAACAGCCTTTTGGTTTTGAGGATCCTATTAAGTCAGCCTATGTATGTAAATTGCATAAAACTCTATATGGGCTCAAACAAGCTCCAAGAGCATGGTTTGACAAGCTGAAAACAGCTCTTCTTAGTAAAGGATTTCAAAATTCAGTTTCTGACAGTAGTTTTTTTGTTTTCAAACATAATTCTCATCTCACCTATATGCTTGTGTATGTGGATGATATTTTTATAATAGGGTCAGATAACTTCTTCATTACTTAGCTTATGCAAGATCTAAATGATGAGTTTTCACCTAAAACACTTGGATCTTTGTCCTATTTTTTGGGCCTGTAAGCATTACGAACTGCTGTTGGAATTCATTTGAAACAGAGAAAATATGCCATTGATCTGTTGTCTAAAACAAAAATGTTGGATTGTCATGCTTGTACCACTCCAATGGCAATAGGAACCAAGTTATATTTCACTGATAGTGAGTTATTTGCTGATCCAAATTTGTACAGGAGCACAGTGGGTGCACTACAATATTTGACACTTACATAGCCTGATATTAGTTTTCCAGTCAATAAACTAAGTCAGTTTTTGCAAGCTCCCACAGATCTTCAATGGCAAGCTTGTAAGAGAATCCTGAGATACATTAAAGGCACCTTGAATTATGGACTGCATTTTAAGGCAGCAAGCATTTTAACTATAGAATGCTATGCTGATGCGGATTGGGGCAACAACATGGAAGACATGAGGTCTACTAGCGGATGTTGTGTATATATGGGACCCAATTTAATTCAGTAGAGCTCTAGAAAACAAAAGGTTGTTGCTCTTTCATTAATCGAGGCTGAATATAGAGCTCTAGCTCAAACAGCCACATAAATTGCATGGTTACAAAGTATGTTTGTAGAATTAGGATTATCCATTTCAGCCACACCTGTCATTTGGTGTCATAATATAAGTGCTGCAGCTTTGGCAACCAATCTAGTGTTTCATGCTAGAACTAAGCATATAGAGATAGATGCACATTATGTTAGAGAGTAGGTGATTACAAAGAAGTTAACTATCCAATATGTGTCTTCTAAACTTCAGATTGCTGACTTATTGACAAAGGCATTATCTGTTACTCAGTTCACTAAATTAAGAAGTAAACTAAATGTTATTAGTCAAGAGGAAATTGAATTAAGAAGATAATGATTGAAGAACTTTGAGAAGAAAAAGTAGAACAATGTGGACGAAAGCAAAAAAGAAAATGCAGAGAAAAAATTAGTTAGGCTAAAAATGCAGTAACCATTTGGAAAAAGTCTTTATTTTCTGTTTTGAAAAAGAGAAGCAAGTTGGTGATGCTTTTTATAAGCGAGAGCATTAAAACCAAAACTGCGTTTTACAAATCTTACATAAGCCAAACATGATTTGAGCTGAGCTTTTACAAGAATAACCCAAGCTAACTTCTATGAATTTACTAAGCAGTCCTAAGTAGTTATTTTATACTAACATTCCCCCTTAAGCTAGACTTACTCCACTATCTTCGAGTAGTCAGTATACCATCTTTATTCTAATATACTCCCTTAACCACAACTTTCTTTGTTGTTCAGACACCTCTTCAGCTACACATGTGTACTATAGTAAGATTGTGTACACGTGTCTAGAATACTCAACTCAAACATACTTCACCACATGTTTCACATCAACATACTCTAACAATAGCTAAAAAAAAAAATCTTCATAGAACAGAGCCGCAATATTTCTCAGGATACTGCAGTATTGTATGTCAAACCATCAACAGGATGCATCCAATGCGCATGCATCCAATACTCTATACTTCAGCAGTATGTGCTATCATTTCTCAGTATGTCTTTAGGACCTTCTACTCTGGTAAGTCAGAGATAACATTCAGTTTTTCTCTAAGTAAACTAAATCTGTTCCCTGATAAAGCTTTGGTTAAGATGTCGGCTTTTTGAAATTCTGAGGGGACATATTGCATAGTCAACTGTTTTCTAGCAACTAGCTCCCTTACATAGTGTACATCAATCTCAATATGTTTGGTTTGAGCATGAAATATGGGGTTAGAAGATAAAGCCCCTGCACTCATGTTATCACACCAAATGACAGGGACATGTTTAATTGCAACGTCTAACTCTTTAAAGAGATGCTGAATCCATACTACTTCAGTAGTAGCCTGATTTAGAGAGCGATATTCAGCTTCGGTGGAAGAGAGAGAGACAACCTTCTATTTCTTAGACTCCATTGAACCAAATTTTCACCAAGGAAAACAACATACCCGCTAGTAGACTTTCTATCATTAACATCACTTGCCCAATCGGCATCAACATATGCTTCTAAATTGAAATGCTTCTGCTGTTTAAACAAAAGACCATACTGAATAGTACCCTTGATATACCGAAGAACTCGTTTACAAGCTGTCTAATGTGAAACTTTAGGGTGCTGAAGAAATTGGCTAAGTTTGTTCAAGGTAAAGGCTATATCAGGTCTAGAGAGAGTCAAGTATTGGAGTCCTCCAATGATGCTTCGATATAAGGTAGGCTGATCAAAACATTCACCATCATCAGCCATGAGCTTTGTGCCTATTGCCATTGGAGTATGACACGGATTGCAATCTTTCATGTTTGCCTTGGCTAGTAACTCTTGTGCATATTTAGACTGAGTGAGCAGCAAACCATTTTTGTTTCGACAGACTTTAAGGCCTAGAAAATAACTCACTTCACCCAAATCTTCAAAACAAATTGACCATTAAGATCTTGCAACACTTGATCAATGAGTGGAGAATTAGTCCCTGTATACTAAGATATCATCAACATAAACAAGTAAATATATCACATCAGCTCCCTTGTGATAATGAAAGAGACTAATATCAGAGGTAGAATTAAGAAACCCCCAAGCTAAGAGAGCACTTCGGAGCTTATCGAACCATGCACGTGGAGCCTGCTTAAGGCCATATAGTGCCTTTCTCAATCTGCTGACCTGCTGAGTACTAAAAGAAGCATCAAATCCCTCAGGTGGCAGCATATATGCTGTCTCTATGAGTTCACCATTTAAGAAGGCATTATTCACATCAAGTTGCTGAACTTGCCAACCATTGTAAACAGCCAAAGAGAGAATGATCATGATGGTTGCTGCTTTAACAACCGGAGAAAAAGTGTCAAAATAGTCCGAACCAAGGGTTTGTTGAAACCCCTTGGCAACAAGTCTGGCTTTGTACTTGTGTAAGGTCCCATCTGAGTTGAGTTTAGTTTTGAATACCCATTTGCTGCCTACGACATGCATGCCTGACTCATACGGTATCAAGTCCCAAGTCTGATTATTTAACAAAGCCTAATATTATGCCTCCATAGCAGATTTCCATTTAGGGATATTTAAGGCTTCCTTGACTGTTGGAGGTTCTTTAAGAATAACTTGTGTAAATAGTAAAGCTTGAATTGGTACCTGATCAGAGGAACCAGGTTGTGAATGACAAGCTTTTGACCGTGTTATCATGGGATGAGTATTAAGTGAAGCAGATATGACTGGTTCTATAGGTAGGTTGGGGGCTGCCAATGGTAAGACAACTTCAAGTTGAATACCAGTGGCAGTGGTTTGAGATTGATTAGGTTGTAATTGTGTTGGTGTTGCTAACGGTAAGACCACTTCTTGTTGAACATTAGAGGAATAAGGCTGAGTTGAAAAATTTGCAGCTACAAGACCTGACTGAAGAGGTTGATCGTGAGTGGTATGTTGAGAGGAAGTAACTGCTTCAGGACCTAACTGAAGAGGTTGATCGTGACTAGTATGTTGAGAGTAAGGAATAGCTTCAGGACCTGACTGAAGAAGTTGATCGTGACTGGTATGGTGAGAGGAAGTAACAGCTTCAAGACTTGACTGAAAAAGTTGATCATGATTGGTATGTTGAGAGGAAGTAATGTTCATGTTAGAAGAGGAAATATTGGAACTTGAAGCTAACTGATCTTGCTTTGAGTTAGACAAAAAATGGGAGATGGATCTAGAATATTCTGGCTTAAAATAGTGATCCTTCTCAAGAGCAATAGAATTCTGTGGTACCAGCTATGAAGAAGGTCCCTGAGACAAAAAGGAATCAGATGAACTAGAAGAACCGGAGGAACCAGAACCAGATGCATCATTACAGAACTGCTACACAAAACCGGTTTTAAATTGGAACTCAGTCTCACAAAACTTGACTTGTTTGATTGTATAAATCCTGCCAGCAGAGGACATACACCTGTACCCTTTATAAGCTAGACCATAACCAAGAAACACACATTTCTCAGTGTGAAATGAGAGCTTGTGTTTTTGATAAGGTTTTAAGTAGGGAAAGCAACTGCATCCAAACACCTTAAGCTCATTATACTAGGGTTCTTTCTTGAATACCAATTGGAAAGGTGAACTATAATCAAGCACAGAAGATGGTAAACGATTCAGTAAGTAAGTTCCTATTTGAAAGGCTTCCCGCTAGAATTTTAAGGGCATTGAAGCATGAGTTAGAAGGGATAAACCAAATTCAGTAATGGATCTATGTTTCCTTTCCACCCTACCATTTTGTTGGTGTAAATAGGTGTTAGGAAACGACCCGATTGCGCAGCGGAAAACAAAAATTTACAACCATGGATCGTTCCTTAGAACCCAAAATCAGGGCATAGAAAATTACAGTTTATATTTTTATAAGAATCTGCAGAAAAATAAATCCAAAGGTTTAGATTCATACCCACGTTTGGAGGCTCCACCAATGTTGTCTCTGAACGTGTTTGCTACCGATCCAAGTATAGGATCGAACCAAGAAGTCCACACGAAGACAACCACCAAGAACCAAGGAGGGATTTGCTAGATCCTCCTTGGCCTTAAGAAATCAAGAAGAACAAAAGAAAAGTTTGATTTTCAATCAAACAGAGAAAGTGGCATGGGAGAGTGTATAAGGGGCTGCTGTGTTTTCTTTTTCTTTTTCAAAAGGCAAAATCAATTCATTTATAAAACACACAAACACTATTCTTTTTATAGGCAAACCAAGTTGCCCTATTCCCACATGGAATGGGCTTGGGCTCCAACCCAAACACCCCATGTTGCCAAACACTCCCAAATTGGATATTTTATTTATTTCATCATTATTTAAATTAAAAATCAATTAATATATATTTAATATATATATTAACATTTAACAATAATGATAATTTAGTTGAATATGTGCGAACACACATTCAACCGTAATTTCACTTATTTAATTTTAACAAATTAAATAAAAGGCTACGACCTCAGCAAATTTAATTGCACTGTGAAATTACCAAAATACCCTTTCGCCCAAAAAGACGAAAACGCCCTTCTTTCTTCTTGGCTCTTAAATTATCTTCTATGTGTGTGACCCATAGGCTCCTCATCATACCGATAGTGTATAGTATCGCGATTAACACCAATTAATCGTCTCACTAATACACAGACCAAGATTAGCCCCCTAGCAAGGCATCATGGCCACCCGATAGATTCGGATTCAAACAAAGTAGTACTACCGTCAACGATATGGTTACCGTACAATACGATCCTTTCATCATACGTTATCTCAACGAGACGAAGGCATAGAAATAGTGTCAACCTTCGGTTACTCTCGATATTATATATTCAGTTTCTTGACCAATGACCCGTATTATAATCTGGATAGAGCAACAACTCAATCCCACTGTGGCCACAGTTTTAGTGTCATTGCCATATACTGAATTGCGCCGTGAGATAACTTCTCCCATACCCAGGAGTGATGAATCCTCTGTCAATCCACCATAGTCTTGATACACTCCTTAATATGACCCAATCACCAGC
This sequence comes from Pistacia integerrima, assembly GCA_026225825.1. Lineage (NCBI taxonomy): Eukaryota > Viridiplantae > Streptophyta > Magnoliopsida > Sapindales > Anacardiaceae > Pistacia > Pistacia integerrima. The sequence continues at coordinate 3,705,206 of CM047740.1, read as the reverse complement.
ATCGTGACTCTCGAATAGAACTGCGTTAGGCTAGTGTCAAATTGTACCAATCGGTGTACAAGGCGCTCCGGTGATCTCAAGTCTAAGGATCATATGCACCACCATTCATTAGAGGATTTGTTCCATAGACACTGGGGTTACCATCCATATGGAATCCTGTGGTGGGTCAGTCTAGTGAACTTGCTGCGGTATATCCGCCTACAACAAGCACCCATGTGTTGCACTAGGTTGTCACCAAACAACCTTGACAAGTGAGATCGATCCACGCCTTTCGAGAGGTCGTTCAACACTATGATAGCCTTACCGTATTATCGTGCCCTTACTTCAGAATAATACTGGGGCTACGGACGTTTCTAGAATGGCCACCATATGTGCTCATAGGGTTCTCACTATCAAGATTTGAAACACTTGATACTCTCGTCACGGTTCTACCATTCTAAGGACATATATCAATACATATTGCAATAATAATGATTTACGCGATATAGAATAAAATGCCTTTTATTATTGATTAATGAACATTATTACAAAGAGTCAATTCTACAATAATTGATTGGCTCTAGGGCATCTACTCTAACAATAGGGACAAAGGTGCCTAAACATGATCCCATGTTGTGATAGATATTTAGAGAATGCTCTAAATTCTCCTCCCAAATCAGTTTGTAAACACTTGATTTGGGTACACAGCTGATTTTCTATAAACACATGGAATTGCACAAAAACACCATAAGCCTCAAACTTGAGTTTTAGAGGGTAAATCTAGGTATACCAGCTGAAGTCATCTACAAAGATGATGTAATATCTATACCCTTCATTAGAAAGAACAAGGGCTAGTCCCCAAAGATCTGAATGTATTAATTCTAGAGGTCCCTTTGCTCTTGTGTTGGAAGAAGGAAAGGCACATTGAGATAATTTGCCATAAACACAAGCTTCACAAACAGAATTCTTATTGTCATCCATAGAAAATTTACATTCAGTTTGTGCAGTACAGAATAAAGTGACTTAGGTCTAAGATGTCCTAGTCTAGCATGCCAAAGTAAAGACAAATTTTGAGAACCAAATTGCATCTGACAAGCGGATGCTTTATTACTATTATTAGGAGCAAAAACAGGTAAACAAGAACTTTGAAATGCTTCTATGGATGAGCTGGATGTAGAGACTTGCTGAGGAGCAAGTAAACTTGAACACTCTGAAGTAGCAGTAGCATAAATAGCACCAGTGGGAAGAGCCAATTGATACAACCCATCCTTGACTTTCCCTTGCAGCAAAATGGCCTTGTTGCTTCTATCCTTTACCAAACAATGATCAGCATAAAATTCAACTGAAACATTATTGTCTTTAGTAATTTGGGAGATACTTAGCAAGTTTTTTGCAATTTTTGGCACACACAATATATCCTTGAGATGTATTAACCTATGAGCATTACAAGATGGTAACATTAACATGCCTGTATGAGTATTTGGTAAGGCCTCTCCACTACCAACTTGGACTTTAGAGTTGCCTGGATATCCAGATTTTAGTGCCATATTATTTGCATCAGAAATTATGTGATTGGAGGCACCTGAATCCATATACCAAGCCTGGTCTTTGATAGTTTGAGGAGTAGCTAGCATGTGACTAGATGGATATCCTGATGTACGAATATCAGTATGAGGAGGACCAATGGAGGAGTTCTGATGATACTGGACAGGTCCTTGACTATCTAAAGAGGAGCCAGAGGGACACTGATTAGGTAACTGATGCATTGATGGTGTTCCACAGGCTGAGCAATCATGAAGACTCCCAATTTGATCATGAGAGTACTAAGCTGATGCATTCATTCCAACGATCAAAGCTTGGGGAAATTCATTCACCGAATTTGTATTAGTGTGAGGTGTCACTAAATGTGCATTCTGAGGTGATCTGGAGGTATTGTATAGTGGAGGCTGTCCAGAATATTGAAGTTTGCTGAAGATTGTCCAGGAACATTATAGTTGGTTGCTGTAAATCCTTGATAATCATAGTCAAACCTATGATAACAGTGAAGGGCTGAATGCCCTGTTTTTCCACAAACTTGACACATCAGTCTTGGCTTCGGATAGCCTCGACCTTGACCTCTTCCACTTCCTTTATTAAAAGGTACAAAATTACCACCATATGGCTGTGAATATTCAGCATAAGAAGGACGATTAAAATCAGTCCTCAACGCTCCTAGTTGTCCCATATACATAGGTCCTTCTCTATAATGAGAAGCTCCTGAAGCTCTAAACAACACATTTTGAGCCTGTTGAGTTGGATGAGTTACACCTAGGGGTGTTCGGTTCCGGGTACCCTGCATTTTTTGAAGGAACCGAAACTGACGGTTCCTTAAAATTTGGAACCATAACCTGTAACAACGGTTCCAGTTCCGATTCTGGGTACCCTGTAAAATTACAATGACCCCCCAAAAGTTTTTAAAATGGCAAAAAACCCTTTAAAAACTTACAAATACCCCCCCACCGGGCACTTGTTAACAAAAATAAAATTACAAATTATAAATTCAAAATTACAAACTCCATTACTTTGTAAAGATAGATTCTCAAAAGTCAAATCAACTTACTTTAAATGTTATGAAATATAAATATAAATGTATTCACATTACTTTTTCTACAAAAGTTTTTGTTTAACCCCCCAATCTTTAATTTTATTTTATATTAGTCTCAGTTCTTGGTTCCTAGTTCCGGTTCCAGTTCCTAACTATAGGAACCGAACAGAATCGAACCGATATGATTTCCAAAAATTTGGAACCGGACCCTACTCGTTGACAGTTGATTCTGGGTAGGAACCGGAACCAAACCCCGGGTACCCGCCGGTTCCGGTCCCAACAGGTTCTTTTGAACACCCTTAGTTACGCCACCAGTATTCTGATAATTGGACGTCAGTGGATTCACTACATTAGTGGATTGTTGTACTGGTATTCCAGACACATTATGAGCAGTAACAGACTTTGCATTATTGCTTTTGGCAGCCATTAACGCAAAAGAAATGGATTCATGAAAGCTCATCAAGGCACTGTTCTGTTTTTCCAGCCTCATTTCGTGTTTATGTAACAAAAACTAAGCTTCTTGAAATGAGGTTGTACTAATATTTGATGTAAGATTGGCTACCACCGCATCATATTCAGCTTCCAAGCCATCCAAAATATACATCAATAGTTCCTCATCAGAATATGTACACCACTAGAATTGAGTTCATCACCTAATTCTTTCATTCTCAGAATATACTCATTGATACTTTGAGACTCTTTCTTAGTTGTATTTAACATATTCCTAAGATGCAAGATTCTTGCCTTTGAAAAAGACTTAAAGTGAAGCTCTAGTGTATTCCATATTTCATACTCATTAGTGCATTTAGAGACATGCCTGAACATTGATTCTGAAATTGATGAGAGTAACCAGCTCACAAGGAATTGATCGGTTTTCTTCCATGTAAAATATTTAGGGTTTGGTCTTTTTATCAACTTCTCATTATCGTCTAAACTATCCAGTAGAAACATAGGAGGACAAGGATTAGTACCTGTGATACATCCATCTAGATCATGAGCTGTCAGTGCCGGTAGAATTTGAGAACTCCAAAAATTGTAGTTTCTCTCAAGTATCTTTACACTAATTGTTGGTAGACCTGGCTGGACTGTCAGACTTTGTGCGTTCTCAGTAGTGACCTGTTCAGACTCCATTTCCACGCTTTAACAGATTCAAGAATTATCCATAGGATCAGCTTTGATGTGTGTCTAAAGCTCTGATACCATGAAGAACTTTGAGAAGAAAAAGTAGAACAATGTGGACGAAAGCAAAAAAGAAAATGCAGAGAAAAAATTAGTTAGGCTAAAAATGCAGTAACGATCTGGAAAAAGTCTTTATTTTCTGTTTTGAAAAAGAGAAGCAGGTTGGTGATGCTTTTTATAAGCAGAGCATTACCAAAACACTGCGTTTTACAAATCTTACATAAGCCAAACATGATTTGAGCTGAGCTTTTACAAGAATAACCCAAGCTAACTTCTATGAATTTACTAAGCAGTCCTAAGTAGTTATTTTATACTAACAATGATTCACAAGAAAATGATTCATTGCAATGATCAAGTTCACTTACTGACTGCTCTGGATGACATTCTTTATTTCTGGGTTACTGAAATGGTTTCTGGGTTGACTGAAATGGTATTTCTGATGTATTATACTGTAATGCTGATGGTTGTCTGTTCTGTACAAATTGGGAGTTGCAGTTGGTGGTTGCCTTGTGTAAATTGAAAGCTGCAGTTGCAGTTGGTTATTGCTTTGTGTACATTGGAAGTTGAAGGTGGCTGTGTAAATTGGAAGTTGCAGTTGGTGTTTTGTGTAAATTGGAAGTTGAGTTTTGATGCTGTTCTGTATAAATTGAGAGTTGTAGTTGGTGGTTATTGCTTTGTGTACATTGGAAGTTGAAGGTGGCTGTGTAAATTGGAAGTTGCAGTTTGTGTTTTGTGTAAATTGGAAGTTGCAGTTGGTGTTTTGTGTAAATTGGAAGTTGAGTTTTGACAGCTGATAGTTTCTTTGGTGGTGTAAACCAGCAGGAGTTGGAGTTGTAGTTTGGTGTTTTGTGTAAATTGGAAGTTGAGTTTTGACAGCTGATACTTTCTTTGGTGGTGTAAACCAGCAGGAGTTGGAGTTGCAGTTTGGTGTTTTGCGTAGATTGGAAGTTGAGTTTTGACAGCTGATAGTTTCTTTGGTGATGTAATCAGCAGGAGTTGGAGTTGTAGTTCTCTTGGTGGTACATTCAAATGTTGCCTACATTAATGTAAATCAGTAGGACTGTTGAAGATCAGAAAATGCAAGCTGATGTAAATTAGCAGGAGTTGAAGATCAAAATACTCAGAAAATTACCCCATATCAATTTAAGGGGGAATGTTAGAATGTAAAGTCAAAGGGGGTTGTTTGTCAACTATCAAACCTGTGAGGCCTTGTGAAAGTTGTACAGAAAACGGACAGAAAACGGTGTAGTTTTGACTACAACCGTGTTTTAGCTAAGTGTAACTGTCTCACTTTACTCTTTACATATAAAAGAGTAAAGTGAGCTGAACTACAGTACTGAATATATTAGAAGCTTCTCTTAAACAAATTTCTCTCTAATTTTATTCTAATCTTCTTCGATTATCACTCAATCTCACACGCCTATGGTGATTTATATATAGAGCGCGATGACGTTTTTCTTTCGTTACCAAATTCGATCTTTCTCACTTTATATTTAATTATAAAAGGAAGTTATGTAATATTCCCCAAGTAAAGAAAGTTATCATGAAATGTCGAAGATACTTTTCTGAGTTCCGTGATATTCATGAAATCTATTAGTTTATTTCATAAAATATTGCTAGAGACCAAATGCTTGTTGGACTAAATTTGTTATGTAGTGATCAGAGAAGTTTGATATTTAAGAAGATTCAATAGAAAAAATAGTTTTTGTCTTATGTGGTTTGATGTTTGTAATATAATATTGTCATATGTTTCTTTTCGATTGGTTTAAGGTTTTTCATACTGTATATCCAATAAAACAATGACCTATGTTGTTAGATTTCAATATGGACTAAATTTGTTATGTAGTGATCAGAGAAGTTTGATGTTTAAGAAGATTCAATAGAAAAAACAGTTTTTGTCTTATGTGGTTTGATGTTTGTAATATAATATTGTCACATGTTTCTTTTCGATTGGTTTAAGGTTTTTCATACTATATGTCCAATGAAACAATGATCTATGTTGTTAGATTTCAATACCACCCATAAGATGGTTATAGATAAACAGTAAAGGATGGTTATAGTTAAATTATAGTGACGGTTTGATAAAATTACAAGGTATTATTTCATTAATAATCTCATCGTATCAATAAAAGTGAGACTGTCTTGTATAAGTTTTTCTTAAATTACTTTGGTTTTATGAAATTATTCGTGAGCACTATTATTCTTGCTATCTTATTCTTATTTTTGCAACTTAGGTGTTTTCTTGGATCATATATCTTAATTACTAAGCAAGTTTCATCTAGTTATTGACTATGATCAAAACATTGACAATAATCAAATGGTAAAAAACTGATCCAGTTAGGTGGTATGGAAACTGATTCTTCCTTACCAATAATCGTCGTAATTTATTTGTTTTCCTCCCTCTGCCCCAATCAATCACTCTTTCATCTTTTTCCTCTTTTCTTTTTTCCTTTAGGCATTGACAAAAATTGAGAAGGTGAAAATATCACCAATCACAACCTAGTTGATTTTGTATAGATTACAGTTTCTATTTATTTCATGAATTCATAATCTCATTATAAATTTGTTTAGGTGGAGAATACTTCCAATTCATGAATATTAAACACAGTATGTCAACATAAACAAAACCCATCACAATAAATTAAATATCGATTAAGTTATATCCTAGCAATTACCAAGCCTTTAAATATGCATAATGGCATTGCCAATCACCTTCATTAAATATATTAGATTAGAAGACTCATCCTATTGGAATATTAGTCAAAAGCCACGCTCCATTGTCTCCAATATCAAACACAAAAAAAAAAAAAAAAAAAAAAATTGTAAACAATTGATGGATGAATATGACCATTGTACATATATATTTCACCTCCATATATTGTATGTTATTATATCATCTTTACCAAACTAAAATTATTAAAAACATGCATAACCCTAAAATGGGTTTTACATGGTTGCTTTGTTTAGTTTCTTGTATACTTTTAAATCATATTTTTGTTACCAGAGCAACTATATGTATTGATGACACAGGGAATTTCACAAGTAATAGCACTTGTGAGAAGAACAGGAACCTCATCCTCTCATCTCTTGCTCTTAATGTCACTCTACATGAGGGTTTTTTTTACACTGCAAGTGTTGGCCAAGAGCCTGACAAAGTTTATGCTCTTGCTCTTTGTAGAGGAGATTCTTCTGCAGAACAGTGTGCCAGTGGTATCAGTTTTGCGGTCGAAGATATCATGAAGCAATGTTTGAACCAGAAAGAAGCAGTTGCATGGGGACAGGGTCCTCAATGCATTGTACGCTATTCAGACCGTTCGATTTTTGGAAAAATGGAGGCGGATCCCATGGCTGGAGGCGCTATGAGACTGATATGACAATCAACATGACACAGTTTGATCAGACTTGGGAGAGTTTGATGAATCGGTTGTTGAAAAAAGCTTCTACTGGCTCTAATAATTCTAGAAAAAAGTTTGCGACTGGAGAAGCGAATTTGACTTTGTTTGTGAAGATTTATGCACTCATGCAGTGTACTCCCGATATTTCAGAAAGTGATTGTGATTCTTGTCTTCGTCAATCTGTGGTTTTCTGTGAGACCCACTACCATGGCAAAGCAGGTTGCCTTACTGTGAGACCTAGCTGTATTTATAGATGGGATTCGAGTCCATTCTATGTAGCCTCTCCTGCTGCTCCATCCCCATCTCCTCCTCCTCCACAGTTAACGCATAAGGAAATGATCACAAAAGGTATATATATATATTCACAAATATAATTAATAAATGTTTATTTTAAATGATAGGGTCAGATCTATGTATAAGCATATCAACAGGAACTCTCAGTGAAACTTGAATTCTTTTCATTTTTCTTTGTCCAATTGATTATGACGATTCAAACTTTAGACCTTCGCCTCTGTTATTATGTTAAGTTATTATTCCACATAAAAGTTTAAGCTAGTAGGTGATGCTCAATATTATATTAGTCTAAAAAATGTCTTGCTGAATTTTTGTATCTTATATTAGATGATGTCAATAAACCAGTTATAGCGCCAACTAATATTGAAGTTTGTATTTTTTGTTTTTTTTAAATGTACATATGGCATGAAAGATGGATGGGTATCTTTCATGATATTCCTTAGTAGATTTCCTTAGCATCATCATGTGTTGACACTTATATTTGCAGAGAAAGGAGGCATCATCATGTGTTGACACTTATATATTCCTTTGTTTTTTATTTATTTATTTTTTTTTTTTTTTGGGTTTGTGCTTATATATGCAGAGAAAGGAGGCATCACATCTAAGACCGTTTTTATATTGTTGTTTCTACGGTTACCCTCGTAGGACTTGTTGCCTTCACTAGTTTCCTTCTTTGGAGGAGAACGAGAAAGACAAAGCGAATGATGGGAGGTAAGCGAGCAATAGAAGTCGATACCTTACGAGAAAGTCTCTATAGTATGCACATTCTATTTACACATCCAGCTAATCATGCATGAACGAGTGTGATACTATAGTGGTATTGTTGACGTGGTAGCACAAATTAATGCATACATGCTAACTGGTAATTGCATTTAATAACTACAAATCACAATTAATCAATGTAAAGATAGATGAGAGAAAATACTCAGAGGTGACACAAATTCACTAAATGATAATATGAATGATATGGTACCTCAATGGAATTCTAGATTTTTTCTATGTTGTGTTCATGATTGGTTAAGTGCATATATGATACGCACATCAAAGACTTTCTAATTAGTTAAGCTTGCAGTTTCTAAATTTAGTTTTAACAAACACTTTACAAAACAGACGTTTAACCTTAATGGAAAAGGGTCTTTAATGAAATATCTTAAATTTTTTATCTTTTTTGAAAGTCACTCTTAATTTTTAACATTATATAGAACAATAATATGCTTATAAAATCTTCATACAAATATGTATATACAAAGTGATATGAAAAAATGTAAGTGATACAATGAATATAAATAATCAACTCATTAATTGATATGTAAGTTAAATAGTAATACCACATCACTTTGTATTTATCTCTTTGTGAAGAGTAATGTTACATGTACAAACTAATTATACAAATTATAACTTATAAACTAATGTGACAAACCCATGTGTTTAACACATCATATAATCTAATTTGTTTAAATCATCAATAATTTTAAATCATCCAATTACATTACAACACATTAGTATGTATGGGTAAATTTGTATGAGGAGTTTTCATATATAGTATTATTCCTTTCTAAAAAGACTTTATATGTACAGTATTACTCTATTAAATACACTAACTCTACAAAAAATTAGTATAAAAGTAATTTCAAAAGCAATCGTCATTAGAAAATAGAAGACATTTTTTTTATGAGAAAATCTTCTTTACATCGGACTCCAATCATGAGGTGAGTGTATCTTGCTTATAATGACATGGCACTCCATTTGTAGGAAAGATTTTTTTAATTTTTATTGGGTTAGGTTAGAGTAACTTAAAATTTTTCTTAAATTGGAATACATTGGTAATAGATATGGATATGAGAAGGAAACTGAAGGTAGTTATTTTCTTTACCACCTCATCAACTCCCAGCCGTTTGGATTGTAAAGAATCAACTGCTAAAAAACTGTGTCAAAATTATAAGTTGATGTAGTGTAACCCTTTTTATCAAACCATCTAAAAGAGGTTATATATTGAGAATATTTTGAATTAAAAGACTCTTTTTAAGCATCCTCTAAATGTAGTTTTGTAGTAGTAGTGAGGTTATATAAGAGCAACAACTAATTAACTCAACTGTGTTATTGTTGTTTTTAAGACGATGATAGTGTGGAATCCTTGCAATTTGACTTCAGCACTATCAGAGTTGCAACAAATAATTTTTCAATTGATAATAAGCTTGGACGTGGTGGATTTGGTGTTGTTTATAAGGTAAGTAATTAATCACTAGCCAAAATTAATAAATATCAGTTGTTAATGAAAATGAGTTAAATTATAAAATTTCTTTTCAGGGTAGGCTTCTTGATGGACAGGAAGTAGCCGTCAAGAGGTTGGATATAGGTTCTGCACAAGGAGAAACAGAATTCAAAAATGAGGTCCTCTTGATGGCCAAACTTCAACATAGGAATTTGGTTAGACTTCTAGGATTTTGTTTGGAAGGAAACGAAAAGCTTCTCATCTATGAGTTTGTGCTAAATTCAAGTCTAGATAACTTCATATATGGTATGGTTAATTCCACTACTTTTGGCTTTCTTTGTAAGAAAAGAGTATTAATTCCATTTAATGTAATTTACTTATATGGCATTGATGAGTTTGCAGATCCAACCCAACGTTTATTATTGGATTGGGAGATGCAATACAAAATCATAAAGGGCACAGCATGAGGAATTCTTTATATTCATGAAGATTCTAGGTTTCATATCATTCATCGTGACTTAAAAGCCAGCAATGTTCTTTTAGATATTGACATGACTCCAAAAGTTTCAGATTTTGGAATGGCAAGGTTGTTGGCAATAGATCAAACTCAAGGCGATACAAGTAGAATTGCTGGGACTTTGTAAGTATTTATAAGATTAACATAAACAACTCAAGAATCGTCAAGTTTATTCTATATGCAAAAACATAATTAATAATAATATATGCTTATGATCAAAGCATGATATGTTGGTTTTGTTACAAAATAAAATTTGATTGAGTCCAATTTTTAGTGGGTATATGGCTCCAGAGTATATAAAGCATGAACACTTCTCAGCCAAGTCCGACGTTTTCAGCTTCGGTGTGTTAGTCCTAGAAATCATGAGTGGTCAAAAGAATAGTTCGTTTCCTACCGAAGAGGAACCAGAAGATTTATTAACCTACGTAAGTAAAATTCAATAGGAATATTTTTCAAGTTTTCCGACCCTCTGAGTAATATGTTAGACTTAAATATTATTGTTGTACACTTGATAATGGTTTTAATTTTTGGATCAAGTGATAAGTATTAATGTGGTCATTGACCACGTTGTCTTTGTCAAAATTTGTAGGCATGGAGAAATTGGATTGAAGGTAAAGCTGCGAATCTAATAGACCCCAACTTGAGTGCTGGCTCCAATAGAGATATGATGAGATGTATTCACATTGGGTTGCTTTGTGTTCAAGAAAATGTAGCCAATAGACCTACAATGGCTTTAGTAGTTCACATGCTCACTAGTGGCACCCTTTCCCTGCCAACACCATCAAAACCTGCATTTTTTATGCACTCCAGCACAACGACATATAATTTAGAATCATCAGCATTGGATCAATCAAATAATTTCCAGTTTTCGTTGAACGAGGCTTCAATTACTGAGCTTAGCCCTTGATGATGCCTGAAGATTGATTTTGTATCTTTAAGCTAGCATATATATGTGCTTTGCTTTGACTAACTTTTTTTTTTTTTTGGTTAAATATAGTTATATGCAAACACTATTTTTAAGTTCCCCTGGCTAACATCATGATCCATGCATGAAATTTTTCGTATAAATTATCTAAGAATGAAAAGTCAGAGAAAAGTTATAATTTCATCCAATAAGAAGAATTACATCATTTCTGAAGGCTAAAACAAGTCTTAGCTTTAACATGCTAATTTAGTAATATAATATTTTTTTATTCATTTATTTTGTTCTTTTAGTTTATTTCATTTAAGACAATTTAGTAATATATATTTTCATTAAAAAAAGGGGCTGTGAAAATGAATTTTGGGAGAACATGATATACACCAACCTGCTTAAGAAAAAAAAAAACCTTGTTTAATTTTAGGATAATATTACGTTGATTAACAAATCTCACAAACTTTCCATCACAAACCCGATGTGACATCCCACCACATCATTGGACAATGTCAATAGACAGGAAAAATCCATCAAAAACTAATTGTAATTTATGTGTGTCTAAACTATACAAAGAAGACCTCTATATATAGTGGAGAAGGCCAAAGTTAATAAGAAAATACACTATATGGAAAGATTCTAACCTAGCATAATTACAAGAAATTATAGCTTAATTACAAGAAAAATTATATAATCTAAGGATATTATAAGATACTAATATATATACTAACATTTAATTACAGGAATAATCATATATTCTAGGGATATTATAAGATACTAATATATATACTAACATCCCCCCTCAAACTCTTGGTGGCGAAGTCAACTGGAGTTTGGAAACAAGATTACCAAGTTGACTAGGTGGATGGGATTTTGTAAAAATATTAGTAAGATTATCTTCAGAAGAAACTGAATGTAACTACAGGACACCTTGCTAAAGATGATGGTAGATGAAGTGACAATCAATCTCAATATGTTTAGTACGTTTATAAAACACATCATTATGTGCAATCTGGATGGCACTACGATTATCACAGAGAAGAGGAGAACATATTGATTTAGGAACACCTATATCACAGTCAGAAGCCAGTGTAACCACAAAAGTTCAGATGTCGTATCAGCAAGAGCGTGATACTCAGCCTCAATGCTAGAACGGGCAACAACAGATTGTTTCTTACTACGCCATGCCAAGTAAGAAACAATAACCAGTGGTGGAGCAATGATCAATAGGATCACCAGCCCAATTTGCATCAGAATAGGCTTGTAGCTCCAAAGAGGAGTAGGATGAGAAGCGTAGACCATGAAACAGAGTACCCTTGATGAAGCGTAGAATTCAAAGAACCGTAGCAAAATGGGTAGATCAAGGTGCATTCATAAACTGACTGACCAGATGAAAAACATATGAACTATCAGGCCTAGTTATAGTAAGATAAATGAGACTGTCAACTAACTGTCAATAAAGAGTTGCATCTGCAAGTGGAGAACCGTCAGTGGCTAGAAGCTTAGTATTATACTCAAGTGGACTAGTGGCTATCTTGCTATTGTCAACCCAGCTTTGGAAAGTAAATCAGAGCATATTTTGCTTGAGTGAGATAATATCCGTCCTGATTTGAAGTAACTTCAAGGCCAGAGAAGTAGTTAAGATGTCCCAAATCCTTCATCTCAAGATTCTGACTAAGAAAAGCTTAAAGATCTCGAATTCTAGCAATATCATCACCAATAATAATCATATCATCTACATAAAGAAGAAGAAAGATAGTACCTATCCCAGTAGTGTGAAGAAAGAGTGCAGAATCATATGGGCTAGAAAGAAAGCCTTGTTGAGAAACTACTGGCTGAAATTTCTCAGACCAAGCTCGAGGAGCTTGTTTGAGCCTATAAAGTGCATGACAGATATGGCAAACTTTATATGGAGGATGCTCATAGCCAGGTGGAGGTTGCATGTAAACTTTTTCAGTAAGATCACTATTAAGGAAGGTGTTTTTAACATCTATTTGAAAAAATTCTCAACGCCGGACAGCAGCAACTGCAAGTAAAGATCTGATAGAGGTAAGTCTAGCAATAGGAGCAAAAGTCTCCTCGTAGTCAATCCCATAATCCTAGGTAAACCCCTTAGAAACAAGTCAAGCCTTGTAAAGTTCAACTGATCAATTTGCTCGAGTCTTGATTTTATAAATCCACTTGCATCCCACTGCAGCTTTACCATGAGGCAAGTCCACCAGATCCCATGTATATATGTTGACAAGAGCATTCAATTCATCAGCCATAGCTTGCTGCCAAAGAGGGTCAATATGAGCCTCACGATAATTGTGAGGTTCGTGGAGGGTGGCAAGGACAGAGAAACAATGATAATCACGAAGATGAGTAAGAGGAACACTTGCCCAACTGGAATGACAAGATTCATGGAAGGGAGAAGACGGAGGAGTGGGTGGTGTGGCAGGTGGTCCATCAAACACATCAACTAGATTGGGTGCAACAAAGTGGAAGAACTGTCTGAAGAGCTCAGAATGTCTACAGAAGAGTCAGAAAATAGAGCAATAGAGGGATCAGTGAATATGAGTGAGTGGTTAGAGGAGGAAGGGGAGAACATGGATATGCTAGTAAATGGTTTATGTTCCCAAAACTCTACATGACGAGATACTCGAAGACATTTGGAGATAGGATCATAACTACAATAACCTTTTAGAGTTAAGCCATAACCAAGAAAATAGCATAACCGAGAACGGGGTTCAAGTTTGGTTAGTTCATGAGTAGGAAGAGTAATAAAACAACCACAACCAAAGACACGAAGTAAGGAATAGTTAGGAACCATACCATAAAGAAACTCATTAGGAGATTTGTTGTGAAGTATAGGTGAGGGTACCCTATTGATTGTGTACATAGTAGTAAGAGCAGCTTCACTCCAAAACTTTTCAGCTAAAGAAGCAGAAAGTAAAAGAGCTCTTACAGTATCAAGGATATGAAGATGTTTTCGTTCTGTACGACCATTTTGTTGAGATGTATAGGGACAAGAACGATGTGACAATGTGCCTTGTTGATTTAGGAACTCATGGAGAGTTTTTGTCATTATTTCATGGCATTATCTGAACGAAAAACTTTAATGGTATGAGAAAATTGAGTTTGTACCATTTTGTGAAAAGTTTGGTAAACACGAACAAGCTCAGATCGATGCTATAACAAGTATAGCTATGTATAACAAGAATAGTCATCAACGAAGATAACAAAATAACGAGATCCCCCCCAATAAGAGTGGGGGTAGGACCCCAAATATCAAAGTGAATCTAATCAAAAGGTGCAATCCAAAAAAATTCACTTATATTAAAAGATAAATGAGCTTGCTTGCCAAGTTGATAGGAAACACAATCAAAAGAATCAAAACCTATAGAACCTAGGTGTCCTTGGGAGGCCAAAAGATGAACACGAGGTATAGAAGCATGACCCTGTCAAAAATTCCATAATTAGGAAGAGATGGCAGGAGCAACAATGGAGCAAGACAGATGGGATGGAAGCTGCAAAAAAGCGAGCTCAAATAGATGTCCAATCTTACGGCCTATCACAATGAGTTAACCCATTTGTGGATCCTGGACATCAACACCAGCATTAGAAAAGGTAAGCTGAAGACCTAATTCACAAAGTTGACCAACTGAAAGGAGATTTAAGGATAACTTGTGAACAAGATAGGTGTTGTCAATAGATAAGGTAGGGGAGGAAATAGACCCAATTTGACTAACAGATAAATGAGAACCATCAGCAGTATATATGATATGATTAGGTGACAAAGTAGATTTTTGTGAAAAAAATGGTGGAATCAGAGGTCATGTGATTACATGTAGAATAAAAAAAACCAAAGAGATGTACCTAAAGTGACAGAAACAACACTAGAAGACCAGGATAAAACCTGATGAATTAATGCCTCAATGTTAGTAGCAGTGAGAGTAGTGGACACTGAAAGGCTCCGCAGTAGACTCAAGAGCAGTTGGAGCCACGACAATAGCTTGCAACAAGAGGGCCTGAGACTGATTTTTGTTCTACAATTTTTGACATTCCATAATAGAGTGACCTGGACGTTTGCAGTATTTGCAGAAGACAATCTTTGAGGACTGAGAAGGGAAATGGCCTGAGGCTAGAGAAGATCCAAAGGTAGTCTGAGGGATGGTAGTAACAATTGAATCTGGAGTTTGCATCTTCATGGTTGAATGACGATTTTCTTCGGAAAGAAGTTCAGCAACTGCAGTCTCAAGAGTGGAAAGAGGTGTGCGATGCAAAAGAGAGCCCAGGTAGATTCAAAATCCTCACGAAGTGCCATAATAAAATGCATAAACTTACGATGATCATGGTAGGTTGCAAACAACGCAATGTCATCAGAACATCTGAGGTGAGGAAATGCAGCAGACAACTGTTCCCAAAGATTATCAACTTGAGAATAGAAATTAGCAATGGACTGAATTGATTCCTGACGCATCTGATAAAGCTTAGTCTCAAGCTGGAACTACAACGAAGCATCATGAGTGCAGTTGTATTGTTTAGCAAGAAAATCCCAAGCAGCTTGAGCATTACCAAGCTTGGGAAGTAGGCTATGGATGGATGGAACAGAAGTATTGATAAACCAAGACAATATTTTATAATGAATACTATGCCAGTCTTCAAGCCGACATGCAAACTTATCAAGACTCTCACCATCTTGTTGCTTAGGGGCAAGAATATCACCAGAAACATAATGCCACAATTTTCGTCCTCTAAGAAATACTTCCATATTTTGAGCCCACATATTATAATTTGAGCCATCTAAAATGTTATCAATAGGACGAACAATGGTATCAAGGTTGGAAGAGGAGTGAGACATACTATTTTTTTTTTTTTTTTTTTTTGTGGTCAACTATCAACGAGTCAACGGTCAACAAGTCAACAGGTGGACCTAGGCTAGACTTTGAACAAAATGGGTTGATTTATAGAAGAAAGAAAAATGGGCTGGGAAGGCTTACTTGGATTGGGCTTGAAGTTAGCTGTAACAGGCTTGATATTTCTGTTGGAGATGAGTGGCGCGTGGTTAGACATGTAAAATATTCATGAGGCATGTGGGGGCACGTACGGAAGCATATCGAGAAAATCTTGACATAGAAACACTGATAAAATTTTCAAGACTCCATTTATGATCAGATTTGATTAAAAAAAAAGAGCAAAAATCGGATGTAAAACCACGAAAATCCCACTGTCAATGTAGGGAAAGCCAAGGTTGGTGCGGAAGGAAATATCAATGAAACGGCTTACACAGATAGGAAGATCAGAGTAGTGGCTCTGATACCGTGTTGAAATAAAGAGAGTTTTAAGGAATCATATGATTGTATATTTCTGTGTGTCTAAACTATACAAAGGAGGCCTCTATATATAGTGGAGACGACCAAAGTTAGTAAGGAAATACACTATATAGAAAGATTCTAACCTAGCATAATTACAAGAAATTATAGCTTAATTACAAGAGAAATCATATATTCTAGGGATATTATAAGATACTAATATATATACTAATAGCTGCCACGTCGGTTTGTGACATAGAGTTTGTGAGATTCGTTTATCAACTTATCTTTATTGTTAATTTTACAGGATCTAGCTGTTCACCTAATTAAATTTTACCAATTTACCCACTGTTTACAGAGGACTTTCAAGATCACCGTAAACAAATCCCATCTCATATAAATTTATACTAAAGCAAGTCTTTAAATATGCATATATGTCATTGCCAAGCACTTTTCATTAGCTTTACCATCAAATTAATTTATCCCTTCTTATCACTTGGTTAATGTTTCATTAGAAGACTTCACTACTTTTTGAAGATTAATTGAAGCTTGCTCCATCAGGTCCAATGAAAAAACATAAAAATGATTAAACAATTAAACATAGTACATATCTTTGGCCAACATGCATTCACATTTGTACCAGGAAGTCATAAAAATGAGTAGCTCTATACCAATATACAATATTTCGGCTAATATCATAAACTATCCTCCGATTTTTAATATATGATATCTAGTCATGATTACAATTTACAAACAAACAAACAAACAAAATAATAATAATAATAATGAAACAAAACGTCTTTAATAAGATGAAAAATCTATTGAAATGATATAAAAAGTTGTAAGACGATTAAAACTGTTTTCTTCTAATTCTTTTGCAATGTAAACAATTTTTCTAATTTTGAATATAAAAAATAATTAATAAATTAATCATATAAAATGTTAGCATAAATTATAATTTAAAACAAAAAAATTATTATTTACTCTAGGCTTAGGCCTCCGCGTACTTGCTTTGGGCATGCTTTACTGAAAAAATCATACCCAATGTATAAAAACTATATACCAAATTGAGACCATACTAAAACAAACAAATTAGCCTCAATAAAAATAATATATTTATACAGTAAAGCCTCTTTATAGTTATAATAGTGAGATCAACTAATTTTATTACTATAAGGAGATTGTAACTTAATAGAGGTGTAGTTACAAAAATTATTATTTTGATTTCTTATTTTATAAGTCATGTTTTAGTAATACAGTATTAGGATTTCAATTCATATTTTAGCAGTATTAGGATTTTAATTCAACGCTTCAATTGTCTACTTCTGAAACGGATAGAAGATCATATTTTAAAACCAGTAAAAATAAGTGTCATTGATGAAACTATAAATATAGTTGATGCATGGTCAATTGCTGTGAAGTCATAGACAATTACCAATGGTTTTAAGCACTGCAAAATTAGGACCCCCGATGTTGATGAATTGCAAGTTACAAATGAAGTGGATGAGGAAAATAAAAGAGTCATTGTAGAATTGAGTGATTAGATTTGATAACTTCACTACCCTAATTGAATGGTTATTAATTTCTTCCTCGATCATCCAAATGAGCAAAAAATTATGTATGTTTTAACTGAAGAAGAAATTATTGCTACAATTAGAAAAGAAGATAAATGAAATAATCTTGAGGATGATAGTACGAAAAAAAAAAAAAAAATTATTTCATGAAACTCTAAACATACTTGAGAAGTTAAAAATATTTTGGCTTCGAAATTAGCTAGTTATTATGTACTAGTAATTTAAAATATATGATAACAACTCTAAAACATAAATCATTTTTCCAAACAACTTTAGATAAATATTTTATTTCATCTTAAACTTTTAATGTAACATAAAATATATTTTTTGCAATATACAGATAATTATTACTACGTTGAAGCAACTTTCCTCAAAACAAGAATTAGAAAAATTATAACTGTTAAAGTCATGAAAGTAACTCTATTTTGCTGATAAAAATACCCCATGTGTGATTAAATTAAAGTATATTGAGACAATTAAAGAATTTATGAATTTATTCATGAAAATCACTTCCTAATATTTTTCTTATGAATTTAACGTGTTTGGAATGATTTTAGAAATGATATGAGTTGATATTAGGTTGTGGTTTACGGATTAGGGGTGATTTTGTCTCAATTATGCTGTTTAGGGGGTAAAATGTCATGTTTCAAGGGGCTAATTTTGTCACTTTTCAATTATGTAGGGACCAAAGTGATATTTTTCATTTTGTTCTATAAAAGAAAACGAAAAGTCACAAATCCGAGGAGGCGCTGTTCATCCATTTTTTGACGACTCTTCCCCTTCCATTTCTGGCGACCTCCGATGACTCTTCGTTCTCCTCGTGCACAGAGCTTCAGCTTTCCGTCAACTCCACCGTAAGCCACCATCGCAAACCATCACGCAGCCGCGACGCTTCCTCTTCCACCACCGTGACGTTTCATCTTCCAGGCCAGTTTTGGCCATTTTTTGGCGACGTTTCGGCTCCCTAAGACTTGATCCCCCTTCCCCACGGTTGGATCTACCCATTCCGAGCTTCAGCCGTCGCAAAAATCGCCGGAATGGTGATTTTGCTGCTGTGCCTCTTCATGTTCCAGCCCAAATCTTGCTCATTTCCGGTGACTTCTCACCTCCCTAGGACCTGATCTGAACTTTCCATCACCAGAGCTTTCCATCGGTACCTTCGGATCTAATTTACGCCACTATTTTCGGCAAGCGTGCGCTTCGTATTCCTGCCGTCCACCGTCGTTTTGCCCCTTCTTTGCATCATATCGTTGTCGGTTACCTCCTTTCTGCATGATCAACTTTGTTTCCATCATTTCAGCCTCCGTCATCACCACCATGAGTGGCTAAGTTCCCGATTGTCTGTTATAGCATAGGCGAGATCAAGATTGACTCCATGACTCTCCTCATCAGCTCTCGACTAGTTGGATGAGCCCGATTATAGGACATTTGATAGTATTGTGCTTCGGATTATATTTGTTTTCGTTTCATGTTTGATTTCGATACTGTAATATAATTTAAGCATAACTTGTGATGAATATTGTTGTCCATTATGATTTAATGTTTTCATAGAACTTGCTGAATGATAAACGTTGGTTTGAAATAATTAAATGATGAATATTGCTTTTCATTACTTTGCATCGATTGTAATTGAGTTGTGTTCAGATTTAATTTAATTTCTACTATTGTTGCGTTTATTATGAAGTTGGTTGATTGGATTATACGTGTTGACAAATTGTATTTGTTAATCGCGTACCAACTAGTGGTATTGCCTTGTAGCGTTTATTGGCGTTCAATGATAGTCTTTAACCAATCGAACTTGAGTGATCAGGTGAGACATGATATATTATACTTAGAGTGTCGGGAAGCTATTTCATTGATGTACCTTGCCTTGTAGGTTTAGGGGATCATAAAGGGTGGAGAAGAATTGTGTGAGTCAGTCTCATGTCGAACCAAAACCGTAACGACAACATTTTTATTATAAAGTCTTTATTAGTTTTAATTTCACTCTTTCATTATTTGCATTTAGTCTATCTAGTTTCATTAATCAATTGCCAATTTCATTTCTGCTACTCAAAATACATTAGGTTGTTAGTCTTGTTCCCTGTGGATTCGACCCTGCTTACCACTAACTACGGTATTTAGGTTTAATTTTGTGACCGTGATGACCGGTTCGACAAAATTTTGGCGCTGTTGCCGGGGAGCAATGTGCTTTTGACTTTGTGTGTTTGGGTAGTCATTAGTTTTATTCTAGGTTTATTTTAGTCTTTGTTGTTTTTTTGCGTTATTTTCTTTGTAGTGATTACTTTGTTTGGGTGAATTGTTTAATTTTTGTGTTCCAGTTAGTGTGTCTCTTTGCATTGTTAGTTAATTATTTTCTTTTTAGGTTGTTTGCGTAATTTCATTTTTACTTCGTTTTATTTTATTTTCATTTTATTTTCATTGGAATTGTTTCATTTGTGTTTGTTTTTTTTTTGCAGGAAAATTGCAATTGGAAAAACGCTTCAGCGTGTCGTGAGCATTGAAGATCCTGCACGTCCTAATTGTGAAATTCTCTTAACCCTTGATTTTTTTTTTTTTTTTTTTTATTCCTAGGATTTACTTTTATTTCTTAGTATTAAATTCTTTTAGGTTGCATTGATAAATTTAGTTTTGATTAAACATATTTGTTGTGTGAAATTTTGTTGGGTATAGTTTCGTTAGATTTTAGTTTTGTTTCGTGTGCTTAGTAAAATTTGTTTCTTAGGTTTTGCATTTAGTTAATTTTCTTTGACATTGTTGCTGTGTTGCTTGTTGAGCCTTTTGTGTGTTTGGTTGGTGAATGCAAACTAGAAGGTCTTGTAACGAAGAGCTATTACCTTTGAATCTTGAAATTGAACGCACTTGTAAGAGGAATAGAAAACAAGCACATAGGATGGCTGACCAGGATGAACCCGCACATGTGCCCCTTAGCCAACATTTTGCACCCACCACCTACACTTCAGCGTCATGTATCCGTATCCCCATTGTCCAGATACAACACTTGAGATCAAAACTAGTGTCATCCAATTGTTGCCAATTTATTATGGGAATTTAAATGAGGAGTCATACAAACACTTAGATGAATTTTTAGAGGTTTGCTCCACAGTTAAACTTCAACATGTGAATGAAGATGTCGTGCGCTTAATTTTGTTCCCATTTTCACTTAAGGATCGAGCCAAACAGTGGCTCAATTCTTTGGCAACAGGGTCCATTATCTCTTGGACCCAAATGCAACAAGGATTCCTAAAAAAGTATTATCCCATCGGTAAAACCAATAGCATAAGACGAGCCATTACTAGTTTCGCTCAACTTGATGGTGAGGAATTTTATGAGAGTTGGGAACGTTTGAAGGAAATGCTTAGGAAGTGTCCCCATCATGCAGTCCTTAGGTGGCAATTAGTTTGTAGTTTTTATGACGGACTGACCGAGAGACATAGGAATATGGTGGACACCTCTTGTGGAGAAACATTAATGCACAAGGACGAGATGAGTTATGGCAACTCTTTGAAACCTTAAGTGAAAATTCAATGCACCACATTTCTGCGTCTAGAATGCCTATTTCAGGGCAGCCATCCAAGAAGGGTGGCGTGTATAAGGTGTCACGGTTATATGACATTAGTTCCAAGTTAGAGGTGTTGGCAGTTTGTATCTATACAAGGGCAACCTTCTGCACAATTATCTCAAAATAGGGCGAACCAGGATGTTTTTGCCATGCACTCCACTCTTGACCATCCAATTGAGGAACTCGCCCCTAACCTTTTTAAGGAGCAGGTGCAAGTTGCACAAGGCTTCTAGAGACGGAGCGATTTGTACTCGAACACGTACAATCCTAGATGGCGTAATCACCCTAATTTTTCATGGAAGCCACAACCACCTCAGAATGTCCTCCATAATATGCCATACATTAACAATCCTTCCAATCAGCAAGGCAATTATAGGGAGCAACCTTCAATCCAACCACCCTTCCAACCTAGGATCCCACCTCCCGTTCAGCAGCCTACTCTAGTGTCTAGTTCACTAGAATCAATGATGGCTCAAATGCTCTAAACCATGCAGGAACAAAAAGCCGACATGAATGCTAGGTTCCAGGATTTAGAGCAGAATACCCAACTTCTACATTCTCATTCCCAATTCATTAGTAAGCTAGAGACCCAGATTGGTCAAATAGCCGAAGCAGTTAATAGGAGGGAACAAGGCCAATTGCCTAGTCAAGTCATAGGTAACCCTAGTGGTTCTTCTCAGCAGAGAGGGTTTTTCGAACAAGCTAAGGCTGTGATGACTCTTCGAAGCGGCCGAGAGCTAATTAGGCCTGAGAGGGAAGTAAAAGTCCAGGGTAGAGAAGAGGAGAGTCTAGGTAAGGATCAAGCCAAAGAGAGTGAGAGTGAGCCACTTGTAGAGTTAAGTGTTCAGAGACCGGGTAAGGAGAAAGTTGGGGAGAACGAACTATCCCCTGCATTATACGTAACGAGAGCACCCTTTCCTCAGTGCTTAGAGCCCCCAAATGTTCCCACTACTAGGAAAAGCACTAGGATAGAGGAAATGATTGAGTTGTTTAAGCAAGTACATATTAACATTCCACTCTTAGATGCCATTAAGCAAGGACCTACTTATGCCAAATTCCTCAAAGACTTGTGCATGTAAAAGAGGAAAAATGAAATCTCACACACTTAAGACTGTACATTTACCAGAAAATGTAAGTGCGGTTGTCTCAAACCGCATTCCCCTGAAGTTGAAGGATCCTGGAACTCCTATTATTTCTTATGTGATAGATAATGTCACGATTGATAGAGTACTCTTAGACTTAGAGGCGAGCATGAACTTATTACCCACTTCCGTGTATGAACAGTTTAACTTAGGTGAGCTCAAGTCGACTGAAGTCATACGGCAGTTAGCTGACCGATCGATCAAAATGCCTAGGGGCCTAATTGAGGATGTGTTAGTTAAGGTTGAGGAGCTATATTTCTCAGTGGATTTTCTTGACTTAGACATGGAGTTTACGAGCAGTGGAAGTATGCCACCGATTATTTTAGGGAGACTTTTTCTAGCAACGACAAATGCTTGCATTAACTAAAGATTTGGGGAGATAGAAGTGTCTTTTAGGAATAAGAAACTGAGACTTAATGTGTTTAATGCTGGTTTAGGACCGATGCATGAGGACGATAACGAGTGTTTCATAGTTGATGCTATTGACAGTCTAATGGAGGCTCACACCCCATAGATGTTACGTGATAATGCAATTTACACTCTTATGAATCCATTTGTTGAGGAGATATCTAGCTTGAGTGTCGTGTTTGAGATTCAAGAGGTTAGTGCGTATATAGCTAGGTCGCCCACTCTAGAGCGTTGACCTTGGAATATCAAGTATGAACCCTTACCACCTTTGTCTAAGACGACACAACGGAGGTCAATTGAGTTTCCACCAGTCTTAGAGTTGAAAGCCTTGCCTGATACTCTAAAGTATGTTTTCCTAGGACCCAACAAGACCTTACCCATGATCATTGTTGCCAACTTAGATAGTGAGCAAGATGAGAGATTAGTGGTGGTCTTGACAACACATAAGGAAGTAATCGGTTGGTCAGTAGCCGATTTGTGAGGGATTAGCCCTCCTTTGTGCATGCATCGCATATTTTGTGAGGAGAATGCTAAACCGGTGCATGAAGCTCAAAGAAGATTAAACCCAAACATGAAGGAGGTGGTGAAGAAAGAAGTGATCAAATGGCTTGATGCGGGTATCATCTACCCTATCCGACAGCCAATGGGTGAGTCCAACCCATGTTGTACCTAAGAAAAGTGGCCTCACCGTTGTTGAAAATGAAAGAGGTGAGTGAATTCCTACCCCTACTCCCACAGGGTGGAGACTTTGCACTGACTATAGGAAACTCAACCTAGCCACTAGAAAAGATCATTTCCCACTCCCATTTATTGACCAAATCTTAGAAAAACTTGCAGGGCAAGCTTTTTATTATTTTCTGGATGGCTATTTCGGATATAACCAAGTACCAGTTGCCCCGAAGACCAAGAAAATACCACATTCACATGTCCTTTTGGCACGTTTGCCTTTCGTCGCATGCCCTTCAGGTTGTGCAATGCACTAACAACATTTCAAAGGTGTATGTTATCGATATTTTCTGACATGGTGGGTCAATTCCTTGAAGTCTTCATGGATAATTTTTCTGTGTTTGGTACATCTTTTGATGAGTGTCTCGAAAAACTTGAGTTGGTGTTAAAACATTGCAAAGAGACAAATCTTGTTCTTAGTTGGGAAAAGAGCCATTTCATGGTTCAAGAGGGAATTGTCTTAGGTCATGTAGTTTCCAAGGAGGGGATATCAATGGATAAGGCAAAGGTAGAGCTGATTTCTCAACTACCACCGCCTTCGTCGGTCAAACAAATTAGATCTTTCATAGGCCATGCAGGATTTTATAGGCGTTTCATCTAGAATTTTAGCAAGATCTCCTAGCCTTTGTGTGATTTGCTTGCTAAAGATGTGCCATTTATTTTTGATGACTCTTGTATGATTGCCTTTACTATTTTGAAGGAAGCGTTGACCACAACATCCATCATGCAACCTCCTGATTGGAACCTACCTTTTGAAGTAATGTGTGACGCATCGGACTATGCCATTGGTGCAGTCCTTGGCCAAGGGGGGAATAAAAAGCCCGTTGTGATCTACTATGCAAGCAAGACCCTCTCTGATGCTCAATGTAATTACACCACTACGGAGAAAGAGTTGCTTGCAGTAGTGTTTTCCTTTGATAAGTTCCGATCTTATCTTCTTGGGTCAAGGATAGTTGTCTTTACAGACCACGTTGCAGTTAGGTATTTGTTAGCCAAGAAAGACACTAAGCCTAGACTAATTTGATAGATTTTGTTGTTGCAAGAGTTTGACCTAGAAATTAAAGATAAAAAGGGCAGTGATAATGTGGTAGCCGATCACTTATCTAGACTCTTTACAGAGTATGTTCCTGATCAATGTTTGAATGAATCTTTTCCAGATGAGCAACTGTTTGTGATATCCCAATCCAACGCATATTGGTATGCCCATATAGTCAATTACTTGGCCATAGGACAATTACCATTAGGGTGGACCAAAACTCAGAAAGATCATTTCGTTGCAACCATCAGACATTATTTTTAGAAGACCTGGACCTTTTCAGGTTGTGTGCAGACCAGATAGTTAGGAGATGTGTTCCTGACCATGAGTTTAGTAGTGTACTTGCATTTTGTCATTCTTATGCTTGTGGTGGTCATTGTAGTGGCAAGAGGACTGCTTTAAAGGTCCTCCAGTGTGGTTTCTATTGGCCCTCTCTTTTTTGTGATGCATTCTTTTATTGTCGTGCTTGTACTTCATGTCAAAAAGTTGGGAATATTGGTAGACGAGATATGATGCCCCTGAATCCTATTTTGATTGTGGAAGTGTTTGATGTGTGGGGTATTGATTTCATGGGTCCATTTCCCTCATCTTTTGACTTTGAATATATCTTGCTTACAGTGGATTATGTGTCTAAATGGGTAGAAGCCATTGCCACTAGGACCAATGATCATAGGGTGGTCATCAACTTTGTTCAATTGCACATCATTAGCCATTTCGGTCATCCGCGCGCAATCATCAATGATGGTGGCTCACATTTCACCAATAGGCACTTTGGCTCACTATTGAAAAAGTACTCAATCACCCATCGAGTTGCCACACCTTATCACCCTCAAACTAGTGGACAAGTGGAATGTGCTAATAGGGAAAGTAAGACTATCTTAGAGAAAATGGTACGGCCCGATCGTAAGGATTGGTCAATGCGTCTGAATGATGCACTTTGGGCCTATCGAACCACATATCGTACCCCTATTGGCATGTCCCCTTATAGGTTAGTTTTTGGGAAAACATGCCATTTACCTATAGGACTTGAACATAGAGCATATTGGGCCACAAGGAAATTCAATTTTGATATGACCACGGCCGGTGACCATAGGAAACTCCAACTTTTGGAGTTAGATGAGCTAAGACACGAAGCTTATGAGAACTCTCGCATCTCTAAAGAGAAAACTAAAGCTTTTCATGATAAACACATTGTTAGGAAGTCATTCTCTCCTAATAAAAAAGTGTGGCTCTTTAACTCTAAGCTTCGCCTCTTTCCAGGGAAGCTTCGGTCACGATGGGATGACCCTTTTATTGTTCTTAATGTTTTTCCTGACAGAGTTGTTGAAATTCGAAACCCAAAAAACGGACAAATTTTTAAGGTGAATGGCCAAAGACTTAAACCTTATGTCGATGGCATTAATGATGGAGAGGTGATTAAGGAGTGTTCTTTATTAGAACCACATTAGCCATGTCAGTGCATTGAGTCTGGCTGAAGACTTTAAACTTAGCGCTTGTGGGAGACAACCCACCTTTGTAAATATGTTTTTACTGCTTTTATGTTTTTATTGTTTTTTCTTCGCAAGATTGTCATGTTTGGAAACTCATTAACTAGTCCAAGGCTACGCTTATGCATGCTCCACAAACTCTGTTGATGACAACCCACCATTGTTCCTCAGGTTGTATCTCTCCACCTAGGGGTGAGCGGTTCCGGGTACCTTGCATTTTCCAGGGGAACCAGAGCCGGAATCGCACAGTACAGGTTCCCAAAAAAAGGAACCGGAATCGGAACCGCACAGTGTAGGTTCTTTAATTCAAGGAACCGGAACCTAAAATGCAGGTTCCGGTTCCTTTCCAAGGTACCCTGTAAAAAATTATTACCCCCCTATTAGTTTAAAAAATAACAAAAACACCTTATAAGTTTACAAATACACCCCTAACAAATTTTCATTATTCATTCATTTGTGTCCAATGAAGCTTATAACCTGTAATCTCTAAGCAACACTTGAATTCAATCAATTCATCACAATTCACATAAAATTCGTCAATCAAAACCCAAACACAAACAATTATTCATCACAATTCATATAAAATAAATTATTAATATTTATTAATTTAATGTTATAATTGGTCAATTGGGTATTTATAATATACCAAATATAATTTAGTAAATTTAATATTAGAAACTAGTAATGTTATAATTAAATAAATAATCATACTACAATGTAAATTGTAATGTTATAATTAGTTAAGTGATCATACTACAATGTAAATTGTAATGTTATAATTAATTAAGTAATATACTATTTAATTATAATGTAATATTATAATTAATTAAATTGTTAATCATTTAATTAAGTATTGTAATATTGTTTATAATAGAATGTTATAATTAATTAAATAATCATACCATAAATTTATAATATAATGTTATAATTAATAAAATTATAATAATTTGATTAAGTATTGTGTAAATTAGTAAATTACTAATGTTTATAATATAATGTCATAATCAATTAAGTAATCATTTAATTATGAAATGTTATTTAATTATATGATCATACTATAATAGTATAATGTAATGTTATAATGAATTAAGTAATCATACTATAAATCTATAATTTAATATTATAATTAATTAAATTTCAAATCATTTAATTAATATACTAATGTTTATAATGGAATGTTATAATTGATTAAGTAATCATATTATAAATATATAAGGTAATGTTATAATTAATTAAATTTTTAATCATTTAATTAAGTAATGTAATAGTATAGTAAATTACTAATGTTTATAATGTAATGTTATAAATTCATAACTAATTAAGTAATTATGTGATCATTTAACTATATAATGCTATAATTAAGTAAGTGATCATAATATAATGTAATATAATAATATTATAATTTAATTGAGTAATTATTTAACTATAATATAATGCTTAATTAATGTTTATAATGAAATGTTTATAAGGTAATGTTATAATTAATTAAATTTCTTATCATTTAATTAAGTATTGTGCTAATGTTTATGTAGTAAATTAGTAATTACTAATGTTTAAAACATAATATCATAACTCATAATCAATTAAGTAATCATTTAATTATGTAATGTTATATTAATTATATGATCATACTACAATAGTATAATGTAATGTTATAATGAATTAAGTAATCATACTATAGATCTATAATTTAATATTATAATTAATTAAATTTCAAATCATTTAATTAATATACTAATGTTTATAATGGAATGTTATAATTGATTAAGTAATCATATTATAAATATATAAGGTAATGTTATAATTAATTAAATTTTTTAATCGTTTAATTAAGTAATGTAATAGTATAGTAAATTACTATTGTTTATAATGTAATGTTATAAATTCATAACTAATTAAGTAATTATGTGATCATTTAACTATATAATGCTATAATTAAGTAAGTGATCATAATATAATGTAATATAATAATATTATAATTTAATTGAGTAATTATTTAACTATAATATAATGCTTAATTAATGTTTATAATGAAATGTTTATAAGGTAATGTTATAATTAATTAAATTTCTTATCATTTAATTAAGTATTTTGCTAATGTTTATGTAGTAAATTAGTAATTACTAATGTTTAAAACATAATATCATAACTCATAATCAATTAAGTAATCATTTAATTATGTAATGTTATATTAATTATATGATCATACTACAATAGTATAATGTAATGTTATAATGAATTAAGTAATCATACTATAGATCTATAATTTAATATTATAATTAATTAAATTTCAAATCATTTAATTAATATACTAATGTTTATAATGGAATGTTATAATTGATTAAGTAATCATATTATAAATATATAAGGTAATGTTATAATTAATTAAATTTTTAATCGTTTAATTAAGTAATGTAATAGTATAGTAAATTACTATTGTTTATAATGTAATGTTATAAATTCATAACTAATTAAGTAATTATGTGATCATTTAACTATATAATGCTATAATTAAGTAAGTGATCATAATATAATGTAATATAATAATATTATAATTTAATTGAGTAATTATTTAACTATAATATAATGCTTAATTAATGTTTATAATGAAATGTTTATAAGGTAATGTTATAATTAATTAAATTTCTTATCATTTAATTAAGTATTGTGCTAATGTTTATGTAGTAAATTAGTAATTACTAATGTTTAAAACATAATATCATAACTCATAATCAATTAAGTAATCATTTAATTATGTAATGTTATATTAATTATATGATCATACTACAATAGTATAATGTAATGTTATAATGAATTAAGTAATCATACTATAGATCTATAATTTAATATTATAATTAATTAAATTTCAAATCATTTAATTAATATACTAATGTTTATAATGGAATGTTATAATTGATTAAGTAATCATATTATAAATATATAAGGTAATGTTATAATTAATTAAATTTTTAATCGTTTAATTAAGTAATGTAATAGTATAGTAAATTACTATTGTTTATAATGTAATGTTATAAATTCATAACTAATTAAGTAATTATGTGATCATTTAACTATATAATGCTATAATTAAGTAAGTGATCATAATATAATGTAATATAATAATATTATAATTTAATTGAGTAATTATTTAACTATAATATAATGCTTAATTAATGTTTATAATGAAATGTTTATAAGGTAATGTTATAATTAATTAAATTTCTTATCATTTAATTAAGTATTGTGCTAATGTTTATGTAGTAAATTAGTAATTACTAATGTTTAAAACATAATATCATAACTCATAATCAATTAAGTAATCATTTAATTATGTAATGTTATATTAATTATATGATCATACTACAATAGTATAATGTAATGTTATAATGAATTAAGTAATCATACTATAGATCTATAATTTAATATTATAATTAATTAAATTTCAAATCATTTAATTAATATACTAATGTTTATAATGGAATGTTATAATTGATTAAGTAATCATATTATAAATATATAAGGTAATGTTATAATTAATTAAATTTTTAATCGTTTAATTAAGTAATGTAATAGTATAGTAAATTACTATTGTTTATAATGTAATGTTATAAATTCATAACTAATTAAGTAATTATGTGATCATTTAACTATATAATGCTATAATTAAGTAAGTGATCATAATATAATGTAATATAATAATATTATAATTTAATTGAGTAATTATTTAACTATAATATAATGCTTAATTAATGTTTATAATGAAATGTTTATAAGGTAATGTTATAATTAATTAAATTTCTTATCATTTAATTAAGTATTGTGCTAATGTTTATGTAGTAAATTAGTAATTACTAATGTTTAAAACATAATATCATAACTCATAATCAATTAAGTAATCATTTAATTATGTAATGTTATATTAATTATATGATCATACTACAATAGTATAATGTAATGTTATAATGAATTAAGTAATCATACTATAGATCTATAATTTAATATTATAATTAATTAAATTTCAAATCATTTAATTAATATACTAATGTTTATAATGGAATGTTATAATTGATTAAGTAATCATATTATAAATATATAAGGTAATGTTATAATTAATTAAATTTTTTAATCGTTTAATTAAGTAATGTAATAGTATAGTAAATTACTATTGTTTATAATGTAATGTTATAAATTCATAACTAATTAAGTAATTATGTGATCATTTAACTATATAATGCTATAATTAAGTAAGTGATCATAATATAATGTAATATAATAATATTATAATTTAATTGAGTAATTATTTAACTATAATATAATGCTTAATTAATGTTTATAATGAAATGTTTATAAGGTAATGTTATAATTAATTAAATTTCTTATCATTTAATTAAGTATTGTGCTAATGTTTATGTAGTAAATTAGTAATTACTAATGTTTAAAACATAATATCATAACTCATAATCAATTAAGTAATCATTTAATTATGTAATGTTATATTAATTATATGATCATACAACAATAGTATAATGTAATGTTATAATGAATTAAGTAATCATACTATAGATCTATAATTTAATATTATAATTAATTAAATTTCAAATCATTTAATTAATATACTAATGTTTATAATGGAATGTTATAATTGATTAAGTAATCATATTATAAATATATAAGGTAATGTTATAATTAATTAAATTTTTAATCGTTTAATTAAGTAATGTAATAGTATAGTAAATTATTATTGTTTATAATGTAATGTTATAAATTCATAACTAATTAAGTAATTATGTGATCATTTAACTATATAATGTTATAATTAAGTAAGTGATCATAATATATAATGTAATATAATAATATTATAATTTAATTGAGTAATTATTTAACTATAATGTAATGCTTAATTAATGTTTATAATGAAATGTTTATAAGGTAATGTTATAATTAATTAAATTTCTTATCATTTAATTAAGTATTATGCTAATGTTTATGTAGTAAATTTGTAATTACTAATATTTATAATATAATGGCATAATCAATTAAGTAATTATTTAATTATGTAATGTTATAATTAATTATATAATCATACTATAATGTAATGTTATAGTGAATTAACTATTAAGTAATCATACTATACATTTTTAATGTAATATTATAATTAATTAAATTTTTTAATCATTTAATTAAGTTTGTACTAATGTTTATAATAAAATGTTATAATTGATTAAGTAATTATACTATAAATCTATAACGTAATGCTATAATTAATTAAATTTTTAATTATAAGTCAATTAATTAACTATTTAATTATGTTATAACTTATAAGTCAATTAGTTAAGTAGTAATCAATTAATGTAATGCTATAATTAATTATACTATAAATCAATTAAGTAATGCTATAAAATTATAATTAATTAAGTAATCATTTAACTATAATGTAATGTTATAATGGATTAAGTATGATATTTAACTAGTAATTAAATTTATTAATGTTTATCAATTTATCATATATAATTAATTAATTACTAATTTATTATAGATATACTTAGAACTTGATAATTGAAGTAAATAACTAAATATATTATTACTCAATCAAATATACTATTTTATTCAAATATACTATTTTATTCAAAAATAATTCTTTTAATAACATTAAAAATGTAAAACATTTTTAATTGGATCATAATTCTAATTATTCACTTAATTGATCAAAACTTTAATATTAATGTATTATAATATATTAAAGCTTTTAATATGGTGTAATTTATATGTAATAAGTATAATTGTATTCATATATTTATTTAATTAGGTTATTCTAAAAATTTAACTTTTTCTATTTTAAATTTTTTTATATGTAAAATAATAGAAACTCCCCCATTATTTACATTTCACAAATATTTCATTATAGTCCAGGTTCCAAAATAGGTTCTAAACAGGTTCCAAAAACAGGTTTCAAAAACAGGTTCCAAAACAGGTTCCAAACAGGTTCCAAAACAGGTTCCAAAGTAGGTTCCAAATAGGTTCCAAAACAGGTTCCAAACAGGTTCTAAAACAGGTTCCAAACAGGTTCCAAAACAGGTTCCAAACCGGGTACCCCCTACAGGTTCCAAACAGGGTACCCTTTTTATAGGTTTCGGTTCCGGTTCCGGTTCTTCACATGTAAGAACCGGAGAAGGCAAGGAACCGCACGATGATTCCAAAAAATTGGGAACCGGAACCTCACCTGCACTGCAGGAGTTAGGTGAGGTTCGGTTCTTACCCCGTCCAGGTTCTACCCGCGCTACCCGTGCTCACCCCTATCTCCACCTTATAAGCTATTATTTTTAGATTTCTTATTTCTCAAATATGTTGGACGATTTTAATGTTATTGATTATATTGCCATTTGATATCATTTGATGCTAAGTTGGGGAGCATATTTGTAGTTGTGGGTCATCGAGGACAATGACATTTTAAGTTGGGGAGTGTTGATTTGATTTTATATTTTTGTGAAGTGTTGTTGATGATGCTTTTGTGGAGATTGTGATATTTTTGTGAAGTGTTGTTGATGATGCTTTTGTGGAGATTGTGATAGTTTTGTGAAGTGTTGTTGATGAGACTTTTGTGGAGATTGTGCTTAAATTTTTGTGGCATGATGATGTTTTTGTTGAAAATATGTTGAATCTTATTCTTGTAAGTCCAAAAGTGGTTAAAGTGAACTAAAGTGAGTTATCTTTAAAAATTTTCATGAATTCATACATAATCACCATTTTAGAAGCAATTAAAGTGCTAGTTGAAAGGTTTTTGAAATTTTTTTGTGCGACATAGTTTTAAACATTGAACTATTGGTTCTGTTTTGTGCTAGGTTTTGTCCATAATTGTGGTTAGATACTGTTTTGTGTAAATGTCATGTGTTTTAGTGTTTATGCAAGTCTCCCACATACTTTACATGCCCATGGAGCAAAGTTTCATTTATTATCTTGCGTGTGTTAAAAGTGCTTAAATGTTGCTTGATGATTTGGTTTTGATTTGTAGCCTAGTTGACTCGAGTGAGTATGCTTGAGGGGTGTTCTACACCTAATCCCCTAAAGCTATCTAGCTTGGGAGCGGTTGGCCTAAAGCTCGTTACATGGGTCCTCTAGAAAGCTTAAGAAGTCATTACATAGATCATGAGCTTTATAAAAAAAATAAAAAAATAAATAAAGAAATAAAGTCTTGACTTGTAGCCTAGTTGGTTCGGGTGAATAAGTTCGAGGAGTGTTCTATACTTAGTGCCCTATAGCCATCTAGTTTGGGAGTCATTGACCTAAAGCCCATTACACGGACCTTCCAGAAAGCTTAAGAAGTTAAGATAAAAAAAAAAAACAAAAAATACAAGTGATGAATGAAAAGAAATTATATGTCAAAATCTTGTGTGGAAAATGAGCATTATGTTGCATGTACATAAGTTGAGGAGCTTTGCATGACATTTTAACTTTGTGATATGAATATGAAATGTGTGTTTGAGAAGCTTGAATGGAGATAGATAAATCTTGACAAAAACTTTAGTTTTTTATTTAGGATTGTGTTGTTTGCTTGTTATGTTCAAATTCTTCACTTTACCTTTTGATGAATATCTTGGTTGTTGATGAATATGGTTGTGTATGATTTCGTGAGAATGTTGAAAGAGTTCTTTTAACTTTACTCGAGGACGAGTAAAGAGTAAGTTGGGGAGTGTGTTAGAGTCATGAAAGTGACTCTATTTTGGTGATAAAAATACCCCATGTGTGATTAAATTGAGCATATTGAGACAATTAAAGAATTTATGAATTTATTCACGAAAATCACTTCCTAATATTTTTCTTATGAATTTAACGTGTTTGGAATGATTTTGGAAAGGATATGAGTTGATATTAGGTTGTGGTTTATGGATTAGGGGTGATTTTGTCTCAATTATGCTATTTAGGGGGTAAAATGTCATTTTGTTCTATAAAAGAAAACGAAAAGTCGCAAATCCGAGGAGGCGCAGTTCATCCATTTTCCAGCGACTCTTCCCTTTCCATTTCAGGTGACCTCCGGTGACTCTTCGTCTTCCTCGTGCATAGAGCTTCAGCTTTCCGTCAACTCCATCATAAGCCACCACCGCGAACCATCACATAGTCGCGACGCTTCCTCTTCCACCACCGTGACGTTTCGTATTCCAAGCCAGTTTTGGCCGTTTTCTGGATGTTTTGGCTCCCCAGGACTTGATCTCCCTTCCCCACGGCCGGATCTACCCATTCCATGCTTCAGCCGCCGCAAACCGTCGGAATTTGCGATTTTGCCGTTGCGCATCTTCATATTCCAGCCTAGATCTTGCTCATTTCCGGCGACTTCTCACCTTCCCAGGACCTGATCTGAACTTCTCATCACTAGAGCTTTCCATCAGTACCTTGGGATCCCATTTCCGCCACCGTTTTCTGGAAGACCCGCTGAAAAATTAACGTTTTCTAGCGAGTGCGGCTTCATATTCGGCCGTCCGCTTGGTCGCGCCCTTCTTCTTGAATCATATCGTTGCGCTTACCTCCTCTCCGCCATGATCAGCTTCGTTTCCACCGTTTCAGCCTCCGTCATCACCACCATGAGCGGCTAAATTCCTGGTTGTCTGTTATGGCATAGGCGAGATCGAGATTGACTCCACGACTCTCCTCATTAGCTCTCGACTAGTTGGATGAGCCCAATTATAGGACATTTGGTAGTATTGTGCTTCGGATTATATTTCTTTTCGTTTCATGTTTGATTTCGATACTTTAATATGATTCAAGCATAACTTGTGATGAATATTGTTGCCCATTATGATTTGATGTTTTCATAGAACTTGCTGAATGATAAACGTTGGTTTGAAATAATTAAATGATGAATATTGCTTTGAATTACTTCACATCGATTGTAATTGAGTTGTGTTCGGATTTAATTTAATTTCTACTATTGTTGCGTTTATTGTGAAGTTGGTTGATTGGATTATACATGTTGACAAATTGTACTTGTTAATCGCGTACCAACTAGTCGTATTTCCTTGTAGCGTTTATCGGCGTTCAATGATAGTCTTTAACCAATCAAACTTGAGTGATCAGGTGAGACATGATATATTATACTTAGAGTGTCGGGAAGCCATTTCATTGATGTACCTTGCCTTGTAAGTTTAGGGGTTCGTAGAGGGTGGAGAAGAATTGTATGAGTCGGTCTCGTGTTGAACCAAAACTGTAATGGCAACATTTTTATTATAAAATCTTTATTAGTTTTAATTTCACTCTTTCATTATTTGCATTTAGTCTATTTAGTTTCATTAATCAGTTGCCAATTTTATTTCCACTACTCAAAATACATTAGGTTGTTAGTATTGCTCCCTGTGGATTCGACTCTGCTTACCGCTAACTACGGCATTTATGTTTAATTTTGTGACCATGACGACCGGTTCGACAAAATTTTGGTAACTTATTACAATATAAAGTTTATTCTTATTTACAATTATCTCAAATTGGGACTAGAATTTTTTATGACTATTCTTATATATATATATATGTGTGTGTGTGTGTGTCAAATTTATCTCTAGCAAAACCTCATATAATAATGTATGTGCAATTTTTGTTTGTCAGGCGTGTTGAACGTATGTTTATGAAAGAGTTATTAAAGAAATTTTTAATCGTTGGGTTGGTGAACACAAGATGTTGACACATAAACAAATCCCATCATGATAATTTTGTATTAAAGCAAGTCGTTAAAAAAGCATAAATGCCATTGCCATGCACTTTCATTGTTACCATCATAATCAATTTGTTTAATTAGAATTTAGAAGAGTTCACTATTTTCAGAAGATTAGGTGAATCATGCTCCACTATAAGTCTAATGAGGAAAAAAAATCCTTAAAAAACCGCTAAAACATAGTACATAGCTTGACCCACATCCATAATGTATTCACATTTGTGCAAGGAAGTCATGAGTTGCTCTAGGAAAATATTATATATTTCACTTTCATAAATTGTGTGTTATGATTCATCTTCCACAAAGTTCTGAAAATGCAGATGGGTTTCATATCTTTGCTTTGTTTGGTTTCTATTTTGCTTATAAACATTGGTGTATCTAAAGGAAATAGACGTTATGACACAAGGAATTTCACAAATAATAGTACCTATGAGAAGGACCGGAACCTGATTCTCTCATCTCTTGCTTCTACTGTCACTCTTCATGACGGTTTTTTTCATACTTCAAGTATTGGCAAAGAGCCAAACAAAGTTTGTGGTCTTGTGAATTGTAGAGGAGATTCTTCTGCAGAACAGTGTACTAGTTGTGTAAGTTCTGCAGCTGAAGATATTGTGCAGACATGTTTGAACCAGAAAGAAGCAGTGGCATGGGGAGGGAGTCCTCAATGCATTGTGCACTATTCAAATCGCTCTTTTTTTAGCAAAATGGTTGCGGATCCTATGGCCGGAGGCAGTTATGAGAATAATATGACCGTAAACATGACACAGTTTGATCAGAGTTGAGAGAGTTTGACGAACCGGTTGTTGAGAGAAGCTGCAGCTGGGGCTAAAAATTCTACAAGTAAGTTTGCAATTGGGGAGGAAGATGTGACAAGCTTTGTGAAGATTTATGCACTCATGCAGTATACTCCAGATATTTCACAAAGTGATTGTGAGGATTGTCTTGGTCAATCTGCGGGTTTCTATGAAAGTCACTATTATGGGAACCCTGGCTGCCTTATTATGAGACCTTGCTGTATGTCTATCTGGGATTTGGATCCTTTCTATAACGCCACTTTTGTTCCTACATCACCAGCTCTTCCTTCTCAGCCGCCGCTGTCGTTTCCTTCTCCCCCACTAATTATTCCAAAAGGTATGTTTCAAGATCCTTTCCTGATATGAATATTACAAGAGAAACATCTTCTTCTGTCTTCGAACAATTTCTAATCTTTAACGAACCGCTCAGTAGGATTTGAAATCAGAAGAAGTTCAGACTATTGGATATTGGTTTGTACTTCTTTTAGCCACCGATTATCAGCTTACGGTGACTCTTCGGGGACCCAATGACTCGTTGGGTTTAGAATTAATTTACTAATATTTTAGCCTTGATCAGGTTATATTCGGATAAGCCCAAATAGGGTTAGGGTTTTCTATTATATGTATTTTGTAATAATGAGAAACCTAAAGAGTTTGAAAGAATAGAGAGTGAGAGTGAACTGCCTCAATCTACTTTGTATTTGCTATAGATTTATGATACTTAATGAAATTCTTTATTTGATGTTAGACGTAGTTCTTTAATTGTAACAACCTAGAATAAATCATGTGTTCTCTTTACTTTTCTATTTTCTTTATTGTATGTTATTGACTATTTTATCAAAACTTATACGACATTACCGTTTATATAAATTGGATGTATACCAGAATTGTTCTATTACTAGTTCAAATATTGAAACTTCAAAATTTTAGTTTAAATATGCAATGTATCAGGCTTGGTGATATTAATATATCACTTACACTACATTACTGTATATTTACATGTCATTATTGTACAGACAAATGATATACTTTTCGGAATAGAAAATTATGAATATTTTGTGAGTCAAGTCAAGATTGGAAATAAATAACAAGACATGCAAATGATTAATTGAACAAATTCTTTAATATATATGCAGGAAAATTATTACAATTACAGTGCCTACAATACTTGTCTTCATAATAATTTTATCCACTTCATGCTATTGTCTCCTAAGTTGGAAGGAAAGAAGAAAGTACGAAGCTGTAAAAGAAGGAAATGGTAATATATACAACACAATTGAAACGCTTAATTTTGTCTTATCATATTCCA
Source organism: Pistacia integerrima (assembly GCA_026225825.1). Taxonomy (NCBI): domain Eukaryota; kingdom Viridiplantae; phylum Streptophyta; class Magnoliopsida; order Sapindales; family Anacardiaceae; genus Pistacia; species Pistacia integerrima. Next base: position 3,667,107 of record CM047740.1, on the reverse strand, counting down.
ACTAAAACTAAATTAATACAATGTAGTCCAGCTGGAGATGAAATTTCAGTGGTGGAATCTTTACAATTAGACTTGCATACCATTGAAGCTGCCACAAACAATTTCTCTGATGGAAACAATATTGGTGAAGGCGGATTTGCCAGTGTGTATAAGGTAAGAAAATTTCCCTTCTATTTTTCTTTAAACTAGAATGAGCGAGAGATTTTATCCTAAGAGATTTAACTGACTGAACTAGTTAGTATCGCTTCATAATGATTATGATCTTATTATATATCTTCAGGGTACACTTCATAACGGACTGGAAGTAGCTATTAGGAGGCTATCAAGAAGCACATGTCAAGGTGTAGAAGAATTTAGGAATGAAGTTGTATTGGTTGTCAAGCTTCAACACAGAAATTTAGTGAGGTTATTGGGATTTTGTGTAGAAGAAGGGGAGAAAATACTTGTCTATGAATTTGTGCCTAATAAAAGCCTTGACTACTTCCTTTTTGGTTTGATTCTTCATTTAGAACATCATAAATAAGTAATTTAATGTATCACCTGAAAATTTAAGTTATATATCATTTTTATGGATATATGCATGTACAGATCCTGAAAAACAAGGAAAATTCTATTGGCCAACGCGGTGCAAAATAATATGAGGGATTGCTCGAGAACTTATGTATCTTCACAAAGATTCCAGGCTTATAATTATACATTGTGATCTCAAAGCTAGTAATGTTGTTGGACAAGGATATGAATCCAAAGATAGCATATTTTGGCAAGGCAAGGATTTGTGGGGCGGATCAAAGTCAAGTAGAATTGTTGGCACATACTAAGATTTAAAGCAAACCTTTCCATTATTCGTATAAATTGTTTGGATATTAGATTACAATACTAATAGTGCAAGATTCTAGTGGTTATATGTCTCCAGAGTACATACTACAAGGACAATTTTTGATTAAGTCTGATGTTCAGTTTCGGAGTTTAGTACTTGAGATCATAAGTAGCAAAAAGAGCAATAGTTTCTATCAGCCAGATAATGGGGAGTATCTCTTAAGCTATATAAGCTCCAATTCAATTTTAATTTTATATATCTTGCATACTATAGGAGCTGCATTTGTTATGAGAATTAACCAAATGATGTTCGTCTCAAGCCTGGAGACTTTGGGTTACTGTTCATTTAGGAAGATACTACTTGATGGATCAAACTTTCAGCAATTATTTTTTACAAAATGAGGTGGCGAGATTAATCCATATTGGATTATTGTGCGTTCAGGAAGATCCAGTAGATAGACTTATAATAGCAACAGTAGTACTCATGCTTAATAGTTTCTCTGTCATGTTATCATTACTAAAACGACCAAGATTCTTTGTTGGTAGAATGGTAGTACGACACAATAAAGTATGCCAAGAATGAGTATAGAGTCCCTTCAATCTTCAAGCAAAAACATGCCTTCACCTGTGAATGATGTGTCCATCACTGAACTCCACCCTTGTTAGCACAAGCAAAATAGTATTAAAACCTTCATAGCGATTATTGAACTTAGTTTAAGGTTTGCAAACTTGTCAAATTTGCTTCCCCTAAATTAATCAATCCATTAAACTGATCACATATTTGCTTCCATTTTTCCAAATATTATTAAAAACCTCAAATATATATGGATATTTAATGCTTTCTAAGGTACATTTAATATTAATTGATCGCATAAAACATTAAAGCTGAAAACATTAAACTTGGTAGAGTTATGTCTATGTTTTATATACTTGGGAGCTATATATATATGTATTGAAAATTGCCATTGATGGGTTAAAGGTTTTAATTAGAAAGTGTTAAGCTATCATTCGAATCTTGTATTACTTTGAGTTTGATTCATTCAAAGAAATTTTCTATTCCAAAATTTGTGACTCTGGAATCATACCGACATTGTCATATTTCATATTGCTAACGAATGAACTTAAGATATAGTTCATAAAGTTAGACTCTATAACTGAATAGATGTGCCCTCAATTGTAACCATCAGGTTTTTTAAAAACAAATCATACTTATAGTTTATTCTTTATATAATTAGGTGTATCATGCAATTTTTCTTTCTCTAGAACAGTTACAAAAACATTTTGTTTTATTTGTTTTTAAAACTTTTTCTCAGTGTATTTGATATATCTAATTAACCAACACATTTTGATAAATATATATCTAAAATATATTTGATTTTGTCGGATCGACATATCATCAAACATTGTCATTTGTCAAGCGTTCTTGCCGGTGAAGACAGAGTTAAGAAAGGGTATTTTTGTCAATCCACCAAAATTGGGGTTAGATACTGCAAAATCATTTTGCGGTGGGTTATTTTATAATGTCCCTAGAAATGTGGCTATTCTTTCAAAAACACAAAATTTAAATTAAAAAAAATTATAAATTAAAAAAAAAATAGAGAAAAACGTGTTATGACACGGGGAATTTCTATGAGAAGAACAGGAATTTGTGTGTTTATACTTTATAAACTATGCTTCTCAGAGAGGAACTAGAGAACCCAGTAGCCAATCTGTGTAAGTAAGATTTGCATTCTTATTTTCTTCTCGTTTTTGGTTATTTTACTTATAAATTTGTATGAACAGTAGCTTGGAGTTTTGTTCGAGCCAAGAAAAATTGGGTTTGGTTCATTTTTCCCTTACAACTCGCTTTCATCTCTGTGGGTTTGTTTTTTATTTAGTTTTAATGGATATTACTGGGATCAAAATGAGTTCTTTCTGCGCTTTTTGTTTACAAGTTTTAATTCTGAAGCTGTAACAAGGTTTTTATTTAGGTTTCGGTTTGGGCTCTTGAAGATGGCAATGAAGATCCTTTCTGGAAGCTGCTCTTCTGACCTTTCATCTTTCTTTAGAGGAGCTTTCTACATCAATAGGTATTTTTCTTCAATTAATTATTATTATTATTTGCTTCTGAAAAGCATTAATTTTTATTTTCATACTATTTCTATGAAGACGTATTGTTAAATTTTAGGAGATTTGAAGTGGAAAGTTAAGGAGAAAAAGCATTTACTATGTTATATGCTTTGAGTGTGTGGTGAATTTGTGATCTCTTCTTATCACAATTTTGAGTTTCATTTTAGAAGATTAGTCAAACAGAATATCGAAATCGCGTTTACTTTTTTTCTTGTATAGACTTTATTTTCTGTTCTGTATCTATGAGGGATAGAGCATTGATGATTTTATCTTGTTCTTTCGCAGGACAGGACTTACCTCTCCTGAGGAAGTGTTCTCTTGCCAAGGAATAGGTTTTTCTAGTAGTATTTTGACCTCCTTACAAAAGCTAAATTACGGATATTAACTTCCTCTTTGTGGTATTAACATGATGATGTTTGGATGTAAGAACAGCTGATTCTCGTGCAAATGAATCATTCAACTCAAGAGTAGAACCTCCATCGCTATTAGCAGCTGAAAAAAGAGAAGCCAAGTCTGTGTTAACCTTGTTCTTGATGCAGCAAGGTCTGAGCAAAGCAGTTGCTGCACGAATTGTCAATAAATCAGATCATTTCATCGACCACCTTATCTCAAGGCTTCATTCTGCTCATAAATCTCAGTATCTTGTAGGTCTGGTTGCAACATGTAGTTTTTCTTTTTTGGTACTTTTATCTAGATGTCTTTGTTCCCATGTAATCAGTTTTACTTGTTATTGCAGGAAGAGAGCTCACAACTCTTGAGATTAGGGACACCCTTAATCCTTATCTTCAATCACTGCTTGAAGAGCATGGAAACTTTATGGTAGATTTAGTGAAGAACTTTCGTACTGCACCTATCAAAGAAAAGCCAGCTTTGCCAGTTTGCTACCTCTTAGAGCTTGGCATGGATCTTGAGCAGATCAAGTTAGCTACTCGCAAGTATCCTGGTTTTGCCAACTACAGCTCGGAGAGGAAAATCAAACCTCTAGTAGAGTTTCTTCTTGATCTTAGGGTAGCTAAATCAGAGATTCCTAAAATTCTTGTCCAAAGGCCTCATTTATGTGGACATAGTATATCTGGTAAAATAATACCCATCATGTTATACTTAGAAGATATGGGTGTGGACAAGAAACAGTGGGCAAAAGTTATATTCCGCAGCCCAGGACTCCTCAGTCACAGCAGGCAGAAGGTTCAGGCAGTTGTTAATTTCCTTTTTGAGTTGGGCTTGTCAAGTGATAGCATAGGTAAGGTCTTAACTCGGTATCCAAGAATTATAAGTTACAGTGTGGAAGACAATCTCCGGCCGACAGCCGAGTACTTAAAAAGTTTGGGGGTTAATGTTGCCATCCTTGTCCACAGATCTCCAGCGAGTCTTTGGCTTAGTATTGAGGACAATCTCAAGCCTGTGACCAAATTTTTCTATGAAACGGGGTTCAGTGTGGAAGATATCAGGACCATGGTGTCAAGATTGCCTCATTTATATGCTCTTAGCTTGACGGGGAGCTTGATACCCAAATAGGAGTTGTTTTTGACCATGGGTTATTCAAAATCTGAGCTGGTTAAGTTCCCTGAAGTATTTTAGTTACAGTTTGGAGCAGAGAATCAGACCACATTTTGCACTTGTCAAGGAGTCAGGACTGACAATCGGGCTGGACTGCATGTTAGTACGATCACAATGTGGCTTTGAGAAAGTTTTGAAGATGAAGAGAAAGAATATGCTTGCTGACGAGCTTTCAAGTCATACAGAGAGCAAGTAATATGATTGTTGGTCAGGAACTGGATTGTATGGCTCCACAATGGAGTTCTCATTTAGATGAAGCAGCCCAATGGTACAATTTTCAGGCTTGACTTTAACAAGTTTGTTGGAGGTATCTTCAAGTGTTGTCCACAGTGTGGTCAGTCCTTTTCATCAATTGTTTCTCTATAATCCTTGTCTTTAAAGAAGTTTTCTCTTCTGCATTACCCTTTCTTGCGAGTTAGTATTCCCAGGAAGCACAGAAGTGAATTCAATCATTGTTGTTTATATAAGCGGAAGAGTCCACAGTGTGGTCAGTCCTTTTCATCAATTGTTTCTCTATAATCCTTGTCTTTAAAGAAGTTTTCTCTTCTGCATTACCCTTTCTTGCGAGTTAGTATTCCCAGGAAGCACCGAAGTGAATTCAATCATTGTTGTTTATATGAGCCGCTCTTCCTTATCATGCAAATTTTTTTGGTTGCAAATTGTTTGGCTCCTTCAATGTAAATCTAGTACTTGTTCTTTTTTTGAAGGTGAGGTTAATATTCTGAACATTGATCTGGTAAAATGGTTCTTTGGTTGCTCAACAAGTGATTGTTTGTTGGTTATGAAACTTTGCTATATTTGAATTTAAGCTTTTACCGAATTACAACTGTGACGTTTTATATTATAAGTCTGTTGTTAAAAATATTGCATTCAACGTTGCAAGTTTGGTATTTTATACCTCAAAACATGGAGGTTTTGAGATAATGAGAATGTAGACTTGATATCTTATATTAAAACTTGGAGCATCACTGCATTTAAACAGCACAGGTTATGAATAGTATATCAACTGAGATACAACTGAGTCTTTGAATACTAAATGCTGAAGTCCTTGTTTCAATAAAAATCACTTTGTGATAGGAAGCAAGCTGGCTAATACAGAATCGAGTGTGATGAAAGATAAGATCCATTGAAATGTCCAAGTGATAAGTTTGTTGACATGTCTTGTTAAATGTTTGCTTTAGTGCCATGATGATAATGAATGCACTTACTTTCTCCAGTAATGGACTCTGGGCATTTACTTTATATACTTTATTACTTTTGGAAGATTAGTTAGAGAAATGCTCCTATATCTGCAATGAAGAATCTGTTCACTTGCCAAACTGAGAATCAATTTTAGAATGATGCTGTGTAAGGAAAATTCGAAGAAAACACGAAAATGATAGGGACGCAGTCTACTTTTTTTCAGGACTTCTATCCCCACATTTGCAATCATTTTCATCTCTTCCTTCTCTCTCTCTCTCTTTTTCTTTTCCCTTACACAGTTGTGTTCTCTTTCTTCATCTTCCCCAAGCTCATTTAAATGCATAACCCTGAAAAGGGTTTTAAATCTTTGCTTTATTTGGTTTCTTTGTGCTGATAAACAATGGCGTTTATAATTAACTATATGTTATGACACGGGGAATTTCTATGAGAAGAACAGGAATCTGATCCTCTCATCTCTTGGTTCTAATGTCACTCTACATGATTTTTTTTCTTTTTTTTAAGATTCTTGTGCTTAGAGGAGATTCTTCAAAAGTGTGCTAACTGTGAAAGTTCTGAAGCCAAAAAAGCTGTTGTATGGAATGATAAATATTATTCAAGCATCCGAATCTATGGCTATAATTTCTTATTCTCACTTTAGAATAGGAGAAGAGGGAGATACCCAAATAAAAAATTATCAAGAAAGCACCTAGAGCCTGTGCTCATTTTCTTCTCAAAGAGCTTGGCAAGATTTCGCTAATAATCATTCTACTTTGTAACATGTGTGATGAAGATTTTCGTTTCATGTTGAAATTATTCGGGGAAGAAATAGTTATGTGAGATGACAGAGAATGTTTGACAGAGGAAGGGGTTTCTGTCTTATTCTGTAATATTTCATAAAAAAGTAGGGAATATGCATAAGGTGTTCCTTGCTTTTCCATTGTATAAGTTCTCTTGACAAATCATTTGCCTAACTGGAATGCTCACCATGGGAGTCAAGTTAACCTCATGATGTGTTTACTTCACTTGCCATTGAAATTGTATTAGAACCAGAAAGCATCATGGCTTCTTCTCTTTGGATAAAATTCATCCTTTCAGCCATTGTTATGCTCATTATTTCTCCCAATGTCACAGCCCAGGAAACCACATACCGCTACCACAGATGCGTAAACACCACTTTTTTCACTCCAAATAGTGCCTTCTCAACCAACCTCAATGAAACTCTCTCTTCTCTGATCTCAAATGCCCCCCTTAGCAATGGATTTTACAAAACCCGCACTGGGGGCCTGCAGGGCCCTGATAGAGCCTATGGCCTCTTTCTTTGTAGAGGAGACATCTCTCCTGATCTATGCCAAATTTGTATCAAGGTCGCTAGTAAAAAAATCAAAAACCTTTGTCCTAAACAGAAAGAAGCAATTATATGGTATGAAGACTGCATGTTAAAGCACTCAAACAGGTCTATTTTCTCTGATATGGAAGAGGATCCTCGTGTTTATTTGGGGAACCAGAACAACGTTATACATCCCAGTCAGTTTAATCAGACTTTGGCTGATTTGATGAACAGTTTGGTTCATGAGGCTGTGTCATCTAGCAACTTTTTTGCTGCTGAAGATGTGAATTTCACAACTTTTACTAGGCTATATTGGCTGGTGCAATGCACTCTTGACATTTTTTAATCTGAGTGCCGCATTTGCTTGGCTGCTTGTGTGAGTGAGATTCGTAAATGCTGTAATGGGAAGGAAGGAGGTAGAGTTTCTAAGCTTAGTTGCAATATCAGGTTTAAAATTTACTCTTTTTACTCTATGGCCTCTCATTCACCTCCGCTGCCAGCTACCTCGACAAGTAAAAGTGGTGAGCATTTGCATTTGCAACTTTTAGGATTGTCATATTCATATGCATCCGACCAATGTGGGACCCTGCATGAGCCACGTGCACTAATTTGAATCTAACCCATTGATTGGACCTATGTACTGCTGATGCATGCCAGATTTTTTTTCTTTATATTGAGCAATTAAGATATCCAAAGTGACCATAAGTTTTCACTTTATATATATATATATATATATATATATATATATATATATATGATGCACCTATACCATTTAAGTTGTTTATTAATCTAATCATAGGTTGAGTTAGTGCAAATAAATAGCGAGACATATGCATGATTACTTGATCAAATTCTTCTGTATGTCGGAAATTAATACTGTAATCACTGTTATAATGCTTTTTGCATATTGAATGACCTCTCTCAGGTCTATACCGGAAGCTACATCTACTTCTGTGGTTAGCTTGTCAATTTTTTTGTATCTTCTATAGTTTGAATGCAATTCTTTCTGTTTCCTAGCAATGAATCATCATTGTTACAATCATGTTCTTTAGTTTTGTATTACCCCAGATAGATTTCAGTATCATCATGAGTTGACCATGTACACATATTTCTGGTTTGTGCATGCAGAGAAAAAAGGCTTTACATCTAGGATTGTTATAATCACTGTTTCTTCGGCAGTAGTAATTCTTATTGCACTTGTTGCCTTCACTTGTGTCCTTTTACAAAGGAGGAAAACAAAGCAGGAGATCGGAAGTGAGCAGAAGGCAGAAGGTAATTATACCATTTCTGCTGCCACAATATACTCTGCTATATGAGCTGAAACTAATTTTCTTTTTGAGTTCTAATCTCTTACTCTGATCTTTTAAGGTCCTTGTGAAATTGATGATGTGGAATCCTTGCAATTTGACTTGAGCACTATCAGAGCTGTAACAAAATAACTTTTCAATTGATAGCAAGCTGGGAGAAGGGGGATTCGGTGTTGTTTACAAGGTATTAATATCAAGTATTCATAACCAAATTAAATATCAATTGTTAGTTAAAATGTGTTAAATTGTAAGTTTGGAATAACTTGAATGATGTTACAATCATTTTTTCTCAAATTCAATTTCAGGGTAGACTTCCTGATGGACTGGATATAGCTGTTAAGAGATTGTCAATTAATTCTGGGCAAAGAGACTTAGAATTCAAAAATGAGGTCCTTCTAGTGGCAAAGCTTCAGCATAGGAATCTGATAGGATTCAGCAACTCAACAAACCCAACAAGGAAATGTAACAGTTTAAAAAGAAATGTCACAGAAAATTCAAGAACTGAAGCTTGTATTTGAATGATTCAAACTGTGTATTACACTTTTGGAAATGCAAACAAAAACCAGAATAAAAGCATTACTACGTACTCAAAGTCAAGGACTCAAATACTTGCACAAATTCAAAGAAAAACAAAGATAACACTGCTGTGCTTCGAGGGCCAGCTACCTCCCAAAATCCCTTGTCTATTCTCCTCTGCCTTTCCATCAGATCTGCTCTCCTTTTTGTAATGCCCAGCATAACAGAATGTTGTACTACTCCTCTCCCATTTTGCCATCTGTTTAGTATTCCAGTAACAGAATGTTGTACTGCTCCTCTCCCATTTCGCCATCTGTCTTGTGCTGACTGTCCTCTGTCCTGTTGCCATCTGTCTGTTACTGTTTTGCCAGCCCAGCTTGTGATCCTCTGCTATGCTTCCTTTGCCTATTGTAGACCTGCATTACATGTGATCTATCATTACCCTCCCCAAGAAGAGCCACCTTGTCCTCAAGGTGGAAAGAGGGAAATTGAGTATTGAGGGTGTGGAAGTCCTCCCAAGTGCTCTCGAATTCCGGCAGTCCTTTCCAGTGGATGAGAACTTCCCATTGTCCATTCAACAGTTTTCGTTTTTTAAGCACTGATTGGGGTTCCACATTCAAAACTAAGTTTTCGTTGAGGTTATTCGGAAGGGGCTGGCTGTTGGGAATTGGAAAAATGGCTTTCTTTAATTGAGACACATGAAAAACATTGTGTATGCGCGCTGAGAGAGGAAGATCTAATTGGTAAGCTGCTGCCCCGATTTTGTTCTTGATGACAAATGGACCATAGAATTGTGGGCTAAGCTTTTCATTGTGGTGTCTTGCTAGGGAGCGTAGCCTGTATGGTTGAATTTTCAAATAGGCTGAGTCCCCCACCTTAAAATTGACTTCTCTTCTCTTTTTATCCGCATACATTTTCATGCGATTTTGGGCTTGAACCAGGTTGTTCTTTAAGTCTTGGAGCATGTAGTTGCGGTCCTGGAGTTGGTGGTGGACTTCATCAACTCGAGAAGAATGATCTGTGTATTTTAATACAGTGGAGGGTCACGACCATACAATGCTTTAAAGGGACACATGCCTGCTGATACACTGAATGTGGTGTTGAACCAAAATTCTGCCGAAGGAATCCATTTCGGCCATTGTTGCAGGTGACCATTGACAAAGCATCTAAGATAAGTTTCCAAGCAACGGTTTACCACCTCTGTTTGCCCGTCTGTTTGTGGATGATAGGCAGAACTCATGTGGAGCTGGGTCCCCGATTGGCGAAATAACTCGCCCTAGAAATGACTCATAAAGATTCGGTCTCGATCAGAAACGATTGATTGTGGAAACCCATGTAGGCGGACTATCTCCTTAATAAATACCTCAGCGACTTCCTTAGCGGTGTAGGGATGCTGCAATGTGACAAAATGACTATATTTCGAGAGACGATCGACCACCACCAGGATAATATCTACCCCTCTCGCCTTCGGAAGCCCTGAAATAAAGTCCATAGATATATCCTCCCAAACTTAATTTGGAATGGGTAGTGGTTGCAACAATCCCGCAGGGCTCAAGGCCTCATATTTGTTCTGTTGGCAGACCGCGCAAGCTTCCACAAAATTCTTGATATCTTTTCTCATCCCCTCCCAATAAACCACATTACCAATGCGTTTGTAGGTTCTAAAAAACCCGGAATGCCCCCCATAGGTGAAGAATGAAACTCATGTAGAAGGTTTTGTATGTGAGGGCCTTTTTTAGGGACTACTAATCTGCCCTGATAGAGTAAGTGATGGCCCGCCAGTTGGAAAGGAGGTCGGCCCTTTGGATCAATCAGAAGTTGTTGAATAATGTGACGGATTTTCTCATCCTTCTGAATGGCTTCTTCTAAATCCTTCATACCTGCAAAACGACCCACAGTTATGGCGTTATGTTCCACCCCTTCTTCTCTGCGAGACATTGCATCCGCAGCCTTATTTTCTGCTCCCGATCAATATTGTATGACAAAATTCAATCCCAGCAGCTTGATGACCCATTTCTGTTGACTTTCACTCAACAATTTTTGGTCAGTCAGGAAGTGCAGGCTCCGTTGGTCTGTTTGGATAACAAACTGCTGTCCCAGGAGGTAATGACGCCACTTTTGAGTAGCTAAGACCACGGCCATGAGTTCCGTTCATAAACTGACTTTAACTGAGACTTCATTGACAACCCTTTACTTATGTATGCGAGTGGTCGTCCTTCTTGCATCAAAACTGCCCCTAATCCATTACCCGAAGCATCTGTTTCTATCACAAACTTTTTGGAAAAATCAGGCATAGCTAGAACTGGAACTCTAGTCATAATCCTCTTTAACTCATCGAACCCTGTTTGGGCTGCTTCGTTCCATCCGAAAGCGTCTTTTTTAAGTAAAGCTGTTAGGGGTGCTGCGATCTTACCGTAATCTTGGACAAAACGCCGATAGTAGCCTGTTAAACCGAGAAACCCACGGAGTGCTCTCACATTCTTCGGTACTGGCCACTTGATGATGCTCTCTATCTTGGATGGGTCGACTGCTATGCCTTCAGTTGAGATGACATGCCCCAAATATTCTATCTGTCGCTGCCCGAACAAACATTTTTTTCTGTTCATTATCAACTGATGTTCCAGTAGAATCAAGGACGGTTGCCAAATGTCCCGAATGCTCGTTCATCCCCTTACTATAAACGAGTATGTCGTCAAAGAAAACAAGTATGAACCTGCGCAAGTGCGGCCTGAAAATTTCATTCATCAATGCTTGGAAAGTGGAAGGTGCATTTGTTAATCCGAAAGGCATAACCAAAAATTCATAATGTCCTTCATGAGTTCGAAATGCCGTCTTGTGGGTGTCTTTAGGGAGGACGCGTATCTGGTGGTAGCCTGACTTCAAATCCAGTTTAGAGAATACCGACGCTCCTCCTAGTTCATCAAACAATTCATCAATTGCCGGAATTAGAAACTTATCTAGTACTGTAATTTTATTCACGGCCCTATAGTCCACGCAAAACCTCCATCCACCATCTTTCTTTTTCACTAGTAGCACGGGACTTGAAAACGGACTCACACTAGGTTTGATGATCCCAGAAGCCATCATTTCTTTAACAATTCGCTCTATCTCATTCTTTTGGTAGTACGGGTATTTATACGGTCGAAGATTTGGGGGTTAGGTTCCTGGCACTAATGGAATTGAATGGTCTTGAGTTCTGACGGGTGGTAATCCGGCCAGCGGTTCGAACACCTGTCCAAACATATTCAACACCTCCACCAATTTTTTGTCAATTCTCTCTTCGTTCTCCATTTGGCTCTGAGTCTCCCCGAACTCGATTAACACTCCTTGTCCCTCCCTCTGTACAGTCTTAATCATGGCCTTCAGAGACACTAGTGTTTTGCTTAAGGAAGGATCCCCTCGTAGTTGTACCATTCGCTCCCCTGATCTGAACTTCATAGTCTGCTTCTTCCAATTAATTACTGTTTCCCCTAAAGTCTCCAACCATGCCATCTCGAGTACCACATCAGCGCTCCCCATTTCGAATGGAAAAAAATCTTGGACCACAACCATTCCTTGTAATTCCAACGGAACCGCTTTACATTCCCCCTAACATGTCACCCGATAACCATCTCCCACTTGGACTCTGAAAGATGGGGTCGTAACCACTCGTAATTCCAACCTACCCACTGCCTCCAAACCAATGAAATTGTGGGAAGCCCCACTATCAATCAGCACAATTAATTCCTTACCATGGACACTCCCTTTAAGCTTCATCGTTTTTGGCCCCTATATTCCCACCACCAAGCTGATGGATAGCTCCACATGGCTTTGATTTTGTTCAACTGCAACCTCTTCTTCCTGCAGCTCTGGATCGTCATCTTCCCCCTCCAAAGCAAAACAATCTGAAACTGTTTCTCACTGCATCTATGCCCGGTGAAAATTTTGCATCACATCTATAACATAATCCCTTTTCTCTCTTTCTCTGGATCTCGGATTCTGTCAACCTTCGGAAGGGAAAATCTCGTCGAAAGTTAGAAGATCTGAAGGTGTCTGTTGGAGTTGACGCAAAACTGGAGCTGTTCTCGGTGGAAGCACTCCTAAAATTTGAGTTTTGGGGCTGAATCTTTGTATTATTTATTGAATGTTTTGGGTGGTGTTGGGTTGGGTTATGTGGGTTTGGGTTATGTATGTTTGGGCCCTTTTTTGTTCTTCCATTCTAGTTGGGTTTAAGTTAAAACGTGGGCCATGACTAATTCCCCCAAATTTCCCTTGTCGGCCCAACCCTCCCTTGGCTTCTTCCCAGACTAAATTTCTTTCTTCCACTCTTTGGGCTAGTACTGAAATTTGAGTTAAAGAGTTTGGTTGACCCAAAATTTCAGGTTGCTGCAGCTTCACTTCAGCTCTAATCTCAGGTCGTAATCCATTTAAAAACGCTGCAGAAAGCACATCCTCCCTTTCTCCTACTGTCATTGCCGCAATTTCTTCAAACCTCCGACGATAGTCCAGCACAGTTCCCGTCTGCCTCGTCGACATAAGCGCCTGGGCTGATTTCTTGTGCCGTGAATCTCTCAGAAGGCTACCTTGAACGCAGCCCACGCTAGTCCCGGTGTCCTGGATTCGTTCCATTGATACCAATGGAGGGCCTCCCCTTCCATGCACAACGCCGTGGAGAGGACCTTGCTCTCGTCGGCAACTTAGTTAAGGGAGAAGTACCTTTCCACACGAAAAATCCAACCATACGGGTCTTTGCCGAAAAAAAGTGGGAGCTCTAATTTTTTGCCTCCCTACTCTCGTCGGTTTCCCCCTTCTTGGTGGTGATAGCCTCCATGGTAAGGAGGAGGTAGTGGTGGTTCATCGCGGTGGTTCCCCGTGCCTGAGTTGTTATCTTCTTCTTGCCCCGTCATCCTTCGGTGAGTCTCTTCCTCAGCCTTCCGTCGTCTTTCTTCTTCTGCTCTATGGTGAGCCTCATCCTCGTTCATCCTTACGCCTCATCCGCTTCGCACATCCATCATTATCTCCCTCATGGATGCCATCGCTCGTCGCCTTGGAAATGTCTCTCTTCACTCCAGTAACTTCCTTCTCAACAACATCCATTCTATTTTCCATTCGAGTACCAACCATACCCAGCGAGGAACCTCGCTCTGATACCAATGGATAGGAGTCAGCAACTCAACAAACCCAACAAGGAAATGTAATAGTTTAAAAGGAAATGTCACAGAAAATTCAAGAACTGAAGCTTGTATTTGAATGATTCAAACTGTGTATTACACTTTTGGAAATGCAAACAAAAACCAGAATAAAAGCATTACTACGTACTCAAAGTCAAAGACTCAAATACTTGCACAAATTCAAAGAAAAACAAAGATAACAACTGCGTGCTTCGAGGGCCGCTACCTCCTAAAATCCCTTGTCTATTCTCCTCTGCCTTTCCATCGATCTGCTCTCCCTTTTGTAATGCCCAAGATAACAAAAATGTTGTACTACTCCTCTCCCATTTTGCCATCTGTTTAGTATTCCAAGAATGAGAATGTTGTCACCGCTCCTCTCCCATTTCGCCATCCTGTCTTGTCTTGTTGTCCCTCTGTCTTGTTGCCATCTGTCTGTCTTGTTTTGCCATTGACCTTGTGATCCTCGCTATGCTTCCTTTGCCTATTGTAGACCTGCATTACATGTGATCTATCAGAATCTTTTTAGACTTCTAGGTTTCTGTATAAAAGGAAATGAAAGGCTTTTAATCTATGAGTTAGTGCCCAACCCAAGTCTAGACAACTTCATACATGGTATGGTTGCACCGCTTTTTTGCTTTGGTTTCTATCAATCTTGTAGCTTGTTCTTGACTAGAAATTGTCTACTTTCCTATGGCTTTGTTAATTTGTAGATCCCACAAAACGCTCATCATTGGATTGGGAAACAAGGTACAAAATCGTTGGGGGTATAGCACGAGTAGTGCTTTATCTTTATGAAGATTCAAGGTTTCGGATTTATTCACCGTGACCTCAAAGCTAGCAATATTCTTCTAGATGTCAATATGATTCCGAAAATTGCAGATTTTGGAATGGCAAGAGTGTTGGAAGTGGATCAAACTCAATCCAATACAACTAGAATTGTTGGGACCTTGTAAGTATATATAAGAATTATAACTTAGACCTTGCTAAATCAAATCTAACCCAATCAGTCGCCATTTTCAGTGGGTATATGGCTCCAGAGTATATAAAGTATGGACACTTCTCAGCCAAGTCCGATGAATTCAGCTTCGGTGTGTTAGTCCATGAAATCATGAGTGGTCAAAAGAATAGTTCTTTTGCTACGGAAGAGGAACCACATGATTTATTAACCCATGTAAGTAAAATTCATCAAGACTATTTTTCAAGTTTTTCGACTCTCTGAGTAATATGTTAACCTTAAATGTTATTGTCGTACACTTAGTAATGGTTTTACTTTTTGGATCGAGTGATAAGTATTAATGTGGTCATTGACCACATTGTCTTTGTCAAATTTTGTATGCATGGAGAAATTGGATTGAAGGTAAAGCTGTGAATCTAATAGATCCCAATTTCAGGGTTGGCTCCAATAGAGGTATGATGAGATGTATTCACATTGGGTTGCTTTGTGTTCAAGAAAATGTAGCCAATAGACCTACAATAGCTTCAGTAGTTCTCATGCTCACTGGTGGCACCCTTTCTCTCCCAATACCATCAAAACCTGCCTTTTTTTTTTTTTTTTTTCTTTGCACTCTAGCACAAAGACAGATAAATTAAAGTCACCAACATTGGATCAATAAAAAAATTATGTCCAGTTTTCATTGAATGGGGTTTCAATTACTGAGCTTGACCCTTGATAATGCTTGAAGATTGATTTTGTATCTTTTAAGCTAGCATATATATATATATATATATATGTGTGTGTGTGTGTGTGTGTGTGTGTGTGTGTGTGTGTGTGTGTGTGCGCGCTTTGCTTTGACTTAAAGATTGTTATGGAAACACTAATTTTAAGTGTTCCCCTCTCTAACATTATGATTTGAGGTAGAGGTAAGTGGTGTCATGCCAAACAACTAAAACTTGATGCCCAATAGGGTTGTGCTGTGTTATGCCTTCGTGGGCCGGCCCCAATTGCAATGTTTAATTTTATTTTTTAATTTTATTTTTAAATTTGTGGGCCATGCCGTGTAGGCCCAAGTGCCAAATCCTTGGCCCACAACACGGCCCATGGGCCATGGCCGGCACAAAATTTTCGTGTCGTGCCAAAAAATTTGTGGGCTGGCCACCTCTAATCATGATCCATGCGTGAAATCTTTTCATATAAAAATCATCTAAGAATGAAAATTTAGAGAGATGTTATAATTTCATCTAATAATTAAGAACAATTACATCATTTCTTAAGCCTAAAACATGTCTTAATCTTTATTCACTTATTATTTTTTTTTCTTTTAGTTTATTTCATTTAAGACAATTTAGTAATATATATTTTCATAAAAATAGGGGCTGTGAAAATGAACTTTGGGGAGTGCATGTTATACACCAACCCACTCGAAAAAAAAAAATGTTTAACTTTATAGGATCCAGCTGTCCACCTAATTAAACTTATGATAAAACAAGTCTTTAAATATGCATATATGTCATTGCCAAGCACTTTCATTAGCTCTACCATCAACTTAATTTGGCCCATCTCATCACTTTGTTAATGTTTGATGAGAAGACTTCACTACTTTTTGAAGATTAATGTAACTTGTTCCATTTAAGTCCAATGAAAAAACACAAAAATGATTACAAAATAGCTTTGACCAACATGCATTCACATTTGTATTTTTTGTTTTTTAAAGGGTCATAGAATACTTTACAAGCCTAATAGACCAAGCCAAAATAATTACACAAATGTGGTAAGTATCTCTCTTACGATTCAAATACAAGACTCTTGGATATAGCTAACCCTAATGGCTAAAGAGTTATCATTCAATCACAAGGGGAGGTCACATTTGTATTAGGAAGTCATAAAAATGAGTAGCTCTATACCAATATATAATATTGAGCTAATTTCATAAACCACCCTCCGGTTTTTAAATACAATATCTAGTCACGACTAGAAAAAAAAAATTATTAAGGATGATTTTAAATCATCTGTAATGAAACAAAAATATCTTTAATAAGATGAAGAATCTATTAAAGTGTTTTAAAAAGTTGTAAGACCATTAAAAGTGTTTTCTTTTAATTCTTTTGTAATGTAAACAATTTTTCAAATTTTGAATATAAAAAATAATTAATATATTAGTTATATAAAATGTTAGCATAAATTATAACTTAAAAAAAAATATTTTTATTATTTACTCTAGGCTTAGGCCTCTACGTACTTGCTTTGGGATTTCAAGCAAGCATGCTTTACTGAAAAAATCATACCCAATATATAAAAACTGTATACCAAATTGAAGACCATACTAAAAAGAAATTGTAACAAAGTTATCTCTAGTAAAATCTATATAATAATATATACTTCAGGTTCTGGCGTGTTGCACGTTGCTTTATAAAAACTTTTAGTCATTGGGTTATTGACAAGAAGATGTCGGCAGAAAGAAATCCCATCACAATAATTTTATATTAAAGTAAGTCTACATAAAGATATCCCATCACAATAATTTTAAAAAAGCAATAAAGCATATATGCCATTGCCATGTACTTTCACTGTCAACTTTGTCCCCAAAACTCTCTTCATCATCATCCCCTTAATCAGTTTGTTTAATTAGAAGACTTCACTATTTTCAGAAGACTAAGTGAATCACGCTTCACTATAGGTCCAATGAGAAAAACAAAAATGCTTATAAAACAGCTAAACATGTTACATAGCTTGACCCACATCCATATTGCATTCACATCTGTACTAGGAAGTCATGAGTTGCACAAGGAAATATTATATATTTCACTTTAATAAATTCTGTGTTATGGTTCATCTTCCACACAGCCCTGAAAATGCAGATGGCTTTCATATCTTTGCTTTGTTTGGTTTCTATTTTGCTTATAAACACTGGTGTTACTAGAGCAACTATATGTTATGACACAGGGAATTTCACGAGTAATAGCACCTATGAGAAGAACAGGAATCTGATTCTCTCATCTCTTGCTTCTAATGTCACTCTCCATGATGGTTTCTTTTATACTTCAAGTATTGGCGAAGAGCCGGACAAAGTTTATGCTCTTGTGAATTGTAGAGGAGATTCTTCTGCAGAACAGTGTGCTAGTTGTGTAAGTTCAGCAGCTAAAGATATTGTGAAGACATGTTTGAACCAGAAAGAAGCAGTGGCATGGGGAGAGAGTCCTCAATGCATTGTGCGCTATTCAAACCGCTCTTTTTTTGGCAAAATGGCTGTGGATCCTATGGCTGGAGGCGAAAATAAGAATAATATAACCTTAAACATGACACAGTTTGATCAGAGTTGGGAGAATTTGATGAACCGGTTGTTGAGAGAAGCTGCTGCTGGGGCTAATAATTCTACAAATAAGTTTGCAATTGGGGAGGAAAGTGTGACAAGCTTTGTGAAGATTTATGCACTCATGCAGTGTACTCCAGATATTTCACAGAGTGATTGTGAGGATTGTCTTCGTCAATCTGTGGGTTTCTATGAGAGTCACTACCATGGGAAGTCTGGCTGCCTTATTATGAGACCTAGTTGTATGTATATCTGGGAATTCGATCGTTTCTATAACGCCACTCTTGTTCCTACGTCTTCTCAGCCGCCGCCGTCGCTTCCTTCTCCGGGGCTAGTTATCCCAAAAGGTAAGTTTCAAGATCCTTTCTGGATATGAACTTTACAAAAGCAACATCTTCTTCTTTCTTCAAGCAATTTCTAATCTTTAGCGAATCTCTCAGTAGGATTCGAACTCAGATGAAGTTCTCACCATCTGTCAGAGAAAAAAAAAAAAAAAAAAAATGGATCTTGTAGGATTCCTAAGAATTAAATTCTTTAATTTTTTCCGAAAGTAGATACTTATTTATATGTTTTTCACATTTCCTGAATAGCCGGGACATTAAGAAATATCCATAAAGGCATTTGAGGGAATTGGTCTAATTTTATCTCTGTTTTGTTTTATTCAAAGATAGGAAGGATCCCGAATAATAAATCTTTCTTTTAGTTGTTTGAATCTTTTTTTGATTGATCAATGAGTGATATTAGGAATCCTTATTTTCCATTCACGTGTGGTCAAGATTTTTTCCTTTTAACGACCAATCCAGTCCTTATGTTCGCTCAGGTAAAAGATTAGATCAGGAGATATAATTAAATATTTACACATATTTTCTGATTTGTGGATGCAGGCAAAGGAGGCATTACATCTAGAACTGCTATAATCATTGTTTCTTCTGTAGTTGCTATCATTATAGCACTTGTTGTGTTCACTTGTGTCCTTGTTAGACAAAGGAGAAAGACAAAGCAGGAGATCATAAATAAGCAGGAGACGGAAGGTATCTGCAATTTCCTCTGCTATAAGACCAGCAAATTTTTTCTTTTTTTCTTTTTTTGGAGTTCTAACTTGTTGCTATTATTGTTTAGATGTTGATAATGTGGAATCCTTGCAATTCGACTTCGGTACTATCAGAGCTGCAACAAATAACTTCTCAAATGATACAAAGCTAGGACAAGGGGGATTTGGTGTTGTTTACAAGGTAGTGTTCATTAACCAAAATGCATATCAAATTGTCAGTCAAAATGGGTTAAATTGTAAGTTTTTAATTCATTGGAGCTATATAATTTCAGGGTAGGCTTCCTGATGGACAGGACATAGCTGTGAAGAGACTGTCTAAGGAATCAGGACAAGGAGAATTAGAATTTAAAAATGAGGTCCTCTTAGTGGCCAAGCTTCAACATAGGAACTTGGTTAGACTTCTAGGTTTCTGTTTGGAAGGAAATGAAAGGCTTCTCATCTATGAGCTTGTGCCCAATTCAAGTCTAGATAACTTTATATTTGGTATGGTTTCACTGCTCTTTTGCTTTGACTTCTAACATTCAGCTTGTAGCTTTTTCAGGACTAGAATATTTTACAATCTGTCTACAATCTCTGTCTTTGTGGATTTGCAGATCCAATAAAGCGTTTATTATTGGATTGGGAGACTCGATACAAAATCATAGGGGGCATAGCCCGAGGACTTCTTTACCTTCATGAAGATTCCAGGTTTCGGGTTATTCATCGTGATCTAAAAGCTAGTAATATTCTTCTAGATGTCGACATGGTTCCGAAAATTTCAGATTTTGGAATGGCGAAATTATTCGAAATCGATCAAACTCATGGCGATACAAGTAGAGTCGTCGGGACCTTGTAAGTATGTATATAGAAGCATTACAAACTTAGACCTTACTAAACAAAATCTAACCCATTAATGGGTTTTCAGTGGGTATATGGCGCCAGAGTATCTAAAGCACGGACAATTCTCAGTCAAATCTGATGTTTTTAGCTTTGGTGTGTTAGTCCTGGAAATCATCTGTGGTAAAGAAATTAGTTCTTTTCATGATGGAGAACAAGTAGAAGAACTATTACCCTGTGTAAGTAAATACGAGTCATTATCAATATATATATATTTTTTCATTTCTTCTTCCTGGTTAAATTCAAATCAATAACCATGGAATCTGTGTTGAATTTTTGCAGGCATGGAGAAATTGGAATGAAGGGACGGCTTTGAATCTGATAGATCCTAATCTAAGAGTTGGTTCTAGCAGTGAAATGATGAGATGTATTCGCATTGGGTTGCTTTGTGTTCAAGAAAATGTAGCCAATAGACCTACAATGGCTTCAGTTGTTCTAATGCTCACCAGCTGCTCTCTGTCTCTCCCAGTTCCCTCAAAACCTGCATTTTTTATGCAATCTAACTCGAAGGAATATGATTCGGAATCACCTATGTTGGATCATAATGGGAATTATGTTCAACCTTCGTTGAATGAGGTTTCAATTACCGAGCTAGAAGGTCGTTAACATGTTTTCAACTCTCATGTCTTGATGTAAAAGTTGATAGTTCATGAGATTTTGTACTTTAACGGTTTGCATATAGAAATGAACTCTTGTTAGCGAGAGGTAAAGTTCAGATTTTGAAAAATCAGGATGTCTGCAGGAAAAACAGATTGTATATATGTATAAAATGTCTTGAGAACAAACATTATTGAAATCAGATTGGATCTTCCTAAACACACAATAGTCCACTCTTTTCTCACATCGAAGACGGCAAGAATTTGTCCTTTTTAGTGTTAATCCACACGGGTAAACAAAATTGGAATGAAGAAAGTTTTGTTTATTGACCATCTGGAAAACTTTTATATGTGAATCAATGTTAAAAAGGAATAAGAAAATTTGATTTTATGTATAAATTGATGCTTTTTTACCTTACACTATCCTTTCTCTGACGTTTCAATCACTCATCATTGTTCACAACAGCCTACTGGCTTTGATTTTCAAAAGCTCCGTCTGTGAACATCATTTGATTTCAAACCATGGATTTCAAAGTCTGAGTCCGCCAGTCAATTTGACTAGTCCACTCTGCATTCTATCTCTTAGCTTATTTGTTTTTACTGTGAAAGAGTGGTGTTCTCTTTCTTCATTCTTCTCCAAGCTCATGAGAATGCATAACCCTGCAAAGGGTTTTAAACGTTTGATTTGTTTGGTTTCTTTTATGCTTATTATAAGCATTGGTGTTACTAGAGCAACTATATGTTACGAATCGGGGAATTTCACAAGTAATAGCACTTATGAGAAGAACAGGAATCTGATCCTCTCATCTCTTGCTTCTAATGTCACTCTACATGAAGGGTTTTTTTATAATGCAAGTATTGGCCTGGAGCCTGACAAAGTTTATGCTCTTGTGAATTGTAGAGGAGATTCTTCTGCAGAACAGTGTGCTAATTGTGTAAGTTCTGCAGCTAAAGATATTGTGAATACATGTTTGAACCAGAAAGAAGCAGTGCTTGGGAAGGGAGTCCTCGATGCATGGTACGTATTCGAACCGCTTGATTTTCGGAGAAATGGAGGAGGAACCTAAGGTTGCGGCAAGCAGTGAGAATAATATGACGGTGAACATGACTCATTTTGATCAGACTTGGGAGAGTTTGATGAATCAGTTGTTGAGAAAAGCTTCTACAAGTAAGTTTGCAACTGGAGAAGCAAATTTGACAAACTTTGTGAAGATATATGCACTCATGCAGTGTACTCCTGATATTTCACAGACAGATGGTGGCACTTGTCTACTCCTATCTGTAGCCTACTATGAGGCTCACTACAATGGCAAGGCAGGTTGCTTTGTTATGAAACCTAGCTGTATGTATATCTGGGACTTGAATCATTTCTATAATGCCCCTCTTGATGCTCCTTCACCATCACTTCCCCTTCCACCGCCAAAAATCTCGAAAGGTATGTTTCGAATTAGGATCCTCTCCTGTTTAGTTTCGATTGCGTGTGATAAAGATATTATTTTCTGATTTGTGGATGCAGGCAGAGGAGGCATTACATCTAGAACTGTTATGATAATTGTTTCTTCTATAGTAGTTATCTTTGTTATAACACTTGTTGCCTTCACTTGTGTCCTTTTACGGAGGAAGAAGACAAAGCAGGAGACAGAAGGTATTTATTAAACTAGAGAATATTCTAAATTTGAGTTTTATGGCTGCCACAGTTCTATCTGCTATGGATAGCTAGCTTGTTACTGTGATTTTGAAGATGGTGATGAAATTGACGATGTGGAGTCCTTGCAATTCGACTTCAGCACAATCAGAGCTGCAACGAATGACTTCTCAAATGATAATAAGCTGGGACAAGGTGGATTCGGCGTTGTTTACAAGGTAGTTTTAAGTGTTCATTAACCGAAAATGCATATTAATTGTCTTCAAAATTGGTTAAATTGTAAGTTTTTAATTTCTTGAAGGCTATATAATTTCAGGGTAGGCTTCCTGATGGACAGGACATAGCTATGAATAGACTGTCTAGAGATTCTGGACAAGGAGATTTAGAATTTAAAAATGAGCTGTGAAGAGACTGTCTAGGATTGAGGAATAGTAAAAAGTGAGTTAAGTGGGAGAATGTGAGTTGTAAACTCACTTTTTACAACTTGGCTGTCAAAGATGGTGGGAAGCATTAATTGCCAAGGAACCACCATTGCACTTCTATAAATAGGAGTGTAGGAACTCAATAGATGAGTTACCACTTTTAGAACTTTCTCCTTCCGTTTGTTGTAGCAAAAAGTTATTTCTCCAATTTTTTTAGAGAATTTTATTTGCTTTTCTCCTTGTATTCAGAGAGAAGTTATTGTAACTCATATTTTGCTATAGTGAAAATCTTTCTTTACTTATCCGTGGTTTTTATTTTAATTTGTTTGAGAGTTTTTCACATAAATTTTGTGTCTCAATTTTTTATTTATTGTGTGATATTACTTCAACCCAATTGTTTGATTTTTCTAACATAATAGACCTATAATGGCTTCAATTGTTCTTATGCTTATTAGCTACTCTTTGTCTCTCCCAGTTCCCTCAAAACCTGTATTTTTTATGCAATCTACTTCGAAGATAGATGATTAAGAATCACCTTTATCAAAATGAAATTAATGTTCAACTTTCATTGAATGAGGCTTCAATTACTGAGCTAGACGCTTGTTTTGATCATTGACTTCTAGATGCGAATGGTGATATGAGTTCACAAGATCCTGTCTATTGATAGCTTTCGCATATTGGAGTTAACTCTTTGTAGCGAGAGATAGAGTTCAGTTTTTGAAAAATCAAGACATCCGCTGGACAACATCAAAATCAGGGGTGTAAACTATGCAAATAGCTCAATAAATTTGTTGTTCTTAAATAAAAAAAAGGCTTATTTGTATTGAATGATAAACATTGTTGAAGTTCCTTATCCCTTGCACTAACGAGCGTAGAGTTCAATGATGAACATTGTAACACTCGACGACAAACTTATAACAATAACTTTGTAGAAAAATAATTAGTTTACTTAAAAGGCACATTACAATGTCGCTTTTCTTAAAACATTATTTGTCGTCACCAACGGAAACATCCAAATAATCTTGAATTATTGCGAGCTAGAAAAAAATATAGCGTGTTTACTTGCCCCGTTGTACTGCACTAAAACACTAGTCTGCTTTAAACCACCTTAGACAATTGTTTGAGAGTAGGGTCGAAGATTATTTGAACATTGTAGTAGTACTCCTGAATTTAATCCTCTCCGGACTATGCTACTGACCCATGTCTTTACCAAAAGACACTTTCACTTTAATTATCACCATTAATATATATAGATGCGACTTTTCTATTTAAGTTATATGGGCATTTCTCTCTCTTTGGATATCTGTTTTAAAACCCGGATGGACGGGCCGGTTAAACCGATACGACTAGATACTCCGGTTCGTAAATCCTTAAAATCCGGTTTTAACAATTGCCCTCGTATTTGAACTGGAAGAATAGTAACGAACCGATTCAATCGGACCGGTGGCAAAACCGGTTCACCAAAAATCCCTAGAAACAGTTTTCCCTTTTCCAATTTCCAGTTCTGCATCTGCAATTTTGATCATAATTTAAATGCCTATTAACATATCACAACATTTTATAGTAACAGTCAATGTTTCAAATGTTTAAATTCATGGACTATTGATGGAAAAGACTGATTACAGCAAACACCAAACACTCCAACCAGCAAATTGCAATCAATATTTGCAAGAAAACCTTAGGTAAAGATGTCAAAAAGCCAACAAGATGCAAAAAGGTTGCCAACTGGCCATATGGTAGAAGAAGAGAAAAAAGAAATAAAAGAAACGAGTTCCAGTAGCCACGAAGCCTACACGGTTGAGGTCCAAATGGTAGCCATGATAGATCAAAAAATAAAAATGCAGGGGAGAGAAAAAACAAGATGGTAGAAGTAGAGAAAAAGAAATGGGAAAAAAGAATAAAAGTACGGAATTTAGTGTTTTCTTTATAAGTTTTAAAAAGTCAATAATACCCTCTTTCAAATAGCATCTTCCAGGATTTGGGTTTACGTTAGTATGATGATGTCATCGATCAAACCAATCGAGTTGGTCAACCAAGGACTCGAGACTTGGATTTGGGTTTGGGTTTAAGTCATATGATGATGTCATCAGTCAAACAAATTGAGCTGGTCAACCAAGGTTTGACTGGGTCAAGACCTGGGTCGAGTTTAAAAACATATGGATGGACACCTCATTTTGGAAATTCTTGAATACATTATTTAGTATATCAATCATTTTTTAAATGTAAATTAAATCATTTTATCTTTCCACTTAAGTCTCCATCAATTAAATGTTGAAAAATCGAAGTCCTGTAGTTGAATGCAGGGAAACCAAATTCCTTTACGTGATTTCTGGGTTTTTACTAATTTATTAGACTTGCATTCAAATGAAATTTTTAATAATTTACGGCCAAACTTTCTCTTGAAAACTCAGCTACCTAAATGGAAATGCACACCACGGAAGTCAAGTAAACCTCTTTAATGTCTTCTTGGGGCATTAGATTGTTAATTAATTCCTTAATTAGCTTACTTTACTCGCCATTGAAATTGTATCAGTCTACAATCAGAGCTACTAAGCATCATGGCTTGTTCTTTTTGGCTAAAATGCACCCTTTCAGCCATTGTTATGCTCTTTGTTTCTCCCAAAATCACAGTCCAACAACCCAATTATCTTTACCACAGATGCACAAACACCTCAAATTTCACTCCCAATAGTGCCTTCTCAAGAAACCTCAATCAAACTCTCTCTTTTCTCATCTCAAATGCCACCCTCAGCAATGGATTTCACAACACCAGCACTGGTGGCCTGCAGGGCCCTGATAGAGCCAATGGCCTCTTTCTTTGTAGAGGTGACATCTTTCCTGAGTTATGCCAAAGCTGTGTCAAGGTCTCTATTGAAAATATCATAACCCTTTGTCCAAACCAGAAGGAGGCAATTATTTGGTATGATGAGTCCATGTTGAGGTACTCAAACCGGTCGATTTTCGCCAATACGCAAGAGGAACCTACTTTTTATCTGTGGAACGTAGTATATGTTACAAGTCCAAGTGAGTTTAATGAGACTTTGGGTAATTTGATGAACACTTTGGTGAATGAGGCCGTGGGTTCTAGCAACTTTTTTGCAACTGAAGATGTGATTTTAACACAAGCAGCCAAACATATGCTGCAGTCTGATGAAACAATGTCAACGAGATTCCTAGATGTTGTAAGTGGAAGCAAGGAGGTAGAGTTTGTAAGCCCAGTTGCAATATCAGGTTTGAAGTTTACCCTTTTTACAATGAGGTCTCTCAACCCCCTCCATCTCCTCCTACAAATGCCACTCCTCTACCATCATCTCCACTGCCCCCAGCAACGTCGAAAAGTTTCGGTGGTGAGCATCTGATTCAGCAAATATTTGGTTATCATCGGAGTAATGCGCATCTAACAAATTAGGGAATCTATGCAATCCACTTGTACTATTGTGACTCTGATTCATAGTTTTATGAATGATATGATACACTTGTTCTATCTAAGTTTTTTGCCGAAGTGATGATTGGATATCTGCAATATAGCTAAGTATATATATTGTCTTGAACAAATTCTTCTCTATGCAGGAAATAGGCAGATCTCCTCAGAGACAATTATTGCAATGACAGTTCCAACATCACTTGTCTTCATAAAATTTCATGCTATTGTGTCCTACGTTGGAAAGAAAGAAGAAAGCACAAAGCTGTAAAAGATCATGGAAATGGTGATCATATATAACAGAACTGAATTTAAAGCTTTTGTTTTATCATAATTCCAACTAGAACTAACTTAAAATATTTCACTTTTTCTTTTGGTATAATATTCAGCTGGAAATGAGATTTCAGCGGTGGAATCTCTACAATTGGACTTGCATTCCATTGTAGCTGCAACAAGCAAATTCTCTGATGGAAACAAGATTGGTGAGGGTGGATTTGGCAGTGTGTACAAGGTAAGAAATTTTCCCTTTTTCTTATTTCTTTTTTTGGCGAAACTGGTATGAGCGAGATTTTATCTCAAGAGATCCAACCAACTAAACTAGTTAGTATCGCTTTCCAATGATTATATATGGTCTATATATCTTCAGGGTACACTTCATAATGGACAGATGATAGCTTGTAAGAGGATATCAAGAAGCTCAGATCAAGGATCAGAAGAATTTAGGAATGAGGTTGTATTGGTAGCCAAGCTTCAACACAGAAATTTAGTGAAGTTATTGGGATTTTTGTGCAGAAGAAGAGGAGAAAATACTTGTCTATGAATTTGTGCCCAACAAAAGCCTTAACTACTTCCTTTTTGGTTTGATCCTTTTCCTTTAGATCAATATCATATAATAAGTATTTCAATGTCTCATCGCACAGCTGAAGTTGTTTTATTTTGATTGATGTATGTACAGATCCTGAAAAACAAGGGCAATTGGATTGGTTGATGCGTTGCAGGATTATAGGAGGAATTGCTCGAGGACTCCTATATCTACATGAGGATTCTAGACTCAGAATCGTACATCGTGATCTCAAAGCTAGTAACATTTTGTTGGATGAAGACATGAACCCAAAGATAATAGATTTTGGCATGGCGAGGATTTGTGGGATGGATCAAAGTCAAGGAAATACAAGCAGAATTGTTGGCACATAGTAAGATTTAACACCACACTATTATTATTATTAGCAATTTGGATGCTAGATTGATGTATTGATGTTGCTACATTCTAGTGGTTATATGTCTCCAGAATATGCATTACACGGACACTTTTCGGTAGGGGTGAGCGGCTCCGGGTACCCTCCATTTTCCGGGGGAAGGAAGGCACAGACAGTTCCCAAAAAAAGGAACTGGAACAGGAACCGCACAGTGCAGGTTCTTCAATTCAAGGAACCGGAACCTAAAATGCAGGTTCCGGTTCTTTTCCGAGGTACCCTATAAAAAATAATTACCCCCTATTAGTTTAAAAAATGACAAAAATACCTTAAAAGTTTACAAATACACCCCTAACAAATATACTATTTGGGTTTAGGGTTTAATTATAATGTAATATTATAATTAATTAAATTGTTAATCATTTAATTAAGTATTGTAATATTATTTATAATAGAATGTTATAGTTAATTAAGTAATCATACTATAAATTTATAATATAATGTTATAATTAATAAAATTCTAATCATTTAATTAAGTATTGTGTAAATTAATTACTAATGTTTATAATATAATGTCATAATCAATTAAGTAATCATTTAATTATGTAATGTTATATTAATTATATGATCATACTATAATAGTATAATGTAATGTTATAATGAATTAAGTAATCATACTATAAATCTATAATTTAATATTATAATTAATTAAATTTTAAATCATTTAATTAATATACTAATGGTTATAATTGAATGTTATAACTGATTAAGTAATCATATTATAAATATATAAAGTAATGTTATAATTAATTAAATTTTTAATCGTTTAATTAAATAATGTAATAATATAGTAAATTACTAATGTTTATAATGTAATGTTATAAATTCATAACTAATTATGTAATCATTTAACTATATAATGCTATAATTAAGTAAGTGATCATAATATAATATAATATAATAATGTTATAATTTAATTGAGTAATTATTTAACTATAATATAATGCTTAATTAATGTTTATAATGAAATATTTATAAGGTAATGTTATAATTAATTAAATTTCTAATCATTTAATTAATTATTGTGCTAATGTTTATGTAGTAAATTAGTAATTATTAATTTTTAAAACATAATATCATAACTCATAATTAATTAAGTAATCATTTAATTATGTAATGTTATAATTAATTATGTGATCATACTATAATGTAATGTTATAGTGAATTAAGTAATCAGATTATAGATCTTTAATGTTATATTATAATTAATTGAAATTTTAATCATTTAATTAAGTAATGTAATAAATAATAATGTAGTAAATTAATAATGTTTATAATGTGATGTTATAAATTTATAACTAATTAAGTAATCTTTTAACTATGTAATACTATAATTAATTAAGTGATCATAATATAATGTAATGTAATAATGTTATAATTAATGTTTATAATATAATGTCATAATCAATTAAATAATCATCTAATTATGTAATGTTATAATTAATTATATAATCAACTAATCATACTATAATGAAATAGTGAAATGTTACAATGAATTAAGTAATCATACTATAAGTATTTAATATAATATTATAATTAATTTGTTTATAATATAATATTATAATTAATGAAGTAATCATTTAATTAAGTATTATGCTAATATTTATGTAGTAAACTAGTAATTAGTAATATTTATAATATAATGTCATAATCAATTAAGTAATCATTTAATTATATATGTAATATTATAATTAATTATATAATCATACTATAATGTAATGTTATAGTGAATTAACTATTAAGTAATTATACTATAAATTTTTAATGTAATATTATAATTAATTAAATTTTTAATCATTTAATTAAGTTTGTATTAGTGTTTATAATAAAATGTTATAATTGACTAAGTAATTATACTATAAATCTATAATGTAATGCTATAATTAATTAAATTTCTAATTATTTAATTAAGTAATATACTAAGGGGGTGTTTGTCTAAGCTTATAAGCTGGTCAAACTTGCTTATAAGCTCTAAAATTAAGCTAACCTGTTTGTTTATAATCTTTTTGAGCTTATAAGCCAAAAAAAATAAGTTGGGGGGGAGGTACTTTTTTTTTTGGCTTATAAGCACTCTGCTTATAAGCTAGTTTGACCAAGTATATTACCACATTATCCTTATTTATTTTTAAAATTCCATAGTATACCCTTGTTTAATGGAGTACCCCTTTTAGTCATTTTATAATAAAATGTACTTATAAGCTACATTTTACCAAACACGTCAACTACTTATCAGTCACTTATAAGTACTTTAACCAAACACGTAATTGCTTAAAATTTTAAATGCTTATAAGCTAAAATTAGCTTATAAGTACTTGTTGCTTATAAGCTAATTTTCATAAGCTCAGACAAACACCCCCTAAATGTTATAACTTATAAGTCAATTAATTAAGTAATAATCAATTAATGTAATACTATAATTAATTATACTATAAATCAATTAAGTAATATTATAAAATTATAATTAATTAAGTAATCATTTAACTATAATGTAATGTTATAATTGATTAAGTATGATATTTAACTAGTAATTAAATTTATTAATGTTTATCAATTTATCATATATAATTAATTAATTACTAATTTATTATCGATATACTTAGAACTTGATAATTGAAGTAAATAAGTAAATATATTATTACTCAATCAAATATACTATTTTATTCAAAAATAATTCTTTTAATAACATTAAAAATGTAAAACACTTTTAATTGGATCATAATTCCAATTATTCACTTAATTAATCAAAACTTTAATATTAGTGTATTATAATATATTAAAGCTTTTAATATGGTGTAATTTATATGTAATAAGTATAATTGTATTCGTATATTTATTTAATTAGGTTATTCTAAAAATTTAATTTTTTCTATTTTAAATTTTTTTATATAAAAAATAATAGAAACCTCCATTATTCACATTTCACAAATATTTCATTATAGTCCAGATTCCAAAACAAGTTCCAAAACAGGTTCCAAACAGGTTTCAAACAGGTTCCAAACAGGTTCCAAAAGCGAGGGTTTCAAACAGGGTTCCAAGCAGGTTCCAAAAATCGGTTCCAAGCGGGTACCCACCTTACGAGTTCCAAACAGGTACCACTTTTTACGAGTTCAGTTTCGTTCGGTTCCTCCACACACAAGAACCGGAACCGGAACCGCATAGTATCGGTTCCAAAAAATTGGAACCAGAACCTACCCACCCGCATCGAGGTTCTAGGTAGGTTTGAATTCGGTTCGGTTTCGGTTCTACCCCCGAGGTTCCCCAGGATTCTACCACTACCCGTGCTCACCCCTACTTTTCTGTAAAGTCTGATGGGTACAGCTACGGAGTTTTAATACTGGAGATCATAAGCGGCAAAAAAAATAGTTCTTTCTATCAATCAGATTATTCCGAAGACCTCTTGAGCTATGTAAGCACAAAATCAATTTTATCTAATGTAGATGAGCATTTCGTTAATTATGAGGATTAACTAATGTTTGTCACAGGCATGAAGACTTTGGAGGGATGGAACACTATTGGAGCTAACGGATCAAGCTCTAGGCAATTCTTTTCAAAGAAATGAGGTCACAAGATGCATCCATATCGGATTATTGTGCGTTCAAGAAGATCCAGTGGATAGACCTATGATAGCAACAATAGTGCTCATGCTTAAAAGTTTCTCGGTCACACTACCATTAGCAAAACACCCGGCATTCTTTGTTCGTTGCACAACAGGGCAGAGTATGCCAAAAATGGGTCTAGAATCAATTCAATCTTTAAGCAGATCCATGCCATCATCTATAAATGATGTGTCCATAACTGAACCCTACCCTCGTTAGCACAAGGAATAGGGAACTTCAACATTTTTTATCATTCAATATAAGTAAGACTTTTTTTTTTTTTATTTATGAACAACAAATTTATTGAATTTTTTGCATAGTTTACACGGGTGATTTTGGTAATGTTCGTTCTTAAGACATTCTATATATATGTACAATTTTTTTCTTGCGAAGTCCTGATTTTTTAATATCCAAACTTTACCTCTCACTAACAAGAGTTAATTCCCATATGCAAAAGTTGTCAATAAACAGAATCTTGTTAACTCACATCAAGAAGTGAGACTTCACAACATGTTAACGAGTGTCTAGCTTAGTAATTGAAGCCTCATTCAACAAAAAATGGACATAATTTTCGTTGGTGTCCAACAACATATGATTATAAACCTCTGAGTTAGATTGCATAAAAAAATGCAGGTTTTGAGGAAACTGGGAGAGACAAAGAGCAATCCGTGAGCATGAGAACAACTGAAGCCATTGTAGGTCTATTCACTACTAGAATAAAAAACCAACACAATGTGAATATATCTCATCATTTCACTACCAGAATCAACCCTGAGATTGGGATCTATCAGATTTTCAATTGTTCCTCTCTTTCAATTTCTCCATGTCTGCAAAAGTTTTGAAAAGATTTCATGGCCATTGATACTGAGTTTTATCTATATGGGCATTCCACTGAGCAACCATACAATCCAGTGTTAGAAATATTTTATATTTCACATAAGGTGGTCCATGTATTAATTTTATCCTATGGTTGTTTTGAAATAATTAAATTAACTAAAGGGCATGATGGTTATTTTCCTTTGATGGGGAGGTTATTGTAGTTAATTAAAACTGTCATTTGGGAGTTAATGAATAACTACCGTATATAAAGGTAGTCTTCTCTCTGTTCCAATGTACACATAATACTTTCTTTTCCATCAGAAGAAGAACAAGCAACTTACAGAAAGGGAAAAAAGAGAGAGATACACTATCTTATTCTACAATCTCCATTAACAAATTACTCATGGATTCAAGTATGTTTTATTGTGGTTTATAAATAGTGAAAATGCATTAAAGTTTCAGATTTTGGGATTTAAGATTATGCAATTTTAGGGCATAGAAATATGACTATATTATTGATTCTTTGCCATTGATGGAATTGATAAAATTGCTATTAAGTTTTACACGTGGTATCAGATCATCAGGTTTAGAAACTGATGTATTTTCCATTAAGTTGTTTTTTAATATATTAGGGTTCTTATGAGATGAAGAAATTGTGGGTTTGGAAATTGACAAATAAAAGGGCTGTTAAATTTGATCGAGTTTGTAAATCTATTAAGTGGTTGGCCGAAATCAGATTTTCTTATGATGAAATGTGATTTTTCAAACTAGTTTTTCAATAAAAATTTCCAAAAATTCAGATTCCAAATTTTTTGGAAATTCGGGTCAAATATTGACCCATATGTTGATCCAACCCATTTTTCCTTTAAAGCCTATTTGTTTTAATTTATATAAACCCAAATAAAAGAAGCACAAGCCATATTTTTAAGTGAGCCCAATTCAAACCCAAACCCATTAAGAATAACCCATAAAGAAGCCCAACCCATTTAGTCAAACAGGTAAACCTGATCCAATCGGCGATTCGGATTGGTAAAAGGGTCAAACTGTCAACCATCAAAGTTAAGGGTCAACCGCCAAAGTTAACGGTTAACCATCAAAGTTAACGGTAAACCGTCAAATTTAACGGTTGACTGTCAACATTAACAGTCAACAGTCAAATTTAATGATCAACGGTCAACGGGTCGAATTGACCTAATTTTGACCTTGGATAATAGTATAGTTATTATTTAAGTTTGATATTATATTATATATAATTTGTTAGCCACTGAAGTGGCCAAATTAGAATGGTTATCCTATAGATATCAAACTAAGTAAAATTTAATTACTTATGATCGTTAGATGCTTTAAAGAGATGACATGATGTGGTTGGCATGAGTAATTGAAGTTCATAGATTATAAGATAGTTAAGGATCGCCCAAAGGTAGATTAGTTAATCCTATAATTATGAACATCACTATGGTTAATTAGTGTACTTGACTAGATGTGTTTAGTATATCCAAAGATAACGAACATACCTAACAAAAGTACATTTGATTACCAATTAAAAAAATTGCACCAATTAAGTTTAATTATTGTATATTGTTATATCTCCCAAAGAAGATTTTCAATATACATTTATATTTTAATAATAATAAATTTTAATATCTGAACCTATGTATTAGGTATAAAACTCAAAGCATTAATGTGTAACCATAATTTTGTTTTTGAAGCATTTGCTTTTCATGCCTAGTCTATTGTTAAGTTTAATGGATTCAATTATAATGAGTGGAGTGAGCAAGTCGAGTATCACTTGAGTGTTCAGAATCTCGATCTTGCACTCATGACAGAGAAACCAATTGATCTCACTAAGAATAACACTGATGAGGAGATGTCTTTCCATAAAGAATGGGAGAGATCGAATAGATTGAACCTAAAGTTTTTAAGGATGACAAATAGTGAGTGAAATTAAGACCTCATTTCCTACCACAGAATATACTAGAGAATTTACGAGATTAGCCAAAGAGACTTCTCAATTTGAGGCTGCTGACAAGTCCCGTAGCAGGGCATTAATGAGTAGGCTGACCACCATGAAATATGATGGTTCTCGTAGCATGTATAAGCATGTGGTTGAGATGTCAAATATAGCAGCAAGAATTAGAAACATGGGAATGTCTATAGACGTAAATTTCCTAGTTCAGTTTGTTATTAACTCTTTACCTATTCAATTTAGTCCATTTCAAATTAATTATAATACAGTTGAAGATAAATGGACTATGACTGAGCTTCAAACTAAGTACAAGAGGAGGAAAGATTAAAGAAACAAGGAGTTCATTTAGTTAATCTAGTGGGCCCATCTGGAGTTAAGAAGAAATCCCACAAGAAGTATGGAAAGGGCAAAAGGCCATTGAAGATTAATGAGTCTTCTACCAAAATCTATAAGAAGGATAAGACTAAAGAAAAGTGTCATTTCTGTAAGAAAGTTGGACACTATATGAGGGACTGCCTGAAACGTAAGGCATGGTTTGAAAAGAAAGGGATTCCTTATGACCCAAACCATGAACGGCAATGAAAGATTTGTATACATGGGAAATCGGGTCAAAGCACAAGTTGAAGCTATTGAAACCTATCGTTTAATTTTAAGTACTGGACATCATTTAGATTTGTTTAATACTCTTTATGTACCAAAGTTATCCTGTAATTTAATATATTTATTTAAACTTGATTTCGAAGGATCTTCTTTTAAATTCAGGAATGTTTCAGTTTATTTAAACATAATTGTTTAATTCGTTCTGGTGTGCTTTGTGATGGATTGTATAAATTACATCTTGGTAGTTTATTTGCTGAGACATTGTTGACCTTGCATCATAGTATAGGAACAAAATGTGCTTCTGTGGATTAGAAATTTGCTTATTTATGGCATAAACGTTTAGGCCACATATCAAAAGCAAGAATGCAAAGATTAGTGAAGAATGAAGTTTTACCTTATTTGGATTTTACTGATCTTGGCATTTGTGTGGATTATATTAAGGGAAAACAAACCACATCCACAGTAAAAAAAAAGTAGGAACTAGAAGCACATGACTCCTTGAACTAATACACACGGATATATGTGGTACTTTCAAAATACCTTCTTTTAGTGGGGAAAGTTATTTCATCACTTTTATAGATGACTTTTCACGTTATGGATATGTCTATTTATTGTGTGAGAAATCTCAGTCTATTAATATCCTAAAGGTATTCATTACTAAAGTTGAGAGGCAATTAGATAGAAAGGTGAAAGTAGTATGATCAGATAGAGGTGGTGAATATTATGATAGCTACAATGAATCTGGACAATGTCCGGGTCCATTTGCTAAATTCATGGAAAGTCAAGGCATATGTGCTCAATACACAATGCCAGAAACACTGCAACAAAATGGTGTTGTAGAAGGCATAACTGTACGTTAACGGATATGGTTAGGAGTATGTTGAGTAACTCCTCGTTTCCCTCATTATTTTGGATATATGCATTAAAGACTACCATATATTTATTAAAAAGGGTTCTTAGTAAGGCAGTTCCAAAGACTCCTTTTGAACTGCGGACAGAAAGGAAACCTAGTTTGAGGCAACTACATGTTTGGGGTTGCCTAGCAGAAGTCAGGATCTATAATCCACATGAAAAGAAACTGGATTCAAGAACGATCAATGGATTTTTTATTGGTTATCCAGAAAAATCTAAAGGGTATTGTTTTTACAGTCCTAACCATAGTACGAGAATAGTTGAAATTGGAAGTGCAAAGTCCATTGCGAATGGTGAAACTAGTGGAAGTGTTGAACCACGTAAAGTGCATATCCAAGAAGTCTGGGTACAGTTTCCTGCACCTATGAATTCTACTGAGGTTGTAGTTCCTGTAGTTATCTGACATTTTGATAACAATCAAGAATAACAAATAATTGAGCAAGCACTTCCTAATAATGTAATAGTCAATAAACCTATCACGGATGAACCACATGAATTAGTAAATGAACAACAAAAAGTGACATTAAGAAGATCTAAAAGACCAAAGAGATCTGTCATTACTAATGATTATGTGGTTTATCTTCAAGAGTTAGAATTTGACTTGGGAATGGAAGCAGATCCAATATCGTTTTCACAAGCCCTTCAAAGTGATAATTCTGCAAAGTAGTTAGACTTCATGAAAGAATAGTTGAAATCAATGGAATACAATGAAGTTTGGGATTTAGTAGTATTTCTTGAAGGTTGTAGAACAGCCAGGTGTAAGTGGGTCTTTAAGAGCAAGTGCGACTTTAATGGCAATATTGAACGTTACAAGGCCAAACTTGTTGCCAAAGTTTTACTTAGAAAAATTGTATTAATTGCAATGAGACCCTTTCGTCTGTTTTCTCAAATGACTCTTTTAGAATTATTATGGCAATGGTAGCCCATTATGATCTGGAGCTTCATCAAATGGATGTGAAAACTGTCTTTCTAAATGGGAATTTAGAAGAAGAAGTGTACATGGAACAACCTAATGGTTTTCCAATTGAAAGGAAGGAACACATGGTGTGTAAATTAAAGAGATCAATATATGGACTGAAACAAGCTTCTAGGTAGTGATACCTAAAGTTTCATAATACCATTACCACTTTCGTATTTAAGGAAAACACTATTGATCGGTGTATATATCTGAAGGTTAGTAGGAGCGCATTTGTAATTCTAGTTCTATATGTTGATGACATTTTGCCTACTACTAATAATCTTGGTATGATGTATGAAACCAAGAAGTTTCTCTCTAAGAACTTTGAGATGAAGGATATGGTTAAGGCATCCTATGTGATTGGAATTGAAATTATTCGTGATAGATCACAAGGATTGTTGGGATTGTCTCAGAAAACTTATATCAATAAAGTTCTTGAGAGATACAACATGGATAAGTGCTCTGCGAGTCTAGTTCCAATTCAGAAAGGTGATAAATTGAGCCTTAAGCAATGCCCATAGATTGAATTGGAATGTAAGCAAATGGAGCATATTCCTTATGCATCTGTTGTTAGAAGTTTAATGTATGCTCAGACATGTACCGGACCAGACATTAGTTTTGCGATCGGCTTGCTGGCCAGATATCATAGTAACCCTGGAATGGATCATTGGCGAGTTGCAAGAAAGTGTTGAGATATTTATAAGGGACGAAGGATCATGTACTTACATATAAGAGATCTGATTATCTCGAGGTAATTGGATATTCAGATTCAGAATTCGCTGGTTGTGTAAACACTAGGAAATCCACATTTGGGTATGTATTTATGTTAGTTGGAGGAGCAGTTTCATGGAAAAGTGCGAAGCAGTCTTTCATTGCTACTTCCACTATGAAGGCCGAGTTTGTGGCATGCTTTGAGGCCACAGTTCAGGGATTATGGTTACGAAATTTTATTTCAGGGCTTAGGATTGACAACAATATTGCTAGGCCGTTGAAAATTTATTGTGATAATGCCACAGCAGTTTTCTTCTCTAAAAACGACAAATATTCTAAGGGTGCTAAACATATAGAATTGATAAATTTTGCCATTAAAGAAGAAGTTTAGAAACAGAGAGTGACTATTAAGCATATCAACACAAATTTTATGATAGCAGATCCGCTGACTAAAAGGTTGTCACCTAAAACCTATAGTCAACACGTTGAGAGGATAGGTATTATTGCCCGTCATGATCGATTTGTGATTTGTTGTATATGTTGCTTGATTTACATTACACTCCTCATGTTTTAGACACTTTAAGCTCTTGATGTGTTGTTTTTTATTCATATAAATCATTCTATTGTATGTTTCTTCATATTATGTTGTTTGATATACATGAATGATAAAGATGACAGGATTTATCCTTGATAAGGATAGTATTGTTAGACCATTAAGAATCATTATAGATCATTTTGAGTATAGAATTTGTAACGTGATACATGGAAGGTACTCTATTGATTCAATGACATATGACCGCCATGATCCTTATCAGTTCTTGCTCAATAATGTTTATATTTCGACCATTTTAGGAAATAGTCTTTGGCTAATTATTATTGTGTACACATTATGTGTTATTTCTAAACTATAAAGTTATTTACTTTTACATGGAGAATGTTAAAAATATTTTATATTTCACATAAGGTGGTCCATGTATTAATTTTATCCTATGGTTGTTTTGAAATAATTAAATTAACTGAAGGGCATGATGGTCATTTACCTTTGATGGAGAGGTTACTGCAGTTAATTAAATAACTGGAATTTGGGAGTTAATAAATAACTACCGTATATAAAGGTGGTCTTCTCTTTGTTCCTATGTACACATAATATTTTTTTTTTCCATCAGAAGTAAAACAAGTTCACTTACAGAAAGGGAAAAAAGAGAGAGATACACTGCCTTATTCTACAATCTCCATTAACAAATTACTCATGGATTCAAGTATGTTTTATTGTGTTCTATAAATAGTGAAAATGCATCAAAGTTTTAGATTTTGGAATTTAATATTATGCAATTTTAGGGCATAGAAATATTACTATATTATTGATTCTTTGCCATTGATGGAATTGATAAAATCGCTATTAAGTTTTACATCCAGTTCCTGACCAAGGATCATTACTTTCTCTCTGTAATCTGTATGACTTGAACCCTTCTCGGCAAGCATGTTCTTCTTGTTCATCTGCAAAACTTTCTCAAAGTCACAGCATGATAGTGCTAACATGCGATTCTGCCCCACTTTCACTCCTAACTCCTTTACAAGCACATATCGTGGTCTGATTCTCTGTTCCAAACTGTAGCTAAAATAGTGAGGAAACTTAACTAGCGCCAATTTTAAATAATGCATGGTAAAAAAGAACTCCCATTTTGGTATCAAGTTCTTCATCAAGCTTAAAGTATATACATTAGGCAATATTGGCACCATGGTCTTGACTTCTTCCACACTAAATCCCCTTTACCAGAAAAATTTGGTCACAGGCTTGAGATGGCCCTCAATAGAAAGACCAAGATTTCTAGGAGTTTTATGGAGAACTATGGCAACATCAACCCTAAGCGATTTGAAGTACTTGACTGTCGGCCGTAGATTATCTTCCACTCTGTAAGTTAAAATTCTTAGGAACTGAGTTAAGATCTTACCTAGGCTATCACCTGATAAGCCAACCCATGAAGGAAATTAATAATTGCCTAAACCTTCTGGCTGTTGTGGGTGAGGAGTCCTAGGCTACGACATATAACTTTTGCCCACTGTTTCTTATCCACACCCAAATCTTCAAAGTAAATCATGCTAGGTATTATTTGTTTATATAGACTACGTCCACATAAAAAAGGACTTTGTCTAATAATAGTAGGAATATATGATTTAGGTACCCCAAGATCAAGAAGAAACTCAACCAGTGAGTTTGATTTTACCATTCCAAGATGTGGTAGGCAAACCTAGGATGTCTGCGTGTAGCTGCCTTGATCTGCTCAAGATCCATGCCGAACTCTAAGAGGAAGCAAAGTCAATGCTGTAGATCTATTACTGAACTTAGGACACTTACATGAGAAAATGCTTCTTACTTCTAGGAGTCAAGGCTGGAATGGGATTGACAAACTGGCATAACTGGCTTTTTTTTATAGGTGCAGTATGAAAGTTCTTCACTAAATCTACAAAAAAATTTCCATGCTCTTCAAGGAATGATTGAAGATAAGGATTAAGGGTGTCCCCAATCTCAAGAGCTCTGAGCTCTCTTCTTGCAATAACAAGTAAAACTGATTAGCATGGGAATAAAGACACTGAGATTCGAGAAAAAAGTACCAAAAAAGAAAAAGTACATGTTGCAACCAAACCTATGAGATACCGAGATTTATGAGCAGAAGTGATGAAGTTGGTGATAACCTGCTAGAAATGGGACAAAATCTGGCTGAAAGTTTAAGTTGCATTTTGGTGCCAAAGTTTCTGTTTTTGTTTTGTTAGGTTGTAGTAGTTGGTGCAACAAATATTAGGCCAGACAAGTTAAGTTTATTTGACATGTTTTGTTCAGATTAAGACTTGATTTGGTATGTGCATAGGTTGAAATTCAAATGTAATATTTTTTTACTGTAATGTAGTAGGTAAAACAGAGGATCTTCTTGTATAAATGTTTTGTTCAGTGAATGAAATGTTGAGAGAAAAACTCTCAATTCTTGTTGTCACTTTCCATTTCAAACTCTCTCATTTTACTCTGATCATCTTCCCAACTGAACCAACAAATGGTATCAGAGTCCTACTGATCTTAAGGGCCTGATAAACTCATCTCTCCTCACTCACTTTCTCAACCTCTATTACGGTGAAACCACCTATCAAGCTCCACACAGACTGACTCAATGGCACAACACACAACCTCTCTTACTCCTCCAACCTTCAACAGTGATCAATATCACATTTGGGCTATCAAAATGAAAACCTTCCTGAGGGGATAAGGTTTATGGGAGTATGTTGAAGAGGATAAACAACCACCAATATTGGGGCCAAACCCCACTTTGAATCAGATCAGGTTGCACGATGAAAAAGCCACCAAATCACCTAGAGCCTTGTCTCATATCCATGTAGCAGTGACTGAACAAGTGTTTACAAGAATCATGGCATATGAGTTAGCCAAGGAAGCATGGGATAAACTCAAGGAGTAGTTTGGTGGCAGTGATACAACAAAGAACATACAGGTGTTGAACTTAAGGAGGGATCGAGTTTGAAATGCTGAAAATACAGAAGTCAAAATCAGTAAAGGAATATATGGATAGGTTGATGAATGTAGTGAATAAAATCAGATTAATAGGAGAGGAGATAACAGATAAAAGGTTAGTGGAGAAAGTCCTAGTTAGTCTACTCGAAAGGTTTGAATCTAAGATATCTTCACTTGAGGATTCTAAGGACTTGACACAAATCACTCTTATCGATTTAGTGTATGCCTTGCAAGCTCAAGAGCAAAGGAGATTGTTAAGGCAAGAGGACTCGAGTGAGGGTGCAATGGTGGCAGGATTCAAAGGCAAACCAGGTCAGGGTAGAAGTAAGAGGTTTGAGGGAGAAAAGAAAGGAAAGGAGAAGATGGCCAACCAGTGGAGCAAACCAAGTGGAATGAGAGAGTTTTCACTGTGTGCTCACTGCAAGAAAAGGGGGCATGCTAAAAAAATGTGCTGGTTCAGGCCTAACATCCAATATAGAGCATGCAAACAATATGGTCACATTGAGAAGGTGTGCAAAAACAAACCAAATCAATCAACATAGCAAGCACAGATTGTTGAAGACCAGCAGCCAAACTCAGATTATGAGCAACTGTTTATGGCTTCATGCTGTGCAGTTCAAGCCCACAATGATGATTGGTTGATAAACAATGGGCGTACTAATCATATGATAGCAAACCTGGAGGACTTTGTGAACTTGGACAAGTCATACCATTCCAAAGTTAAAGTTGGAAATGGGGAGTTTGTGGCTATCAAAGGGAGAGGAGATATTGCTGTGCAAACCAATTCAAGTAAACACAGGGGTCTATTTGCTTAATAGACTCCCTACTAAGGCCTTAACTAATCAAACACCCTATGAGGCCTGGTATGGAGTGAAGCCTTTGGTTAGAAATCTGAAAATCTTTGGGAGTGGGTGCTATGCATTCATTCCAACGGCTAAAAGAAGCAAGCTGGATGAGAAGGCTATGACAGGGATCTTTATAGTGTACAGTCAGTAGTCCAAGACCTATAGAGTTTATGTTCCAGCAACCAGAAAAATTCACATTACTGAAGATATGAAGGTAGATGAAAGAGGGATCTGGAATTGGAAGAAAAATGAAGTTGAAGAAGACACAAGAGAGTAGATTGCAGACACAACAACAATCAGATTTGATGATCCAAAAGAGGCAGATTTAGATGATGATTTTCCAGTCAGGGGTATAAGGTCTCTGGCAAAGGTTTATAAGAGATGCAATGCAGCCTTGCTTGAGCCTGCAAATTTCAGGGAGGCTGCTAAGTCAGAGGTCTGAAGGAATGTAATAGAGGAGGAGATAAAAATGATTGAAAAGAATGGCACATGGGAATTGGTTGATAGACCAACAACTAGAAGAGTAATCCAAGTATAATGGATTTATAAAAAGAAGCCAAGGCCTGATGGATCAGTGTACAAACATAAACCAAGATTGGTTGTCAAGGAGTTTGCTCAACAATTTGGTGTGGACTTCTCAGATACATTTGCACGCGTGGCTAGGCATGATACAATTAGGCTTCTCCTTACCTTGGCAGCCCAATTTGAGTGGAGAATCTATCAATTAGATGTCAAATATGTCTTCCTAAATGGTTAGTTCAATGAGGAAATCTATGTGGAGCAACCAGAGGGATATGAAGTGGAAGGACAGGAGCATAAATTGTATTTGTTGAGAAAGGCTCTATATGGCCTCAAACAGGCCCTTAGAGCCTGGTATAGTAGAATTAATGAGTATTTGATTAGCTTGAGATATGCAAGAAGTGCTAATGAACATACACTATATGTGAGAAGGCTGGAAAGTGAATTCACCATAGTGTCACTGTATGTTGATGACTTACTCATCATGGGAAGCAGTTCAACTCAACTTGAGGAGTTTAAAATGGCCATGTAAAATGAATTTGAGATAACTGACCTTGGGGAAATGTCCTATTTTCTTGGAATGGAGATCCACCAAAGTCACCATGGCATATTTGTTAATCAAAGGAGGTTTGCCAATGAAATTATGCATAAGTTTGACATGGACAGATGCAAACCAGTGGACACTCCACTGGTTGTAAATTTGAAGCTGAGCAAGGATGATGGGGCTGAGAAAGTGGATGATAAAATGTATAGAAGTATGATTGGTTGCCTTCTGTACTTGATTGCCACTAGACGAGACTTGATGTTTGCAACAAGTGTTCTTTCTAGATTCATGACCAGCCCAAGTAAAATTCATCTCAAGGCAACCAAGAGGGTGCTGAGGTATGTCAAGGGAAGTGCTGAGCTTGGAATATGGTTCAAGAAGACTGAAAACCTGCAACTTATTGGGTACTCAGATAGTGATTGGGTTGGATGCATTGATGATATGAGGAGTACATCAAGTTATGTTTTCTTCTTAAATTCAGGAGTCATATGCTAGCATTCCAAGAAGCAAGACACCACTGCTCAGTCCACGGTAGAAGTAGAATACATTTCTGTTACTGTTTCAATAAACCGGGCTATATGGCTGAGGAAGATTATGCAGGATTTGAGGCAAATTCAAGAAGAACCAACTGTGATATTTTGTGACAATCAGTCAGCTGTTGCAATGGCAAAGAATCCAATCTTACACGGCAGAACAAAACACATCAAAATCAAATTCCATGCTATGAGAGAAGCAGAGGGTAATGCTGAAGTAAAATTAGTCCACTACAAGGGTGAAGAACAAATTCCGGATATTATGACCAAGGGTCTACCTAAAACCAAGTTTGAGAGTATAAGATTTAGACTTGGTGTTTCCAGCAAGTTTGTCAACAAGGAGTGATGAAGTTGGTGATAACTTGCTGGAAATGGGACAAAATCCTGTTGAAAGTTTAAGTTGCATTTTGGAGCCAAAGTTTCTGTTTTTGTTTTGTTAGGCTGCAGTAGTTGGTGCAGCAGATATTAGGCCAGACAAGTTAAGTTTATTTGACATGTTTTGAGATTAAGACTTGATTTGGAATGTGCATTGGTTGAAATTCAAATGTAATATTTTCTATTGTAATGCAGTAGGTAAAACAGTGGATCTTCTTGTATAAATGTTTCTATTCAGTGAATGAAGTGTAGAGAGAAAAACTCTCAATTCTTGCCATCACTTTCCATTTCAAACTCTCTCATTTTACTCTGATCATCTTCCCAACTGAACCGACAAGAACGAAGCCTTGAAA
Organism: Pistacia integerrima; assembly: GCA_026225825.1. Classification (NCBI taxonomy): domain Eukaryota; kingdom Viridiplantae; phylum Streptophyta; class Magnoliopsida; order Sapindales; family Anacardiaceae; genus Pistacia; species Pistacia integerrima. The sequence goes on along the minus strand of CM047740.1, from coordinate 3,623,384 downwards.
TTAGATGGTCTGTAAAATAATCTGATTTATTGATGGTTCTTGCAGGAACTGCCTTGTTCAAACCTGATTGCATCAAGAACAAGTTTAACACAGACTTGGCTTCTTTTTTCTCAGTTGCTAACAGCATTGGAGTTTCTACTCTTGAGTTGAATGATTCAGAATCAGTTGTTACATCAAAACATCATCATTTTAGTACCACAAAAAGGAAAGAAACATGAAAATATCTGTAAATTAGCTTTATCATAACGTCGAAACACTACAAGAAGAACTGATTCCTCGGAAAGAGAAGACTTCCTCAGGAGAAGTAAGTTGATTCTTGTAGAAGAACAAAATGAAATTGTTAATGCTCTATCCCTCATAGAAAGAAAAAAAAAAAAAAAAAAAAGTCTAAGGTATAGAAAAAAAATTATACAAGATTTCAACATTCTGTTTGACTAATCTTTTTAAAAATGAAACATAAAATTTTAACATATAGCAAGAGTAAATCCTTTTTCTTCTAAACATGCAACCTTATATACTGTAATTCCCACTTCAAATCTCTTAAAATTGAACAACAAACCTTAATAGCAATAGTATGAAATTAAAAATTATTGCTTTTTACAACAAAAAACAATTAATTAATTAAGAAATACCTAATGGTGTAGAAAGCTCCTCTAAAAAGAGATGAAAGGTCTGAAGAGCAACTTCCAGAAAGGGTCTTCATTGCCATCTTCAAGAACCCAAACTGAAACCTGAACAAAAACCTTGTTGCAGCTTGTTAGTGTTTTAGCTTATGCAGGATGTACAAAGAAAAGGAGAACTGAAGAGAACTAATCTGATTTCCATTAACCAACAAGAATTGAATATATATAACATGCTTTTGCTTACTGGTACAACCACTATCAGTAAGACTTTTACACAATCCCAGCTAATCCACTCAAATCCACCAACTACATTACACATTAGAGACACAAAGCCTCAAAATAAGCTAAGTTATCTAAGTCAAATTTAACACACAAAACAGCACCATGCACGTCACTTTGGTTGCATCAAAAACAGCTTCAAGCTTTTGGTTCCAGCAAAACATACTTCCAGCATAGCATCAACCTTCAACACTCCTCCTTGATGTTTTGGCTGGAAACACCAAGTTTTAGTCTTAGGGCTTCAAACTTGGATTTGCACAAAGCCTTTGTCATAATGTCAGCAACTTGTTCTTCTCTCTACATTGCATTAAGCTCACTTCACCACATTGTTCAGCTTCCCTTACTGCATGATATTTGATCTTGATATGTTTAGTTCTACCATAGAGTATAGGGTTCTTTGCCATGGCCACAGCTGACTGGTTATCACACAAGATTAATGTAGGACCACCCTGCACTTGTTGCAAATCATCCAACATCTTCCTAAGCCATACAGCCTGGTTCACTGCTGCTACAGTAGAGACATATTCAACTTTAGTAGTAGACTGTGCTACGGTCTCTTGCTTCCTTGACAGCCAGCAAATTGCACCTTGATTCAAGTAGAATACATAACCAGAGGTGTTTTTTGCATCATACAGGGATCCACCCCAGTCACTATTAGTATACCCCAACAATTTCAGACTTTCGGCTTTTCTAAAACAGATGCCTAACATGATGGTTCCTTTCACATACCTCAGCACACGTTTAGCAGTCTTAAAATGCAGTTCACTTGGGTTGCTCATGAACCTGGAAAGGTAACTGGCAGTGAGCATAAGGTCAAGTCTAGTGGTTGTGTAATACAACAAACTTCCCACCAAACTCCTATATTTCCCTTCATCCACCTCTCTGCACCATCAGTTTTGCTCAGTTTTAGATTGGGAACCAGTGGGGTATCCACTAGTTTACAATTCTCCATTCCAAACTTCATGAGAATCTCGGTTGCATACCTCAGTTGGCACACAAAAATCTCACCTGCAGTCTGACTTATCTCCATGCCTAGGAAATATTTCATTAATCCTAAATCTGTCATTTCAAACTCAGTTTGCATGGCCGACTTAAACTGGTCCAACTCTTCAGGATTACTTCCAGTCACCAACAAGTTATCAACATAGAGAGAGACCACAGCCAATCCCCTTCCAATTTTCCTAATGTAGAGAGTGTTCATTTGGAATTCTAGTGTAACCAAGGCTGCACAAATGGTCATTTATTCGGCTGTACTAGGCTCTAGGGGTCTGTTTCAAGCCATATAAAGCTTTCCTTAGCAGGTACACATGATCCTATTTGCCCTCAACCTTATAGCCTTCCGGTTGCTCCACAAAGATCTCCTCTAAAATCCACCCATTTAGAAATGCCGATTTGACATCTAGCTAGAAAATTTTCCAGTTAAACTGAGCTGCAAGTGCTAACAGCAACCTAATTGTGTCTTGCCTAGCTATCAGGGCAAAAGTTTCTAAAAAGTCAATGCATGGTTGTTGTGCAAAGCCCTTGACCTCCAGCCTTGCTTTGTGCTTGTAGATTGAGCCATTAGGATTGATTTTCAGTTTGAAGATCCATTTCACCTGAATTACTTTCGTTTTTCCATGTCTTGGTACCAATTTCCAGGTTTGGTTTTTATCAATCATGATGAGCTCCTCCTACATTGTAGCCTTTCACAACTCAGACTTGGCTGCTTCAAGGTAACTTCTTGATTCCACCACTGCCACATTGCACCTTTTGTATACATCAGCCAGTGATCTAGTCCCTCTAACAGCATGTTCTTCTTCCTCATTTGAATCTGCCTCTCGAATTAGCCCCTCATTCATCTCTTCCTGTCTTGATTCAGCCTACACATAAACTCTTTTCTCTTCCCAGTTCCAAACTACACTTTTATCAACCTTTATGTCTCTTGTGATTAACATCTTCCTTGACTTAGGGATATAAACTCTATAGGCTTTAGAGTTGTTGTTGTAGCCTAGAAGTATCCCAAGTTCAGCCTTATCATCCAATTTGGATCTCTTGCTTGCTAGGATCATTACATAGGCTATACTTCCAAATACTTGTAAACTCCCTACAGCTGGTTTAACTCCACTCCATGCCTCAATTGGTGTTTGATGTTTGACTGCCTTGGTGGGTAGCCTATTCAAGAGGAAAACTGCTGTATTAATAGCCTCAGCCTAGAACACTTTAGGAAGGTTCTTCTCAGTCATCATACACCTAGCCATTTCCATAATGGTTTGGTTTCTTCTCTCACAAACACCATTCTGCTGAGGGGTGTATGGGGTTGTGAACTGATGCTGAATTCTAGCTTCACTACAGATTGTGCTGAATTCATTTGAGGTGTATCCTGTCCCATTGTCACTCCTTATGGTTTTGATCAATGTTCCAGCTTCATTCTCCACCAGTAACTTGAATTTCATAAACACAGCAGCCACCTCATTTTTCTGCTTCAAAAAATACACCCAAGCCACCCTTGAGTAATCATCAATGAAGAGTACAAAGTACCTACTGCCATTTAAGGATTCAGTCTTCATAGGACCACACACATTAGTGTGGATCAATTGCAGCTTGTGGCTTGCTCTCCAAGCTTGATCCGAAGGGAATGATGGCTTGCTAAGTTTGCCAAGTTGGCAGGCTGTGCATAAGGACTTTTTCTCCTCTATTTCGGGTAGATCCAGCACCATGTCTCTTGTCTTGAGTTCTTTAATTCCCAAGTAATGAAAGTGGCCAAACCTTTTATGCCACAAATCTGACTCTTCAACCCAGATGGTTAGTACTAAGCTCACTGGTTTTTTCCACTCTACCGAGAAGCTTTTTCCCAGCATCCTAACACTCATTAATTCATTTCCCTCACAATCCTTTATAATACAAGCATCGTTTTGAAAGTGTAAGGTGTAATTCTTCTCTACCATTTGACCTACACTAAACAGATTTTGTACAATTTCAGGGACAAATAAAACACTTGAAATGATCTTGGTACCTACTTGAGTTTGGATTGCCACATCTCTAATCCCTTTTGCTTCCACATAGTCACCATTTCCAACCTTGACCTTGGAGCTGTATGTTCTATCCAGCTTGAAAAAATTCTCCAATTTTGCCGCCATGTGGTTGGTACAACCATTGTCTATTAGCCAAACATCACCGCTGGTCTGCATAGAGTAGCATGAAGCTACAAACAACTGCTTAGTTTCACTGCCCTGCTGCTGATCTTCTACACTTTGTGCTTGCTATGATGGCTGTGCACCTTTGTTCTTGCACACTTTTTCAATGTGCCCGATCTTTACCCCACCCCCGCATTGGATCCCAAGTCTGAACCAGCACCTACTATCTGGATGTCCCTTCTTTTTACAATGGGAACATGGTGGATAATTCCTTCCTCCACTCAGTTTTCCCCACTGTTCACTAGTTCTCTTTTCCTCTCTTATCTCCAGCATACTTCCTATTGCTTCCCTGCACATTCAATCCCTTTTGAGCAGCCATCATTGCACCTTCATTGGAGTCCTCTTGTCTCATCAACTTTCTCTGTTCTTGAGCCTACAGGGCATGGACTAATTCGGCCAGGCTGATTTGGGAGAGGTCCTTTGAATCTTCTAGGGAGGATATCTTGGACTCAAACCTTTTGGGTAGGCTGACTAACACTCTCTCAACTATCATCTTGTCACTCATCTCAACTCCCAACAATCTAATCTTATTCACCACACTCATAAGCCTGTCTACATACTCTTTTACTTTCTCTACCTCCTGCATTCTTAACATTTTGAACTCTCTCCGCAGGTTCATAACTTGCATATTTCTGGTTGTGTCACTTCCCATGAACTCCTCCCTCAATCTATCCCAAGCTTCTTTTGCAGTTTCACACGCCATTATCCTTGTAAATACAAGGTCTGTCACTGTAGAGTGTATATGAGAAAGGGCTCTTGCAGCTTTTGACATCTCTTCCTCATACATCCTCATCTAATTCAGAGTGGGGTTCGGACCAAGTTGTGGTGGATGTCTTTCCTCTTCCACATACTACCACAGCCCTTGTCCTCTTAGATAAGCTCTCATTCTAACAGTCCAAATATGGTATTGGTCCCCATTAAACACTGGAGGTGAGAGAGAAGCCAACTGAGTTGCCATGGAAACCAGGTTGCTATTTGTTCTTCGGAGGGTTGAGGTTTGATGGTGATTCAAGAATGGTTTGTTGAGTGAGTTTGTTAGATGATGGTTTGTTAATCCAGCTCTGATACCATGTTAGTGTTTTAGCTTATGCTAGATGTACAAAGAAAAGGAGAACTGAAGAGAACTAATCTGATTTCCATTAACCAACAAGAACTGAATATAACATGTTTTTGCTTACTGTTACAACCACTGTTAGTAAGACTTTTACACAATCTAGCTAATCCACTCAAATCCACCAACTACGTTACACATTAGAGACACAAAGCCTCAAAATAAGCTGAGTTACCTATGTCAAATTTAACACACAAATTGACAAATTAATCCAGAACTACTGCACACAAAACAGCACCATGCACGTCACTTTGGCTGCATCAAAAATAGCTTCAAGCCTTTGGTTCCAGCAAAACATACTTCTAACACAACATCAACCTTCAACATAGCTTCAAAATTATAACTTGTAAACAAAAAACACATAAAGAACTCATTTTGATCAAAGAAATCTCCAAGCAAACTAAAGAAAAAACCTTCTCAACAAACCTCAATGAAACCCTCTCTTCTCTGATCTCAAATGCCCCCCTTAGCAATGGATTTTACAACACCAAAGACTAGGGGGCTGTGGGAGGGCCCCTACGATAGAGCCTATGGCCTCTTTCTTTGTAGAGGAGACATCTCCCATGATGTATGCCAAATTTGTGTCAAGGTCGCCAGAAAAAAAATCAAAAACCTTTGTCCTAAACAGAAAGAAACAATTATATGGTATGAAGAGTGCATGTTAAGGTACTCAAACAGGTCTATTTTCTCTGATATGGAAGAGGATCCTCGTGTTTAATGAGGTTGTGTTACTTAGCAACTTTTTTGTTGCTGAAGATGTGAATTTCACAACTTTTACTAGGCTATATGGGCTGGTGCAATGCACTCCTGACATTGTTCCAAATAAATAGCAAGACATATGCATGATTACTTGATCAAATTCCTCTGTATGCTGGAAATTAATATTGTAATCACTGTTATAATGCTTTTTGCATAGTGAATGGCCTCTCTCGGGTCTTGGTCTATACGGGAAGCTAAACTTCTGTGGTTAGTTTGTCAATCCTTTTGTATCTTCTGTAGTTCGAATACAAAGAATCATCATTGTTACAATCATGTTCTTTAGATTTGTATTACTCCAATAGATTTCAGTATCATCATGAGTTAACTATGTACACATTTTTCTGGTTCGTGCATGCAAAGAAAAAAGGCTTTACATCTAGGATTGTTATAATCATTGTTTCTTCGGTAGTAGTTATTTTTATAGCACTTGTTGCATTCACTTGTATCCTTTTACAAAGGAGGAAGACAACACAGGAGATCGGAAGTGAGCAGGAGGCAGAAAGTAATTACACCCTTCCTGCTGCCACAATTTACTCTGCTATATGACCTAGGGGTGTTCAAAAAAATGCAAAAATCGAACCGAACCAAAAAAGTGGTTCCGAAAAAACAGTTCGGTTATGGTTCGAAAAATTCAAAAAACTGGATTTTCGGTTCGGGAAAAAATAAAAAGCAATTAACCAAAACCGATTTTTTGAACCGGTTATATATATATATATTAATATTATTATATTATATTATATATTAAATAAAAAATCATAATATAATATATTATCTATTAAATAAAAATAAAAATAATATTTTTAATGTATTGTTAGTAGTGGTAAATGGATATGTATGTTTAATTTTTATTTGGATATGTATTGTTTATATTTACAATTTAATTTAGGAAAAAAAAAATAAGTTTTATAAAAAAAAAAAAAAAAGGAAAACCGGTTAATCGCTTTTTTTAAAGCAGTTAACCAAAAAATTGGTTTTCCCTCCAAACCGGTTCGGTTTTAGTTCGGGATTTTTTCTGAACCGAAAAACCAATTTGGTTAACCGCTTTTGAACACCCTTAATATGGGCTGAAAATAATTTTCTTTTTGAGTTCTAATCTCTTACACTGATGTTTTAAGGTTCTTGTGAAATTGATAATGTGGAATCCTTGCAATTTGACTTCAGCACTATCAGAGCTGCAACAAATAACTTTTCGATTGATAGTAAGCTAGGACAAGGGTGATTTAGTGTTGTTTACAAGATATTAATATCAAGTATTCATAACCAAAGTGAATATCAAATGTTAGCTAAAATGGGTTAAATTAAGTTCTGAATAACTTAAATGTTGTTACAATCATTTTTCTCAAATTCAATTTCAAGGTAGGCTTTCTGATGGATAAGATATAGCTGTTAAGAGATTATTAAGAAATTTTGTGCAAGGAGTTTTAGAATTAAAAAATGAGGTCCTTTTAGTGGCAAAGCTTCATCATAGGAATCTTGTTATACTTCTAGGTTTCCATATGAAAGGAAATGAAAGGCTTCTAATCTATGAGTTAGTGCCCAATTCAAGTCTAGACAACTTCATATTTGACAATGTTCTAAAAACCGGACCGGGCTGTAAACCAGGCAAGGGTTTGGTTTTCGATTTGAACGGTTCAACTGGTTTGACCGACGAGTCAGACCAATGATGTCAGCACACCTCATCTTTTTTTTTTTTGTCTCTCTTTCATCCTTCTTCCATATTCTCTTCTCTTTTCTCACTTCTTCTCTTTCTTCTTCAAATCTTCTCCTTCATGTTTTTTTTTCTCTCTCTTTCTCGCCGTCCTCTTGTCTTACTTCCTTACTTCTTCCATATTCTCTTCTCTTTTCTCACTTCTTCTCTTTATTCTTCAGATCTTATCCTTCGTCTTTTTTTTCTCTCTTTCTCCCCGTCCTCTTCTCTTTCTTCTTTACTTCTTCCAATTCTCTTCTCTTTCTTCTTCTACTTCTTCTTCATTTTTTTTTCTTTCACATTCTAAGCTCAAATCGAACCAAAGATGAATGAAGGTGAAAGAGAAGATGAATGAAGTTGGATTTTTGAAGCCGAAGAAAAAAAAAAGAAACATATTAGTTGGACCGGTTTTATGTCTGGTCCGGTTGGACCGCCGGTCTACCACTGTTTAAGTAGTTCATTTGCGGTTTAAAATGGTTTGATCGCTGAGAACAGTTTTTATTAGTTTGTGAACCATGTTGTAGATTTTCGCAAGTGTACGAAATCGTACAAGTAATAAAGTGTATAAATACAGATATCGAACCCAAGGGAATTACTATTATCAATTACCAATTAAATTATCCTATTACTATTTTATCAATCCAAATTGTATCAAGGAAAACCTAAATTAAATAAAATTAACAATTGAAATTAAAAAGAGAACTGAAAAGAGAACAATTAAAACAAACGTTGGGTTAAAACAAGATGACTAGACCTAGGGTATAGATTTCACACCAACTCTTAATCATATGTATCGATCACTTATGCTAATTTTATTAAGCTCTTTCTATAGGTCGAACTCCCTGAATTTCCAATAAGTTCCTCTTGAACAATTATCAAATTAACCCCTAATTGCTAACCTGAATTATCTCTAATCAGATTTAAGTAATTGGAGATCATTACGCTCTATGGAGTTTACCAAAACCTCACAAGTCGAGGTAACCTATCTTTAGCGTTCGCTCAACCTACATCTTCACCTTCCAAATGTGGTAGAGATCTGTATGTATTTTGTCAACTTATTCATTCGAATTAGTGTATGATCTATTTAGGTTCAGTTTAAATGTGGTCACAACATAATTGATGTGATCACAACACATCTAGTAGATTTTATTCTAATATTCATGCATATCGCACCTGCCTTAATTAAATGTGATTATATTTCCGGTTATGGAAAGTTTTATGTGGACATTATATATTATGTGAGCTGGAAAAGTTTTATTCCATTATGATTTCAAGAATCATTTTCTTAAAAGGGGATTATGATTTCAAGAATCTTTTTCTTAAAAGGAGATTATGAATTCAAGAATCATTTTCAAAGAAGGCAAATCTAAAAAGGATTCTTTCTTGTTTCCTAATCCTTGTCACATGTATATATATTTTCCTTTTATTATTGTGACTTTTTTAAGGAAGCCGATTACACCTCTGTTTTCTCTGAATATTTTTGTGAGGTTCTTTTGTTCTTTAATGGCAGTTTCCCTTATGCTTTGGTAGGCTTAAATTACCTTGATTAACTTCTAGCTTTGCATGAGTTTGTTTTTTGGAACGCTGCTTTGTGTTGATGACTGGATCTGTTCGTGCCTTTGCCAAAGTAATCCTTCATCGTTGAAAATTGAGAGGAGCTTAAGTGTGACTAGGTGGTCTCGTGGAAGAGAAGCTGGATATGATGGTTTGAGGGTCAACCAGCGAAGATTGAAGTGTTGTCTAAATATGGAGTTTTACAACTGATACTTATTCTTGTCTTTGTAATTGAACACATAATTATTTCATAGTGGATTAACTTCTTCTGGACTTGGTCCTATGGATGTAGGCAAGTTGTCGAACCATGTAAAAATGAGTACGTGTTCTTTATTTTCTGTTGTGCATGATTTACGCATGTTGATAATTCGTTAAACAGCTCATTAAGCATTTATCACACAAGTTATCACATTCCGCATAAGTTTTAATCAATGTGATACGGGTTCAAAACTTTAAAGATCTCTTGTAAATACAGGAATCGGCAACATTGAGTTTGATAGAGCCATCGTCCCTTTAGATTTTCTTCTCTTTCAAGTGTATCTTCTCTCCCTCTTAAGAATCCTTCCATAGATCCCTGAAAAAAACTCCACTTTGATACCAATTGTCAGAATTGGAAGTAAAAATCTAAACACTTTTACTGAAGAAAACTATGAACTCACATACTTTATTCATCAAAGTTTAACTCCTTTTATATAAGAAAATAACTTCTACTCCTAAGCTAATAGGGAAGGAAAAACAAAATTTACTTGCCTAATTAAACTCAAACAAATCTCCTACTGAATAGGAATTATTAGAAAACAAGAATACTTAAAACAGGACAGTAAATAAAACTTAAATTCTCGAATCCTGGACACTCGCCGTGGTGACCATTTCAATTGCCGCAGCAGTTGAACTTTTTCCACGTTCAGCACTACTCCTTTGCGCTGGTCGCGACGTCGCTTTTGTCATTGCGACGATCGTCATCACTGCAACAATAGTTTCTATCACTTCGGTGACCTGGCAACAAGCCTTCTTCAACATTAAGCTGCAACTCCTTTTTTCTACCATTGTTAAGTTCAAGCTCATCAAAATGGGTTCACACTTTAATAGTCTCCTTGTGGTATGATCATTGGCACCATTGCGGCTCTTTGTGCAACACTATCCCAACTCAAAATTTTTATAGGTTGAGACTTAATCATGAGGCGACTATTTGCAAAATTGTGGATGGAGGCTATTGGGGAGAGAGTTGGAGTTTTAACTCACATTAGAGTGTTGTTAACCATTTTAATTCAGCGGAACAATTACCAAGTTGATTAAACATTTCTAATTTAAACACATCAAACACAAGTGTGGAAAATAAAGATACAGCCATATACATAGTACGGCTAAGTTCACTTTTAGCCTATATCCATCAGACTTTCTCTAGATCGAAACAATCTACTAAGTTAAAAACACATTACAAGATATAATTCAAAGTTGATCTAAGTTATAGTAAAAAGAGCTCCCTGTTCAACTTTGCACTTAGCACCACATTCTGAATCCTTAATGTGTAACAACTCCTTTGGATCTTCTTCACACCGAGAACACACCCGTGAACAGCTTGTAAACCACCAAGCTTCAACCACCGACGTTATATTCTAGCATCAGCAAAGGAACCACGTTCCAAAAGCCATCAATAATGTGTTTGATATTGTGAGGTTTTGGCACAAAATATGGAAATGAACCTTGAATCTTAAGAGAAAAAATATTCTAAGAAAATCAGAGTATAATGAAACAAAATGTCAAAAGGTTAGATTCATACACGCAAGAAGGGATATCATATAATGAAGGATTTCTTGCTTAACAATATAGTGTCAAGTTAGCCAACAATGGAGTGACCAATGTTTGTCCAAATAAGGAATGTTTTCTTTCTTTTGGTTTGGACCACAAAACAAATCAGGAAAAGAACTTTATTCCCTAGGACCACTTAAGGATGTTATGACACATGTAATAAGGTCCTAAAAAGTGAGAGACAAAAATAAACAATATTTTCTTCACTTTATCAGACATGCAACTCGTGCCAGGTTACAAATATTTGAAGTGAGAGTGAAAGCACAAATTGTTGTGCACACACACTCTAAACGAAACAAGCTAAGACTCAAGTCTGACAATTAGTGTGCATGTAGAACTTATGTGCACGCATACAACAAAGGAAACTAGCCGAATATAAGATTGACAACAAGTGTGCACACATAACTGTTGTGCACACACACAACTTATAAGGTTGACAAATATGAATATTTTACAAAAGCATGTGGGCCTAGCCCGATAGATTTGAAGTGGAATTCCCACATATTAGCTCCCAGATGCCTCCTTGCCCTCAAGGTGGTACCCCTGATAAATTCTTTTGGCAAAACAAAGAGGGCCAGCAGGTTAGATTTTCTACGGGGCAAGTCTGGATGGAGATATCTCCAGAACCTGCAGTTGCCCCCTGGCATGGGTTGGTTTGGACGAGCACGGGTATATGTGGTCACTCTTTTACGTTGTGGCTGGCCATCAGAGGTAGGTTATTAACTCAGGATAAAATGGCTAGTTTGACTTGTGTGGAGAATATGTGCTGTGCTTTCTGTCTTGATCATAACCACCTTTTCTTTTTTTTTTTTTTTGGTGGCTGCTCTTTCTCTAAAGAAATTTGGAAGAAAGTCCAAATCAAAGGTCACTTCATGTCCCAGGAACAAACTGGGACCGAATGGTTTGCTGGTGTGCCAAAAAGTTTAAGGGGAAAAACATTAATGCTGTTGTGGGCAGGCTTCTGTTAGGAGCATGTGTGTTTTTTATGGCAAGAGAGGAACTTTAGGCTTTTTAACGGTAAGAGAAGAACTCAAGGGCGTATTGAACAGTTAATTTTTGAGGCAGTTCGAATGCGATTGAGTAGCCAGAAGTTCAAGGATAACAATCGAGTTAAGATTAAACAGAAGAATCTGCCATCTGATTGTATTCTTAATGGAAGTCCAAGGGAAGATTAACTCTCTGCTGCTTGACCTTGTTGATCAGCACGTTTGAAGACTACTGAAAGCTGGGTCGAACAACCAGAGCAACGTGATTGAAGACTTGCTTTTTGTAAAAGACGTGAAAGATTTAGTCTGTCTGGTTAGCAGATTTTTTTAGACTCATCTTGCCTTTTTGGCAACCTCCTTTTAAGCGGTATTTTTTTATTTTTTTTTCTTCAATACAATTACCGGTTAACCCAAAAAAAGTCGATAAGAGTTCGAGAGATTGAGGTTTTTTTTTTTTTTTTTCTCTCTCTCTCTATTCTTGCACATAGGAATTATTCTTGTTAGTGAAAGGTCTAAGTTCGGATCTAAAAAAAATGAGGATGCTGAAGAAAAGAGGTCAATCCAATAGATCTTCCTGAACACACAATAAGCCGATATAGATGCTCTGGTGTTCACATAATGGCTGAAAAGAATTTCCTAAAATTGGATCAATTAGCTCCACTGTTGTTTCATTTATACCTTCTTTTGAGTTAATTTTCTTTGCTTATGCTATTTCATATTTAACTCGAGCCAAGAAAAATTGGGTCTGATACATTTTTCCTTTAGAACTCACTTTCAACTATGTGAGTCAACTTTCAACTCTGACAACTCTTTTACGTAACTGGAATGCTCACCGTGGGAGTCAATTTAACCTTGTGATGTGGTCACTTTACTTGCCATTGAAATTGTACTAGAACTAGAAAGCATGATGGCTTCTTCTCTTTGGATAAAATTCATCCTTCCAGCCATTTTTCTGCTCATTATTTCTCCCAATATCACAGCCCAGGAAACCACATACCTCAACCACAGATGCATAAACACAACTTTTTTCACTCCAAATAGTGCCTTCTCAACAAACCTCAATGAAATTCTCTCTTCTCTCATCTCAAATGCCCCCCACAGGAATGGATTTTACAACACCAGCACTGGGGACCTGCAGGGCTCTGATAGAGCCTATGGCCTCTTTCTTTGTAGAGGAGACATCTCTCCTGATCTATGCCAAATTTGTGTCAAGGTCGCAAGTAAAAGAATAAAAAACCTTTGTCCTAAACAGAAAGAAGCAATTATATGGTATGAAGAGTGCATGTTAAGGTATTCCAACAGGTCTATATTCTCTGATATGGAAGAGGATCCTCATTTTTATTGGGAGAACCAGAACAACGGTACACATCGAAGTCAGTTTAATCGGTCTCTGGCTGACTTGATGAACGGTTTGGTTCATGAGGCTGTGTCATCTAGCAACTTTTTTGCTGCTGAAGATGTGAATTTCACAACTTTTACTAGGCTATATGGGCTGGCGCAATGCACTCCTGATATTGTTTCATCTGAGTGCCGCATTTGCTTGGCTGCTTGTGTGAGTGAGATTCGTAAATGCTGTAATGAGAAGGAAGGAGGTAGAGTTTGTAGGCCTAGTTGCAATATCAGGTTTGAAATTTACTCTTTTTATTCTATGGGCTCTCATTCACCTCCGCCGCCAGCTACCTCAACAAGTAAAAGTGGTAAGCATTTGCATTTTTAACTTTCAGGATTGTCGGATTCATATGAATCTGACCAATGTGGGAGCCATTGATCGGACATATGCACTGCTGATGCACTGCTGATGCACCTCATGGGCGACGTGCACTAAATTGAATTTAACCCGTTGATTGGACATATGCACTGCTGATGCACGCCAGATTTTTTTTCTTTATATTGAGCATTTAAGATATCCAAAGTTACAATAAGTTTTCACTTATATATATATATATATATATATATATATATATATATATATAAGTCTTATAAAAATTTATGTACAAAGTGATGTGACAAAAAATGAAGGAAAGAGTAAATATGATGAGTTTAATTTTTTGTGTTCACTCATCCATTCATTTCTTGTCACATGATTTTGTACATAAATCTTTATAAGATTTCTTTGTACATATAGCATTACTCATATATATATATATATATATATGATGCGCCTATCCCATTTAAGTTGTTTATTAATCTAATCATAGGGTGAGTTTGTGCAAATAAATAGCAGGACATATGCATGATTAGTTGATTACTTGATCATATTCTTCTGTACGTCGGAAATTAATACTGTAATCACTGTTATAATGCTTTTTGCATAGTGAATGACCTCTCTCAGGTGGTTAGCTTGTCGATCTTTTTGTATCTTCTATAGTTTGAATACAATTCTTTTTGTTTCCTAGCAAAGAATCATCATTGTTATAATCATGTTTTTCAGATTTCAGTATCATCATGAGTTGACTATGTACACATTTTTCTGGTTTGTGCATGCAGAGAAAAGAGGCTTTACATCTAGGACTGTTATAATCATTGTTTCTTCGGTAGTAGTTATTTTTATAGCACTTGTTGCCTTCACTTGTGTCCTTTTTCAAAGAAGGAAGACAAAGCAGGAGATCGGAAGTGAGCAGGAGGCAGAAAGTAATTATACCCTTTCTGCTGCCACAATTTACTCTGCTATATGAGCTGAAACTAATTTTCCTTTTGAGTTCTAATCTCTTACTCTGATGTTTTAAGGTTCTTGTGAAATTGATAATGTGGAATCCTTGCAATTTGACTTCAGCACTATCAGAGTTGCAACAAATAACTTTTCGATTAATAGTAAGTGTTAGTGTTTATGTGCTGGAGATAACTAAGAAAAGAATGAGAGCATAATCCGATTGAAGAAACGTGCCTGAATTTTCTTAAGTTAAAAATGAGTTTACACTTCAACTAATAAAGCAGATTTTACACTGTTACACCAAACATGCAGACATATAAAAGCTTGATTTAATCTGAAGCTATTGACTTAATACCAACTAGCCAACAACTATGTAACACATCCCACATAATCTGGGATACATATCAAGCATTTACAAAATGAGTAAAACTTTGCAGTATTACAAATGGACCCCTGGCAGATTGCCTTTCAGTTTTACCGCCAAAAACATGTTTGAACATCAGTTGAACTGCTGCATTTCCAGCCAAGTATCAACCTTCAACACTCCTCCTTGATGGTTGGCTGGAAACACCAAGTCCTGAATCAATTCTTCAAACTTGGCTTTGGAGACAGCCTTGGTCATGATGTCAGCCACTTGATGTTCACTCTTGCAATGCATTAGATTTACTTCACCATTTTGCTCAGCTTCTCTCACGGCATGGAACTTAATCTTTATGTGTTTTATTCGTCCATGCTGCACAGGATTCTTGGCCATAGCTACTGCAGATTGGTTGTCACACATGATAGCAATAGCCTTGTTCTGTTTCAGCTTCAAGTCATCAAGAATTTTCCTTAACCAAATAGCTTGATTCACAGCTGCAGCAGCTGATATGTACTCTGCTTCAGCTGTGGATTGAGCCACAGTTTCCTGTTTCCTAGAAAGCCAGCAAATAGCTCCATAATTCAGGAAGAATGCAAAACCTGAGGTGCTCCTCATATCATCTGTTGAACCAGCCCAATCACTGTCCGAATAGCCAATCAAACTAAAGTCCTCTGATCTCTTGAACCATACTCCATAGTCAGTGCTTCCTCTGACATACCTCAGCACCCTTTTTGCTGTTTTGAAGTGAGTTTCAGTTGGATTACTCATGAATCTGGACAGCAGACTAGTTGCATACATTAAATCTGGTCTAGTTGCTGTCAAATATAGCAAACACCCTATTAAACTCCTATACAGACCTTCATCAACTTTCTCACCATCTTCATCCTTTGACAGCTTCAAATTTGGTACTAATGGCAGATTTACTGGTTTGCAGTTTTCCATACAGAATTTCTTTAGCACTTCACTTGCATATCTTCTTTGATTCACAAAGATCGCATCCACATGTTGATCAATCTCCATTCCAAGGAAATAAGACATTACACCCAAATCAGTCATTTCAAACTCACTTTGCATGGATTTCTTGAATTCATTCACTTGAGTTTGATTGCTTCCAATAACTAGAAGATCATCTACATATAAAGAAATAATCATCAAGTTATCTTCAGCTTCTCTAATGTAAAGGGTGTATTCATTTGGACTCCTAACAAAATCCAGATTCAGTAGGTAGTCATTAATCCTGCTGTGCTGTACCAGGCCCTTGGAGCCTGTTTTAGGCCATACAAGGCCTTCCTCAACATATACACCTTTCCCTCTTGTCCTTGGATCACATATCCTTCAGGTTGTTCGATGTATATCTCCTCATTCAACCAGCCATTCAAGAAGGCAGATTTTACATCCAATTGGTGAACTTTCCAGGAGAATTGGGCAGCCACTGCAAGCAACAGCCTAATAGTGTCATGCCATGCAACAGGAGCAAATGTCTCCAGGAAATCCACTCCATATTGCTGAGCAAATCCCTTAACCACAAGTCTGGCCTTATGCTTCAGAACTGACCCATCTGGATTCAGCTTTTTTCTAAAAATCCACTTCACTTGGATAACTTTTACGTTTTTCGGTCTATCCACCACTTCCGAGGTTTGGTTTTTTTCAATCATGGCTAACTCCTCCTTCATGGCACTCCTCCAGGATTCTGATTGTGCAGCCTCTAAGTAACTTGAAGGTTCCATTTGAGCTAGGTTGCACCTGTCATACACATCAGCAAGTGTTCTGGTTCCCCTGACAGCCACTTCTTCTTCGGATTCCTCCCCTGAGTCTTCTTCAATTTGTTTAGGTTGAACCTCACTCAGTTGAGGTTGAGCATCTACATCAGCTCTACCCTTTTCCCAGTTCCAGACTCCTCTTTCATCAACCTTAACATCCCTGGACACTACAACTTTTCTAGAGTCAGGAATGTAAAGTCTATAGGCCTTGGATTGGCTGCTGTAGCCAATAAAAATTCCTGTCACAGCCTTATCCTCCAGCTTAGTCCTCTTAGCAGGTGGCACTAGGACATAGCAAAGACTTCCAAAAATCTTCAGTTCATCCATTGTTGGTTTGGTTCCAGTCCAGGCTTCAAAAGGTGTTTGGTTTTTTAAGGCTTTGGTGGGAATTCTATTTAGTAGGTAGACACTTGTGTTTGCTGCCTCTGCCCAAAATGGTTTGGGAAGATTTTTCTCAGCCATTAAGCACCTTGCCATTTCCATGATTGTCCTGTTTTTCCTTTCACAAACTCCATTCTATTGTGGAGTGTATGGGCTGCTGTATTCATGCCTTATTCCAGCTTCAGTGCAGATTTTTTTCAAACTCTTGAGAGGTGTATTCAGTGCCATTATCACTTCTCAAGGTTTTGATTGATTTTTCAGTCAAATTCTCTACTTCAAGTTTGAATTTCCTGAATGTTCCAGCTACCTCACTTTTCTGTTTTAGGAAGTAAATCCACCCCATCCTAGACCAATCATCTATGAACAATACAAAGTATTTGCTCCCATTAAGTGATAAGGTTTGCATAGGTCCACATACATCCGAGTGAACAAGCGAAGTTCTTCAGAGGCTCTCCAAGCTTGGTTCACTGGGAATGGTTTCCTACTCATTTTGCCTAGTTGACACACTTTGCACACACCCCTTGGCTGCTCAACAATAGGCAGAGTCTGGACTAAGTTTTTTGTCTGCATTTCAGTCAAGTTTCTATAGTGTACATGGCCTAATCTTTTGTGCCACATTTCGGTTTCATCCTCTCTAACATTACATGCTGTGTTTGGAGCATCTTTCCACATTATTGGGAAGCTTTTCCCTACCATTTTCACTCTCAAAATCTCATTACCCTCACTGTCTTGAATAATGCAGGATTGGTTTTTAAAATGCAGTGCATAGTTCCTTTCTAGCATTTGTCCCACACTCAAAAGACTTTGACTTATATTGGGTGCATAAAGTACATTTGAGATTAGTTTTGTACCTTTTGGAGTTTGGATTGCTACATCTCCTTTGCCTCTTGCTTCCACACATTCTCCATTCCCAACTTTAATCCTTGACCGATGAGAGTGATCCATGTTTACAAAGCAGCTCAAATCATTTGTCATGTGATGTGTGCACCCATTGTCAATCAGCCATGTATCATCACAGGTTTGGACCAGGTTGGATGAGGCCACAAACACGCTCGTCTCACAGCCGTTGTTCATCACCGTTGAAAGAGTCATTGTTGCGGCTCGTCTCTCCCTTGTTTGTTTCGCATACTTTTTCAATATGCCCAAACTGTTTGTAAGCCCTACACTGTATACCAGGTCTGAACCAGCATTTATACTCTGCATGTCCCTTCCTTTTGCAATGAGAACAAGCTAGAAAATTTCACATCCCACCAGCTTTGTTCCATTGGTTGTTGGACCTTTCTTTTCCTCTCTTTTCTCCAGCTTGCTTTCTGTAATTTCCTTGCACAGGTTTGCCCTTGTAGGTTGCCAGCATTGCTCCTTCATTTGCATCTTCAAGCCTTAGGAGCCTTATTTGCTCTTGTGCCTGTAGAGCATGGACCAGCTCAGTCATTGTGATCTGAGTCAGGTCCTTTGAGTCCTCCAAGGATGAGATCTTAGCTTCAAACCTTTCCGGCAGGCTCACCATCACCTTTTCCACAATCCTACTGTCTGGCATCTACACTCCAAGTAGTCTGATTTTGTTGACAATGTTCATTAACCTATCAACATATTCTTTCACCTTCTCAGCCTCTTGCATCCTTAAAGTTTCGAACTCCCTTCTCAAATTCAAAACCTGCATGTTCCTTGTAGTGTCACTTCCCATGAACTCTTCTCTCAACTTGTCCCATGATTCCTTAGCAGTTTCGCATGCCATAATCCTTGTAAAAACAAGGTGTGACAGCTGAGTGGATGTGGGGACGGCTCTGAGCTTTTGATGCTTCCTCTTCATGCATTCGGATTTGATTGAGGGTAGGATTTGGTCCCAACTGAGGGGGTTGTCTCTCTTCCTCTACATACTGCCAGAGTCCTTGGCCCCTCAGGTAAGCCTTCATTTTAACTGACCAAATATGGTAGTGTTCACCGTTGAACACAGGAGGTAGAAGAGAAGCTGTTGGGGTAGTCATTTGATCAAGAAAAAACAGTCTAGTGCAAGGCAATTTTCGGTGGGTTTGGATGAGTTGTTTGGGAAGGAAATGTTCGCTTTTTGTTGGAATCAACTCAGCTCGATACCATGTTAGTGTTTATGTCTTGGAGATAACTAAGAAAAGAATGAGAGCATAATCCGATTGAAGAAAAGTGCCTGAATTTTCTTAAGTTAAAAATGAGTTTACACTTCAACTAATAAAGCAGATTTTACACTGTTACACCAAACATGCAGACATATAAAAGCTTGATTTAATCTGAAGCTATTGACTTAATACCAACTAGCCAACAACTATGTAACACATCCCACATAATCTGGGATACATATCAAGCATTTACAAAATGAGTAAAACTTTGTAGTATTACAAATGGACCCCTCGCATTGCCTTTCGCTTTTACCGCCAAAAACATGTTTGAACATCAGTTGAACTGTTGTATTTCCAGCCAAGTATCAACCTTCAACAGTAAGCTGGGACAAGGTGGATTCGGTGTTGTTTACAAGGTATTAATATCAAGTATTCATAACCAAAGTGAATATCAATTGTTAGTTAAAATGGGTTAAACTGTAAGTTTGGAATAATTTGAATCTTTGTTGCAATCATTTTTTCTCAAATTCAATTTAGGGGTAGACTTCGATGGACGGATATAGCCGTTAAGAGATTGTCAATTAATTACGGGCAAGGAGACTTAGAATTCAAAAATGAAGTGCTTCTAGTGGCAAAGCTTCAGCATAGGAATCTAGTTAGACTTCTAGGTTTCTGCATGAAAGGAAATGAAAGGCTTTTAATCTATGAGTTAGTGCCCAATTCAAGCCTAGACAATTTCATATTTGGTATGGTTGCATTGCTTTTTTTGCTTTTGTTTCTATCAATCTTGTAGCTTGTTCTTGACTAGAAACTGTCTACTTTCCTATGGCTTTGTTAATTTGTAGATCCCACAAAACGATCATCATTGGATTGGGAAAAACGGTACAAAATCATTGGGGGTATAGCACGAGAATTGCTTTATCTTCATGAAGATTCAAGGTCTCGGATCATTCATCGTGACCTCAAAGCTAACAATATTCTTCTAGATGTCAATATGATTCCAAAAATCGCAGATTTTGGAATGGCAAGATTGTTAGAAATGGATCAAACTCAAGCCAATACAAATAGAATTGTTGGAACCTTGTAAGTATATATAAGAATTATAACTTAGATCTTACTAAATCAAATCTAACCCATCAATGGCCATTTTCAGTGGGTATATGGCTCCAGAGTATATAAAGCATGGACACTTCTCAACCAAGTCCGATGTATTCAGCTTTGGTGTGTTAGTCCTAAAAATCATGAGTGGTCAAAAGAATAGTTCTTTTTCTACCGAAGAGGAACCACTGGATTTATTAACCTACGTAAGTAAAATTCATCAAGAATATTTTTCAAGTTTTTCGACTCTCTAAGTAATATGTTAAACTTAAATATTATTGTTGTACACTTAGTAATGGTTTTAATTTTTGGATCGAGTGATAAGTATTTATTGACCACGTTGTCTTTGTCAAATTTTGTAGGCCTGGAGAAATTGGATTGAAGGTAACGCTGTGAATCTAATAGATCCCAATTTGAGGGTTGGCTCCAATAGAGATATGATGAGATGTATTCACATTGGGTTGCTTTGTGTTCAAGAAAATGTAGCCAATAGACCTACAATGGCTTCAGTAGTTCTCATGCTCACTGGTGGACCCCTTTCTCTCCCAGCACCATCAAAACCTGCATTTTTTATGCACTCCAGCACAAAGACAGATAAATTAGAATCACCAACATTGGATCTATCAAAAAATTAGGTCCAGTTTTCATTGAATGAGACTTCAATTACTGAGCTTGAACCTCGATAATGCCTGAAGATTAATTTTGTATCTTTAAGCTACCATATATGTGTGCTTTTCTTTGACTTAGAATTTTTTTTTTTTTTTTTTTAGATACAGTTATAGAAACACTATTTTTAAGTTCCCCTCTCTAACATCATGATCCATGCATGAAATCTTTTCATATAAATCATCTAAGAATGAAAAGTCATAGATTTGTTATAATTTCATCTAATAAGAACAATTACATCATTTTTTTTATGACCGGGGGTGTCCGAGCTAACTTATGTGTATCTCAGTTAATCACTAGGACCTTGGAACTACCGATAGCCGGGTAAAAACTCTAGTAGTTACTCATATTAATAACCGAAGAATGACTCAAACTCAAGACCTCTTAAATAATACACACAAGAGTCTCTATCAAACCACTTAGCTACACAGAGGTAGTTAACAATTACATCATTTCTGAAGCCTAAAACATGTCTTAGCTTTAACATGCTAATTTAGTAATATAATAATTTTTTAATTCATTTATTTTGTTCTTTTAGTTTATTTAATTTAAGACAATTTAGTAATATATATTTTCATTAAAAAAAAAAGGGACTGTGAAAATGAATTTTTGAGAGTACATGATAGATACCAACCCACTTAAGAAAAAATAAAAACCATGTTTAATTTCATAGGATCCAGCTGTCCACCTAATTAAACGTTGCCCCTCTTTTATGGAGGATTTTCAAGATGTCACCATAAACAAATCCCATCTCATATAAATTTATATTAAAGCAAGTCTTTAAATATGCATATGTCATTGCCAAGCACTTTCATTAGCTCTACCATCAACTTAATTTGTCCCTTCTCATCACTTTGTTAATGTTTGATTACAAGACTTCACTACTTTTAGAAGATTAATTGAAGCTTGCTTCATTAAGGTCCAATGAAAAAACACAAAACTGATTAAACAATTAAACATAGTACATGGCTTTGACCAACATGCATTCACATTTTGTACATCAGGTGTGTTGCACGTTAATTTCTTTATAAAAGAGTTATTAAAGAAACTTTTAGTCGTTGGGTTGGTGACAACAAGGTGTCGGCATAAAGAAATCCCACCACAATAATTTTATATTAAAATAAGTCTTTAAAAAAGCATATATGCCCTTGCCATGCACTTTCATTGTCACATATAGTTTTACCATCAACTTTGTCCCCAGCACTCTCAGCATCATCAGTTTGTTTGATTAGAAGACTTCACTATTTTCAGAAGATCAGGTGAAACATGCTCCACATAAATGCGCGCTTACAATAAACGTAGTACATAGCTTGACCCACATCCATAATGCATTCACATTTGTGCTAGGAAGTCATAAAGACCATGAGTAGCTCGAGGAAAAGACTCCATGTTTCACTTTAATAATTGTGTGTTATTGTTCATCTTCCCCAAAGTTATGAAAATGCAGATGGGTTTCATATCTTTGCTTTGTTTGGTTTCGATTTTGCTTATAAACATTGGTGTTACTAGAGGAACTATATGTTATGACACAGGGAATTTCACAAGTAATAGCACCTATGAGAAGAACAGGAAGCTGATTCTCTCGTCTCTTGCTTCTAATGTCACTCTCCATGAGGGGTTTTTTTATACTTCAAGTATTGGCGAAGACCCAGACAAAGTTTATGCTCTTGTGAATTGTAGAGGAGATTCTTCTGCAGAACAGTGTGCTAGTTGTGTAAGTTCCGCAGCTAAAGATATTGAGAACACATGTTTGAACCAGAAAGAAGCAGTGGCATGGGGAGGGAGTCCTCAATGCATTGTGCGCTATTCAAACCGCTCTTTTTTTGGCAAAATGGCTGCGGATCCTATGGCTGGAGGCAGTTATGAGAATAATATGACCGTAAACATGACACAGTTTGATCAGAGTTGGGAGAGTTTGACGAACCGGTTGTTGAGAGAAGCTGCAGCTGGGGCTAATAATTCTACAAGTAAGTTTGCAATTGGGGAGGAAAGTGTGACAAGCTTTGTGAAGATTTATGCACTCATGCAGTGTACTCCAGATATTTCACAGAGTGATTGTGAGGATTGTCTTGGTCAATCTGTGGGTTTCTATGAGAGTCACTACCATGGGAAGCCTGGATGCCTTATTATGAGACCTAGTTGTATGTATATCTGGGAATTCGATCGTTTCTATAACGCCACTCTTGTTCCTACATCTTCTCAGCCGCCGCCGTCGCTTCCTTCTCCGCGGGTAGTTATTCCAAAAGGTATGTTTCAAGATCCTTTCCTGATATGAACTTTACAAAGGCAACATCTTCTTCTTTCTTCAAGAAATTTCTAATCTTTAGCGAATCTCTCGGTAGGATTCGAACTCAGATGAAGTTCTTACCATCTGTCAGAGACAAAAAAAAGAATGGATCTTGTAGGATTCCTAAGAATTAAATTCTTTAATTTTTTCCGAATGTAGATACTTATTTAAATGTTTGTCACATTTCCTGAATAGCCGGGACATTAAGAAATATCCATAAAGGCATTTGAGAGAATTGGTCTAATTTTATCTTTGTTTTGTTTTATTCAAAGATAGAAAGGATCCCGAATAATAAATCTTTCTTTTAGTTGTTTGAATCTTTTTTTGATTGATCAATGAGTGATATTAGGAATCCTAATTTTCCATTCACGTGTGGTCAAGATTTTTTCCTTTTAACGATCAATCTAGTCCTTATGTTCGCTCAGGTAAGAGATCAGATCAGGAGATATAATTAAATATTTGACTATATATTTACACATATTTTCTGATTTGTGGATGCAGGCAAAGGAGGCATTACATCTAGAACTGCTATAATCATTGTTTCTTCTGTAGTTGTTATCATTATAGCACTTGTGTTCACTTGTGTCCTTGTTAGACAAAGGAGAAAGACAATGCAGGAGATCAGAAGTAAGCAGGAGACAGAAGGTATCTGCAATTTCCTCTGCTATAAGACCAGCAATATTTATTTATTTATTTATATTTTTTTTTTTTTGTTTTGGAGTTCTAACTTGTTGCTGTTATTGTTTAGATGTTGATGAAATTGATAATGTGGAATCCTTGCAATTCGACTTCAGTACTATCAGAGCTGCAACAAATGACTTCTCAAATGATACAAAGCTGGGACAAGGGGGATTTGGTATTGTTTACAAGGTAGTGTTCATTAACCAAAATGCATATCAAATTGTCAGTAAAAATGGTTTAAATTGTAAGTTTTTAATTAAGTGAAGCTATACAATTTCAGGGTAGGCTTCCTGATGGACAGGACATAGCTGTGAAGAGGCTGTCTAAAGAATCAGGACAAGGAGAATTAGAATTTGAAAATGAGGTCCTCTTAGTGGCCAAGCTTCAACATAGGAACTTGGTTAGACTTCTAGGTTTCTGTTTGGAAGGAAATGAAAGGCTTCTCATCTATGAGCTTGTGGCCAATTCAAGTCTAGATAACTTCATATTTGGTATGGTTTCACTGCTCTTTTGCTTTGACTTCTAACATTCCGCTTGTAGCTTTTCAGGACTGGAATATTTTACAATCTGTCTGCAATCTATGTCTTTGTGAATTTGCAGATCCAATAAAGTGTTTATTATTGAACTGGGAGACTCGATACAAAATCATAGGGGGCATAGCCCGAGGACTTCTTTACCTTCATGAAGATTCCAGGTTTCGGGTCATTCATCGTGATCTAAAAGCTAGTAATATTCTTCTACATGTCGACATGGTTCCGAAAATTTCAGATTTTGGAATGGCAAAATTGTTTGAAATGGATCAAACTCAAGGCGATACAAGTAGAGTCGTCGGGACCTTGTAAGTATATATATATATATATGTATAAGCATTACAAACTTAGACCTTACTAAACAAAATCTAACCCATTAATGGCCGTTTTCAGTGGGTATATGGCTCCAGAATATCTAAAGCACGGACAATTCTCAGTCAAGTCTGATGTTTTTAGCTTTGGTGTGTTAGTCCTAGAAATCATCAGTGGTAAAAAAAATAGTTCTTTTCATAACGGAGAACAAGCAGAAGATCTATTGACCTATGTAAGTATATATGAGTCATTATCGATTTTCTTTTTTTTCTTTTTTTTTTTTTTCATTTCTTCTTCTGGGTTAAATTCACTATCAATAACCATGGAATCTGTGTTGAATTTTTGCAGGCATGGAGAAATTGGAATGAAGGGACGGCTTTGAATCTGATAGATCCTACTCTAAGGGTTGGTTCTAGCAGTGAAATGATGAGATGTATTCGCATTGGGTTGCTTTGTGTTCAAGAAAATGTAGCCAATAGACCGACAATGGCTTCAGTTGTTCTAATGCTCACCAGCTGCTCTCTGTCTCTCCCAGTTCCCTCAAAACCTGCATTTTTTATGCAATCTAACTCGAAGGAAGATGATTCGGAATCACCTATGTTGGATCATAATGGGAATTATGTTCAACCTTCGTTGAATGAGGTTTCAATTACCGAGCTAGAAGGTCGTTAACATGTTTTCAACTCTCATGTCTTGATGTAAAAGTTGATAGTTCATGAGATTTTGTCCTTTAACGGTTCGCATATAGAAATGAACTCTTGTTGGCGAGAGGTAAAGTTCAGATTTTGAAAAATCAGGATGTCTGCAGGAAAAACAGAGTGTATATATGTATAAAATGTCTTGAGAACAAATATTATTGAAATCAGATTGGATCTTCCTAAACACACAATAGTCCACTATTTCCTCACATCGAAGACAGCTAGAATTTGTCCTTTTTAGTGTTAATCCACAGGGGTAAACAAAATTGGAATGAAAAAAGTTTTGTTTATTGACCATCTGGAAAGTATTTTTATGTGAATCAATGTTAAAAAGGAATAAGAAAATTTGATTTTATGTATAAATTGATGCTTTTTTACCTTATGCTATCCTTCCTCTGACGTTTCAATCACTCATCATTGTTCACTACAGCCCACTGGCTTTGATTTCCAAAAGCTCCGTATGTGAACATCCTTTGATTTCAAACCATGGATTTCAAAGTCTGAGTCGACCAGTCAATTTGACTAGTCCACTCTGCATTCTATCTCTTAGCTTATTTGTTTTTTATTGTGAAAGAGTTGTGCTCTCTTTCTTCCTCTTCCCCAATCTCATGAGAATGCATAGCCCTGCAAAGGGTTTTAAACGTTTCATTCGTTTGGTTTCTTTTATGCTTTTATAATCATTGGTGTCACAAAAGCAACTATATGTTCCAAGTCGGGGAATTTCACAAGTAATAGCACTTATGAGAAGAACAGGAAGTTGATTCTCTCATCTCTTGCTTCTAATGTCACTCTCCGTGATGGTTTCTTTTATACTTCAAGTATTGGCGAAGAGCCGGACAAAGTTTATGCTCTTGTGAATTGTAGAGGAGATTCTTCTGCAGAACAGTGTGCTAGTTGTGTAAGTTCCGCAGCTAAAGATATTGAGAACACATGTTTGAACCAGAAAGAAGCAGTGGCATGGGGAGGGAGTCCTCAATGCATTGTGCGCTATTCAAACAGCTCTTTTTTTGGCAAAATGGCTGCGGATCCTATGGCTGGAGGCGGCTATGAGAATAATATGACCGTAAACATGACACAGTTTGATCAGAGTTGGGAGAGTTTGACGAACCGGTTGTTGAGAGAAGCTGCAGCTGGGGCTAATAATTCTACAAGTAAGTTTGCAATTGGGGAGGAAAGTGTGACAAGCTTTGTGAAGATTTATGCACTCATGCAGTGTACTCCAGATATTTCAGAGTGATTGTGAGGATTGTCTTGGTCAATCTGTGGGTTTCTATGAGAGTCACTACCATGGGAAGCCTGGATGCCTTATTATGAGACCTAGTTGTATGTATATCTGGGAATTCGATCGTTTCTATAACGCCACTCTTGTTCCTACATCTTCTCAGCCGCCGCCGTCGCTTCCTTCTCCGCGGCTAGTTATTCCAAAAGGTATGTTTCAAGATCCTTTCCTGATATAAACTTTGAAAAAGCAACATCTTCTTCTTTCTTCAAACAATTTCTAATCTTTAGCGAACCTCTCAGTAGGACTCAAAGTCAAATGAAGTTTTGAGCATCTGTCAGAGAAAAAAGAAGGAATGGATCTTGTACGATTCCTAAGAATTAAATTATTCATATTGCTTTTCACATTGTGAATAGCTGGGACATTAAGCAATATCCATATAGGCATTTAAGGGAATTGGTCTGATTCTATTTTTTTGTTTTATTCAAAGATAGGAAGGATCCCGAATAATAAATTTTTTACGAGTCCTTATGTTCGCTCGGGTAAAAGGTCAGATCAGGAGATATCATTAAATATTGACTAAATATGTACACATTTTTTTCTGTTTTGAGGATGCAGGCAAAGGAGGCATTACATCTAGAACTATTACAATCATTGTTTCGTCTGTAGTAGTTATCATTATAGCACTTGTTGCGTTCACTTGTGTCCTTGTTATACAAAGGAGAAAGGCAAAGCAGAAGACCAGAAGTAAGAAGGAGATAGAAGGTATCTGCAATTTTCTCTGCTATAAGACCAGCAATAATTTTTTTTTTTTTTTTTAAGAGTTCTAACTTCTTGCTGTTATTTTTTAGATGCTGATGAAATTGATAATATGGAATCCTTGCAATTCGACTTCAATACTATCAGAGCTGCAACAAATGACTTCTCAAATGATACAAAGCTTGGACAAGGGGGATTTGGTGTTGTTTACAAGGTAATATTAAGTGTTCATTAACCAAAATGCATATCAGATTGAGTCAAAATGGGTTAAATTGTAAGTTTTTAATTCATTGAAGGTATACAATTTCAGGGTAGGCTTCCTGATGGACAGGACATTGCTGTGAAGAGGCTGGCTAAAGAATCAGCACAAGGAGAATTAGAATTTAAAAATGAGGTCCTCTTAGTGGCCAAGCTTCAACATAGGAACTTGGTTAGACTTCTAGGTTTCTGTTTGGAAGGAAATGAAAGGCTTCTCATCTATGAGCTTGTGCCCAATTCAAGTCTAGATACCTTCATATTTGGTATGGTTTTACTGCTCCTTTGCTTTGACTTTTGACATTCTTGTAGCTTTTTCAGGACTAGAACGTTTTACAAATTTTCTACAATCTATGGTTTTGTGAATTTGCAGATCCGATAAAGTGTTTATTATTAGACTGGGAGACTCGATGCAAAATCATAGGGGGCATAGCTCGAGGACTTCTTTACCTTCATGAAGATTCCAGGTTTCAGGTCATTCATCGTGATCTAAAAGCTAGTAATATTCTTTTAGATATCGACATGGTTCCAAAAATTTCAGATTTTGGAATGGCAAAATTGTTCGAAATGGATCAAACTCAAGGCAATACAAGTAAAGTCGTCGGGACCTAGTAAGTATATATATACATAAGCATTACAAACTTAGATCTTACTAAACAAAATCTAACCCATTAATGGCCGTTTTCAGTGGATATATGGCTCCAGAGTATCTAAAGCACGGACAATTCTCAGTTAAGTCTGATGTTTTTAGCTTTGGTGTGTTAGTCTTGGAAATCATCAGTGGTCAAAAGAATAGTTCTTTTCATGAGCAAGCGCAAGATCTGTTAACCTATGTAAGTCACTAAATGTCTTTATAAATATTCTCCAATTTCACACTATCAATGGTCATGGAATCTTTTTTGCAGGCATGGAGAAATTGGAATGAAGGGACAGCTTTGAATCTGATAGATCCTAGTCTAAGAGTTGATTCTATCAGTGAACTGATGAGATTTATCCGCATTGGATTGCTTTGTGTTCAAGAAAATGTAGTTAATAGGCCTACAATGGCTTCAGTTGTTCTTATGCTTACTAGCTACTCTTTGTCTCTCCCAATTCCTTCGAAACCTGCATTTTTTATGCAATCTACTTCGGAGATGGATGATTAAGAAACACCTTTATCAAAATGAAATGAATGTTCAACTTTCATTGAATGAGGCTTCAATTACTGAGCTAGATGCTTGTTTTGATCATTGACTTCTTGATTGAGTTCACAAGATCATGTTTATTGACGGCTTTCGCATGTTGGAGTTAACTCTTTGCAGCGAGAGATGATGTCCAGTTTTTGAAAAAATCAGGACATCCACCAGACATCAAAATGAGAGGTGTAAACTCTGCAAATAGTTCAATAAATTTGTTGTTCATAAATCATGAACAAGGCTTATTTGTATTGAATGATGAACACAGTGGAAGTTCCTCATACCCTGCACTAACAAGTGTGTAGAGTTCAGTGATGAATATTGTAACACTTGACGACAAACTTATAACAATAACTTTGTAGAAAAAGAATTAGTTTAGTTGGAAGGTAAGTTACAATGTTGTTTTCCTTAAAACACTATTTATCCTCACCAATTATGCGATACACTAGTTTGCAAATACATCTTCAAAATACGAGAAGTATAATTTTGTTTGCTTATGTTATGTACTGACGAAAACATCCGATTAATCTTGAATTATTGCGAACTAGCTAGTAAAAAATATGTCATGTTTACTTGCCCCATTGTACTGTACTAAAACACCGGTCCACCTTAGACAATTGTTTGGGAGGAGGGTCGAAGACTATTTTAACGTTGTAGAGTACTTCTGATCAATTTAGTCCTCTCCGGACTATGCTAACCGACCCATGTCTTTCCCAAAAGGCTTTCACTTTAATTACCACCATTAATATATATATAGATGCGACTTTTCCGTTTACATTATATGGGTGTTTCTCTTTCTCTTTGGATAGACACGTCTTTTGAAAATTCCCGAATATATTATTCAGTATATCAATCTTTTTTTTTTTTTTGAAATGCAAATTAAATTATTTTATCATTTCATTTAAGTCGCCATCAACATCAAGTCTTTGTCTCCTCATGGATACTTAGACTTTTCCAAAAAAATTTGAATGTTGAAAAATCAAAGTCTTGTACTTGAATGGTGGGGAAACCAAATTCGTTTACGTGATTTCTGGGCTATTACGAGATATCACTTACTGCACATCATTGGTGTATTACTTACTGTCACCGTAATATAGAATGATATACTATTCAGAGTTGAAAATTTGGAGTCAAACTTCAAACTTTGAGTTTTGAAACTATAATTTCCATGGCTTTCTTTTGAAAACTCAGCTGCCTAAATGGAAATGCACACCACGGGAGTCAAGTCAACCTCTTTAATGTAGTCTTGGGGCATTAAATTGTTAATTAATACCATAATGGGGTTACTTTACTCGCCATTGAAATTGTATCAGTGCACAATCAGAGCTACTAAGCATCATGGCTTGTTCCTTTTGGCTAAAATGCTTCCTGTCAGCCATTGTTGTGCTCATTATTTCTCCCAAAATCACAGCCCAACAACCCACATATCGCTACCACATATGCACAAACACCTCAACTTTCACTCCCAATAGTGCCTTCTCAAGAAACCTCAATCAAACTCTTTCTTCTCTCCTCTCAAATGCCACCCTTAGCAATGGATTTCACAACACCACCACTGGTGGCCTGCAGGGCCCTGATAGAGCCAATGGCCTCTTTCTTTGTAGAGGAGACATCTCTCCCGAGTTATGCCAAAGTTGTGTCAAGACCTCTAGTGAAGATATCATAACCCTTTGTCCAAACCAGAAGGAGGCACTTATTTGGTATGATGAGTGCATGTTGAGGTACTCAAACCGGTCGATTTTCGCCGTTAAGGAAGAGCAACCTAGTGTTTATCTGTGGAACGTGGACAATGTTACAAGTCCAAGTGAGTTTAATGAGACTTTGGGTAATTTGATGACCACTTTGGTGAATGAGGCTGTGGGTTCTAGCAACTTTTTTGCAGCTGAAGTTGTGAATTTCACAACTTTTAGTAGGCTATATGGGCTGGTGCAATGCACTCCTGACATTGTTTCATCAGACTGCAACATATGTTTGACTGCTTGTGTTGGAGAGATTCCTAGATGTTGTAATGGGAAGCAAGGAGGTAGAGTTTATAAGCCCAGTTGCAATATCAGGTTTGAAATTTACCCTTTTTACACTGAGGCCTCTCAACCCCCTCCATCTCCTCCTACAAACGCCACTCCTCCACCATCACCTCCACCGCCACCAGCAACGGCGACAAATTTCGGTGGTAAGCATCTGATTCAGCAAATATTTGGTTATCATCGGATTAATATGTATCTAACTAGTTAAAGAGTTTGTGCAAGCCACATGCACTATTGTGACTCTAAACTCGTTGCTATATGAATAATATGATACGCTTGTTCTATCTAAGTTTTTTGCCGAAGTGATGATTGACTATCTGCAATATAGCTAAGTATATATATTGTCGTACTTGAACAAATTCTTCTCCATGCAGGAAATAGGCGGATCTCCTCACAGACAATTATTGCAATTACAGTTCCAGCATCACTTGTCTTCATAATAATTTTATCCACTTCATGCTATTATGTCCTACGTTGGAAAGAAAGAAGAAAGTACAAAGCTGTAAAAGATCATGGAAATGGTGGTCATATATAACAGAACTGAATTTAAAGCTTTTGTTTTATCATAATTCCAACTAAAACTAACTTCAAATATTTTATTTTTTCTTTTGGTATAATGTTCAGCTGGAAATGAGATTTCAGTGGTGGAATCTTTACAATTAGACTTGCATTCCATTGTAGCTGCAACAAACAATTTCTCTGATGGAAACAAGATTGGTGAGGGTGGATTTGGCAGTGTGTACAAGGTAAGAAAATTTCCCTTTTTCCTTTTTATCTCAAGAGATCCAACCAACTGAACTAGTAATTAGCATCGCCTTATGATACTGATTATATATGGTCTACATATCTTCAAGGTACTCTTCATAATGGACAGATGGTAGCTATTAAGAGGCTATCAAGAAGCTCAGGTCAAGGGTTAGAAGAATTTAGGAATGAGGTTGTATTGGTAGCCAAGCTTCAACACAGAAATTTGGTGAGGTTATTGGGATTTTGTGTAGAAGAAGAGGAGAAAATACTTGTCTATGAATTTGTGCCCAACAAAAGCCTCGACTACTTGCTCTTTGGTTTGATCCTTTTCCTTTAGATCAATATCATATAATAAGTACTTCAATGTCTCACCTCACAGTTAAGTTGTATTATTTTGATGGATGTATGTACAGATCCTGAAAAACAAGGGCAATTGGATTGGTCGATGCGTTGCAAGATTATAGGAGGAATTGCTCGAGGAATCTTGTATCTGCACGAGGATTCTAGACTCAAAATCATACATCGTGATCTCAAAGCCAGTAACATTCTGCTGGATGAAGACATGAACTCGAAGATAGCAGATTTTGGCATGGCAAGGATTTGTGGGATGGATCAAAGTCAAGGAAATACAAGCAAAATTGTTGGCACATAGTAAGATTTAACACCAAACTATTATTCTTATTAGCAATTTGGATGCTAGATTGATGTACTGATGGTGCTATATTCTAGTGGTTATATGCCCCCAGAATATGCATTACACGGACACTTTTCGGTAAAGTCTGATGTGTACAGCTACGGAGTTTTAATCTTTGGAGATCATAAAGCGGCAAAAAGAACAGTTCTTTCTATCAATCGGACTATTCGAAGACCTCTTGAGCTATGTAAGCACAAAATCAATTTTATCGATGTAGATGCGGCATTACGTTAATTATGAGGATTAACTAATGTTTGTCACGAGCATGGAGACTTTGGAGGGATGGAACACCATTGGAGCTAACGGATCAAGCTCTAGGCAATTCTTTTCAGCGAAATGAGGTCACTAGATGCATCCATATCGGATTATTATGCGTTCAAGAAGATCCAGCAGACAGACCTATGATAGCAACCGTAGTGCTCATGCTTAACAGTTTCTCCGTCACACTACCATTACCGAAACGCCCGGCATTCTTTGTTCGTAGCACAACAGGGCCGAGTATGCCAGAAATGGGTCCAGAATCAGTTCAATCTTCAAGCAAATCCATGCCATCATCTATAAATGATGTGTCCATCACTGAACTTTACCCTCGTTAGCACAAGGAATAGGGAACTTCAACATTTTTTATCATTCAATACAAATAAGACTTGTTTTTTTTTTTTTTTATTTATGAACAACAAATATATTGAATTTTTTGCAAAGTTTACACCTGTGATTTTGGTAATGTTTGTTCTTAAGACATTTTATATATACGTACAATTTTTTTTTCTTGCGAAGTCCTGATTTTTAACATCCGAACTTTACCTCTCACTAACAAGAGTTAATTCCCGTATGCAAAAGCCGTCAATAGACAGAATCTGGTTAACTCATATCAACTTTCACATCAAGAAGTGAGAGTTCACAACATGTTAACGAGCGTCTAGCTTAGTAATTGAAGCTTCATTCAACAAAAATTGGACATAATTTTCATTGGTATCCAACAACATATATGATTCTAAATCATCCAGCTCTGAGTTAGATTACATAAAAAAATGCAGGTTTTGAGGGAACTGGGAGAGACAGAGAGCAACCCATGAGCATGAGAACAACTGAAGCCATTGTCGGTCTATTCACTACATTTTCTCGAACACAAAGCAACACAATGTGAATACATCTCATCATTTCACCACCAGAATCAACCCTGAGATTGGGATCTATCAGATTTACAGCTGTCCCTCTCTTTCAATTTCTCCATGCCCGCAAAAATTTTGAAAAGATTTCATGGCCACTGATTCTGTGTTTTATCTAAATGGGCATTCCACTGAGCAGCCATACAATCCAGTTCCTAACCGAAGATCATTACTTGCTCTCTGTATGACTTGAACCCTTCTCGGCAAGCATGTTGTTCCTGTTCATCTGCAAAACTTTCTCAAAGTCACAGCGTGATAGTGCTAACATGCGGTTCAGCCCCTTTTTCACTCCTAACTCCTTTACAAGTGCATATCGTGGTCTGATTCTCTGTTCCAAATTAACCAGCGCCAATTCAAAAGAACTCCCATTTTGGTATCAAGTTCTTCGTCAAGCTTTAAGTATATACATTAGGCAATATTGACACCTTGGTCCTGACTTCTTCCACACTGAATCCCCTTTCCCAGAAAAATTTTGTCACAGGCTTGAGATGGCCCTCAATAGAAAGACCAAGATTTCCAGGAGATTTGTGGAGAACTATGGCAACATCAACCCCAAGCGATTTGAAGTACTCGGCTATCAGCCGTAGATTGTCTTCCACTCTGTAAGTTAAAATTCTCGGGAACTGAGTTAAGATCTTACCTAGGCTATCACCTGATAAGCCCAAACTCATGAAGGAAATTAACAACTGCCTGAACCTTCTGCCGGCTGTTACTGAGGAGTGCTGGGCTACGGCATATAACTTTTGCCCACTGTTTCTTGTCCACACCCAAAT